>CAJOBZ010000001.1:13652500-14252500 GCA_905332375.1 Pieris macdunnoughi
AACGCACGTGCCGTGGACATTCGACCAGTGGAGGAATGTCCTGTTCTCCGACGAAACCCGACCAACGACTTGCGTAAGAGAGTCTACAGGCGACCAGGGGAGCGTTTCACACCACGCTGCACCGTGGAAACCGTCGGGTATGGAGGAGGATCCTGTATGTTCTAAGGCGGCATTTCTATCGACGGCAAGACAGACCTCGTGTGCGTTTCCAGAGCTGGAGATGGTCGCGGCCAGGGGTCTCTAACTATCTACCGGTATATCACCGAGATTTTGGAGGAGCATGTGGTCCCATGTGCAGGTTTTGTCGGTGCCAACTTCGAGTTCATGCACGACTACGCCCGGCGCCAAACAGCCTTGATTGTCAAGGACTACCTACGTCGAGTTGACATCAAGGTTATGGACTGGCCAGCAAGAAGCCCCGACCTCAATCCTATCGAGCACCTCTGGGACGAGCTGAAACGGCGAGTTTGGGCCCGTAATCCAGCTCCTGCCACTCTCGATGAGTTTCGAGATGCCGTCATCGAGGAGTGGGAGAACATTCCCCAGGAACACGTCGTGACGCTCATCAGGTCCATGACTGACCGCTTGGAAGCTGGTCGGAGGCTTAGAGGAGGCAACACTAAGTTTTAAGACTAATTTTTAAGGATTGTTATTGTTTATTTTTAATTTTTGTATTGTTCCGTTTCTTTGTAATTTTGATCAGAATACACATTGTTTCACATTTTCCCAGAATTTTCTTTTTTTATGGGGGTGGTGGCCAATTTCCTACCGTTTTCAAATAAGGGATATAATTAGCTTTCAAATGATACTAATAATGATAGGGTACAGGAAGGATCTTCGGAGTTATAATCGCTTGACACGAATTTTATGAAAGGTGCGATTTTTTTGACGCCGAGTGTATTATACTGGGTGTCAGCAATAAAGGCTTAGTAATAATAATGTAATGCCAAGTGTAATTCAAATCCAATTATCCAATCATTTGAAACCAACTGAGCGTAGCCGACCTTGCAAACAGTGCTACATTTATTTTGTAGTTTGGAACAGCCCGGGAGGCGTAATAGACGTTTTTGGCGTCGGGACGTGACGACCCCATCGCCCACTTGGCGTCGGGACGTGACGACCCCATCGCCCACTGGTGAAATAACCTGTGACAGAGGTTATTTCATCAGCGCAATCAGTCAACCCCTTCCTAGTGGGAGTGCCATGCTGTTGCCTTCGGGCTTCAGCCAAATGGGCAGGCACGACCGGGGCAGTACCACTGTCTCTTAGAAAACCGGCGTGAAGTGAGGCAATAGGTTCGCCTTATTGTACTCGCGTTTCGTACGGTAAGGGAGACTCCCGGAGCCCATCCCCCCCCCCCCCCATATGAAATATGAAGGTGCAGAACAAACAGAATCTACCCCAGGGGGGTACCACACGCGAACGCGGTGGAGAATCCCCCTCTGAGCGTCCAACACCGGGACACTCAGCACCCGGTGGTGGACGCACAGGCTGCCCTTCGTATTCTGGGGGGGGGCAATTCTGCGCTCAACAAAAACAGTTATCGTTCTCGGGGCAAACGGAGCAATTCAACAAAGGCACCCCCGTCCACGCTCGCCGTGGACTTCACAAATGTTAGGGGGCTCAATTCCAATATCAACGCAGTCCACTACCATTTAGAGACTGCGAAGCCGGCCTTGCTCTTTCTTACCGAGACTCAGATTTCCTCCCCGGCTGATACTTCCTACCTCTCCTACCCGGGGTACAAATTGGAACATTCATTTGTGCCGCGGGCGGGAGTTTGCGTGTACGTCAGAGAGGATATCTGTTCTCGTCGCCTCGGGACGCTTGAAGGAAGGGACCTATCTAACCTCTGGCTGCGCGTTGACTGCGATGACCATCCGCGATTCTACGCATGCCTGTATAGGTCCCATAGCGGAAATACCGAAACTGACCGACTCATTGAGCACATCCAAATGGCTACAGATTCCCTGCTCGAAAGGGTTCCTACCGCTGAAATCGTGATACTTGGCGATTTTAACGCCCACCATGCCGATTGGCTCGGCTCTGAAACCACCGATCACGCGGGAAGATCCTTTCACGACTTTGCTTTAGCCTACGACCTGACACAAATGGTCCCTGCGATTACGCGAATACCAGATGTGGATGGTCATAAACCCTCTTTGTTGGACCTTCTGCTGACTTCACATCCGGAGAACTATCAAGTCTCTGTTGACCCGCCATTGGGTTCATCGGATCATTGTGTGGTCCGGAGTACTGTGCCATCTACGCGCCCTTCACGGCCCCGCTTTATGGGTTGTCGCCGTATTTGGCACTATAAGTCAGCAGATTGGGACGGGATGCGGTCTTTCTTTGCGTCCTACCCTTGGGGGCCTATGTGCTTTTCGCCGGAAGCTCCAGATTCCGTCGCCGCCTCTGTCGCCGAAGTGGTTCTGCAGGGCATGGAACTCTTTATTCCATTTTCTGCGGTGCCGATCGGTGGCAAGTCTCAGTCCTGGTTTAAACGTTCTTGCAAGGCGGCCTCGCGTCGAAAGCGAGAATGCTTTAAGGCATGGGCGGAAGCGGCGAAATCTCATGATGCCAATACCAGCGAACTTAAAACAGCATATAACTCAGCCTCCAGGTTCTTCAAACGGGAAATCACTAAGGCAAAGTCAGAGCACATTGCCAGATTTGGCGAGAGATTGGCCCAGCTCCCTTCAGGGACTCGAGCCTTCTGGTCTCTCGCCAAAGCTGTCCAAGGGAATTTTTGTCAGCCCGCCATTCCGCCACTGCACAGGGAGGATGACTCTCAGGCCCACACTGCGAAGGAGAAGGCCGACCTTTTGGGCTGTCTCTTCGCGTCCAACTCGACTTTGGATGACCAAGGAAGATCACCACCGACCATTTCGCGGTGTGATTCTTCGATGCCGGAAATCACATTCCGGCAACGTGCTGTCCGCAAAGCACTATCTTCCTTGGACATTCATAAGTCGAGCGGGCCGGATGGTATCCCCCCCAATTGTGCTGCGTACTTGTGCTCCTGAGTTGGCTCCGGTCTTAACGCGCCTTTTCCGGTACCTGTTCTCGCTCGGCACTGTCCCGAAGTGCTGGAAGACCGCTTCGATACATCCGATCCCTAAAAAAAGGCGATCGCTCTGATCCGTCCAACTATCGCCCAATAGCTATAACCTCCTTGTTCTCCAAAATAATGGAAACCATTATTAATTGCCAGCTCTTGTGGTATCTAGAGGGCCACCAGTTGATTAGCGATTCTCAGTACGGCTTTCGTCGTGGTCGCTCAGCTGGTGACCTCCTTGTATACCTTACCCATAGGTGGGCAGAGGCAATTGAGTCCAAGGGGGAGGCGCTGGCGGTAAGTTTGGACATAGCGAAAGCCTTCGATCGGGTGTGGCACAGAGCACTGCTCTCGAAGCTTCCAGCCTATGGGCTTCCCGAGAAATTATGCGATTGGATCTCCAGCTTTCTGGCCGATCGGAGCATCAAGGTCGTCATCGACGGAGCATGTTCCGACCTTAAACCTGTGAACGCTGGGGTCCCACAAGGCTGTGTTCTATCCCCAACCCTATTTCTTTTGCATATCAATGATATGTTGCAACTTAGCAACATTCATTGCTATGCGGATGACAGCACTGGGGATACTTTTTACACTGGCCGGGCAGGTATTTCTCGGGCAGTTGTCGATGAGTACCGGAACAAACTTGTGTCTGAAGTCGAAACTCTACTACGTGGAGTCTCAGACTGGGGCAGACAAAACCTAGTCCAATTTAACCCCAAGAAGACACAAGTTTGCGCGTTTTCCGCTAAAAAATCACCCTTTGTCGCTACTCCTCTTTTCGAAAACACTCTTCTTAAAGCCACAGCCAGCATTGGAATACTTGGCGTTGACATATCGAACGACGTTCAGTTTCGCGGTCATTTGGAGGGAAAGGCTAAATTAGCCTCCAAAAAGCTTGGTGTGCTCAGCAAGGCGAGGCGGTACTTCACTCCGGGCCACCGCATGCAACTATATAAAGCGCAAATTCGGCCCCACATGGAGTACTGCTCTCACCTCTGGGCGGGGGCTCCCCAGTACCAGCTCCTTCCACTTGACCGTATACAACGCAGAGCGGTTCGAATCGTCGACGACCAATCCCTCTCCGAGCGGCTTGATCCTTTGGCGTTGCGTAGAGATGTGGGGTCACTCTGCATCTTCTACCGCATTTACCATGGAGAGTGTTCAGAGGAGTTGTTCGGATTAATACCTGCAGCTGAGTTTCATCATCGGACGTCGAGACAGAATACGAAATTCCACCCGTATCACCTCGACGTCCGCCGTTCCACAACTGAGCGTTTTTCAAGGCAGTTTTTGCCGCGCACCACCACTATGTGGAATCAGCTGCCCACTGATGTATTTCCGAACCAATTCGACTTAGGGTCCTTCAAGAAAAGAGCGTACCAATTCTTAAAAGGCCGGCAACGCACTCGCGAGCCCTCTGGCATTGAGAGTGTCCATGGGCGGCGGTGTCACTTAACATCAGGTGAGCCTCCTGCCCGTTTGCCCCCCGTTCTATAAAAAAAAAAAAAAAAATAGAGAAATACTGAAGCATAAACTCAATAGATTATTATTATCTACCTTAGAATGACACGCGCGACCGTTGCACTGAAAATTAAATAAATACGCAACAGGTAAATATGGTTTCATAATTATGTTAATTATAATTATTTAAGATTAAAATGCTTGGAAATATGCTGGTGTCCATAGGACAATCAAACTAGATAACATCAATTGGTTGCTAATCAAGTCATATAGGATTATATTTGCTTTCATTTTAGAAAAAGAAATCAACTTTGACGCAACTCACACACTGTTTGACTGTATGTTAATGTTTTTATAAAGAATAATGTAAAATCTATAGTTGCTATATTTGTGAATATGTGATTACCATGTATAAATCACCGTAAAATTGTAAACACCGTTAGATTGTAATCTATCTCGCGAGATTATAAACTGTCGAATGATTGTGAACCTCAACGAACTGCTTACAATTTAACGTATTATTATTCGGTAGATTGTAATCTATCGAAGTGAAACCGTCAAATTGTGAAACGGACAAAACAAATAAATATGGTGGCGCGGGGCAAATTCCGTTCAACCAATCAGCGTGCGAGGTGCGATCCGTTTCACAATTTGACGGTTTCACTTCGATAGATTACAAACTACCGAATAATAATACGTTAAATTGTAAGCAGTACGCTGAGGTTCACAATCTTTCGACAGTTTATAATCTCGCGAGATAGATTACAATCTAACGGTGTTTACAATTTTACGTTAACATATATACATAATAATTACAAATCAGATCAATGTATTCAAAATATTGTGAAAACTATATTAAAAGAGTATGTATGGAGTTTCTTGCCCATTCGTCTCTACATAAAAGTACATTTTGGAAGTGCCTTTTAAATACACATTCAGTGAATCTTTAAGTTTAACTGAATGTGTATGTGCGTGGCTCTCCACGGTCAAACCTCTTTTTGGTGTCTGTTGCTACCGTTTATATATATCGTTAAATTAATAAAACAACTTAATATGCAGCGTCATTTGGGTTAGACAATTGTATGCACGATTGAGCAACTCATTCGACGGAAATATAGGACATTAGTATATCATTTTTATCTTCCTATTAGATGTAATTTAAACTTACTATATTAGAAGCAGTGTTGGCCAGTAGTAGTAGGCTTCAGCGGTTGAGGTTGTAGGTTCGATCCCCGGCTGTACACCAATGAAAATTTTTTCTCTGTGCGCATTTAACATTCGCTCGAATGGTGAAGGAAAACATCGTGAGGAAACCGGCTTGCCTTAGACCCAAAAAGTCGACGGCGTATGTCAGGCACAGGGGCTGACCTACTCGCCTATTAGATTGACAAATGATCACGAAACAGATACAGAAATATGAGGCCCAGATAAAGAAGATTTTTAGAAGGCCCGGCCTTTTTAAACTTACCAAATTGCTTCTAAAAACTCCTAACCTTATATAATTAGCCCTAGATCCTTAGTTAGATTATGAATATGATTAATGTCCCAAAGCAAGGCGTGTCTGTATACATAGGCATACATAAGTGAGTTCTTTCTCAGTCTCAGTTTTTTAATAAAAAACTACTTTAGGTCACGTAAGGTAAACGAAGTAAGTGGTGAACTATACCTTTGACATACAAATGTTTAGTACTCCATCACACTAGAAAAAAACATACAGATATGGAATTAGCGTCTATTTTAACTCAGTTATGAAACATATTAGCAGCTGAAAGTCGAACAACAAAACAAAAATTATCGGAATCATTTTTGTCCCATGTCCCATTTGAACTTACAGAGTTCTTTCTAAGTCTTTACTCCAAATGTTAGGATTAGCGACTTGGCCGTATCCTTAGGCAAGGAATTGCGTCATCTATGCTTAGCATAAGGCTATGTTCACATGTAACGCGCGTTAACGCGCGATCAAATTTGAAGAGAGTTCAGATGATGAGCGCTAATGCGCGTTGCGAGAGTACTCGTCAGTCTAGTTCAGTAGAACGTAGAAAATGGACGTGGAAGAGGCTATTATTTTGTGGTTATATTATAAAGAAAAATATAGAAAAAGAAAACGTACACATTGGGTTCATCCAATTTTGAAAAATAGACCCAGTTTGTTATAAATATAATTACGAAAATTAACAAAATTACATGCGATCGCGATGAAAGCGCGCGCTCAACTGAACAGCATTTTTTTTTTTGAATGGAATCTCGCTGTTGGCCTTAATGGCCTTTACAGCTCAGCTCGGGCTGTTTTGGCAAGCGTAGCTCGACCAGAATGAGCGTTTTTCCCGCGACTAGCGCAAGGGCGTCTCCTGTGAGACTCGAACCTCGGCTTGGGCCGTCACGGGGTGGTCAATCGCCTGAAGGGCAGGACGGAAACTCACTGGAGTGAGCGAAGTGCGAAGTAAAGGTCCTTCCCCGGTGAAGGCGGTTTTTAACCCTAATCTGTGTCTGACTACTTTGATTATTATTATTGGCCGCGCGGGCGGCTTTTAATTTATCGTTTGCTACGGTAATTGGATCATCCGGATCCGTTAGTATGTGTCGGGGCCTCCTACGAACCTTTTTTGTCGGGAAGGGATAATAGTTGATGCTTTTACGCACCAAAGGGTTGGGATATGGTGTTTAGCCTTGTCCATCTTGTTTAGTCTTGTCATCCATTGGGCTATGGTAGGGAGCTCCAGGTCGTGGTGGAGATCGACGTTTCTCACATAGTGGGGCGCGCCGGTCGTGACTCTCATGAATCGCATCTGAAGCGCCTGTAGCCGGTGGATAAGGGAGGGGGCACAATGCGCAAATACTACGCTAGCGTAAGTCATGCACGGTCGGATGCAGGCCTTGTACAATGTCACCTTGTGTCTAAGGGACATGTTACTCCTTTTGTTTAGGAGGAAATGGAGGCGAGAGAGGACGAAAGAGGCCTTCTTGCGGCGGCTATATGCTTACGGAAAGACATGTCGCTATCGAGCGTTACTCCTAGATATTTGACTGATTTTTGCCACGGGATGGCTTGCCCGTATAGGGTTACCTCTTTTTTGAGGCGGAATTTTTCCCAAGCAAGCGAAGCACCGGGGTTACCCCTGGCAAAGAGAACTGCGACGCTTTTCTCGGGATTTATTTGGAAGCCCCATTTCCGAAACCATTCGCCTAGCGACGTGGTAGCGGTCTGGAGTCTGTCCACGATGACACCTCTGTCTTTGTGAGTGGTATATAGAGCGGTGTCATCGGCATAGAGGGCTAGTTCCACGTTAGGAGCCCTAGGAATGTCGCCTGTAAACAGCGTGAAAAGAAGGGGCGAGAGGACCGAGCCTTGAGGGACTCCGGCCATGATGGGTCTAGGGGACGATAACGTCCCTTCAACACGATAGCGCATAGAGCGGTCGGACAAGAAGTCGTGTACTATACGCACGAGTCTTAATGGCACTTGAAGGTGGTAGAGCTTGTAAACCAAGCCGTTGTGCCAGACCTTGTCGAAAGCCTTCGCTATATCTAAGAAGAGCGCACCCGTGGTTCTCGGTCTCCTGGTGCTGTTGTTCATCCCGGAAAGGATGTGCTCCGTGATTCGATGGACTTGGTGGACGCACGAGTGGCCTGGTCTAAAGCCAAACTGCTCATCGGGAATCTGGACAGCATACGGACATTACATTAATATCAAAGCGTCAACGCGCGATTACCTGCGTCTAGAGACTTTTTCTCTGAGCGCCGCGCTCATGTGAACCGTTGTATGAAAATACCACAATGTCTAGTCGCGCGATTTGAAAACGCGCGTCAAGTTTTTGCCATCTGAACATAGCCTGATAATAATAAAGCCCGTTTGATTTACAAATCATGACAAAAACATGATATACAGCTTAGATTTTTAAATTTTATACATTATTTTAATCTTGTTAACCTACATATATCCTATATCCTAGCTACCTTCAGTACCGTCGATCGGAACCCCTTCACGGGTAATGGCCTCCTCCAGCTGTTTACAATATACTCTGTCCATGGCTTTCCATCTCCATTCGCTTCCTGCCACCGCTTCTATTTCTTCTATCCACCTTTTAATGCTTTGTATACGATTTCAAATTTCGAGTCTGAGACAGTCCGTTTTCGTACTTTACGAGCAAGTCCTAATCATGCGTACGCTTTGATAAAAAAACCCTTAATTATATGGATAAGAATATTTTTTTAACCTTACCGACGATTTGCAGAATGGACCAAAACACTGAAAATAGAATAGAGTTTAATATCTATATATACATTTTATTTACGCGTGTACCCGCAGATCTATTATGAATGTACATTCGAATTTTTATTATTTAGGAGTATATTTGTTTTTATTGAACGTCACATAATTTTTAATATTAATAAATAAGTACCAATAATAATGTAATTTACCTCGACTGATGAAAGGTCGCCTTTCACCTACAAAATATAAAATATTAAGTGAGGGTTCCTACAAAAATTACACTAAGTTCTTGTAATTTATTCGTTTGCATATTTTGATTAAGTACAATAATTTAAACTGAGAAGGATTTTATAAAAAATCAACTTACAATAAATATATTTAGTTTATATAAAGATACAATGGCATAGGTAGGATAAGTTTCAACATATTTTTTTATTATTATTACACTTTATATAAAGCAAATTATATACACTACAACGGGGTGTAAAATAGACAGCGGCTGGCCATACCACTGCTACTTTGGAATAAAACGTATATATGTACGACGAAATTATTTATTTAAATTTAACACCAAAAAATGTTCAAAGGTTGTCCGATCATGAAAATATTTGTTGGTTATAAAATACGCGTTAAAAAAATATATTTTACCTTCGCCGTGGAATTGAATCCAACTGCCTGCAAATATTATTTATATTATATATACTGCTCAAAACAATCAGCAGTAGTAATTAACAAATTAAAAAGGTAAAAAATAGCGTACCTACAAGTTAATTTAAATCTAATTTTAGTTTAAGCAATAGAAAGGAGAAAAATCTTGTTCCGCTAATTGTTTTGAGCAGTATATATATTGACCGATAGTGTTGTAGTAATTTCAAACAGACGATAGGGGCTTAGCACGTGGGACGTAGACGTTACACGTGTTGTGTCTTACTAGTGACAGTGACATTGGGGAAGAACATGTTTAAGCACTCAGATGAGATGACACGTGATTTTCATAGTGTAATACAAATATATTTCTGAAATAACATTTTAATATTTTCAGCAAAGGAATAAATTTGCTAACTCTCTTCCTAACAATTTTCAAGGAATCCATTTCTTTGTTGTGTACATTATTGTTATTATTAATATTTGCTCATATCTTCTCTTACTTGGGAATTCATACAATTGCTTCAAGCATTTCTAATCAGCTTATTGCGTACAATAGTGCTTGCATAGATTTCAGTTTAAGGCCATATCTAGGAAATCAGCATCTGGTTTGTAATAACATAAATTTATACACAGTATTATATACTGAAAAATTTATATTATATATTTAATATAAAGTCAAAAGTCAAAATCATTTATTCATATAGGCAACATAATGTAGTCTTGACATAATTAATGGATCATTTTAGCGGTTTGCATGTTTGACATCGCAACAATAATGCTTCAGAAGCGGATATATTTCTGTGTCCGTTTTTAATAAACACCTAGTCCATTGCTCAATCATTTATTTTAAAGGCAAGGGGGAAACGGGCAGGAGGCTCACTAATATAAAGTGATACCGCCGCCCATGGACTCCTTTAATGGCGGAGGGCTTGCGACTGCGTTGCCGGCCTTTTAAGAATTGGTACGATCATATCTTGAAGGACCCTAAGTTGAATCGGAAAGTTCAATCAAGTTAAGACTAATAGTAAAAGATTTACAGGCTTATTCCTTATAAATAATGTTTAATTCTAAATAAAGCTCATACTTCTAGGCCGATTAATAAAACCGGAGACACGACTTCTATCGTACAATTGTATCTACAGAGCATTGTTAAGTGAAAAGAAAAAGGATTACCATGAATGAGTGCGTGGGTGCATGTCAGTGTGTGTAGGTGCATGTGAGAGTGAATGTTGAATGTGTAACTACGTGTCAGGTCTCATTATCATCCCCAACTCTGAGTAAGGAGTGTCCTTTAACAGATTTTTTTTTAATTTTGGGCGGTGAGCGGGTAGATATTGAGTAGCCTATTTAATTTATTGTAGATGTAGTCTGCCTGCCTGTTACTGTTACCTTTCTAGGCATGGCATCGCAATGCGTGTTTTACAACTAGTATACTTACCATTGCAGTCGACATGCTGCCGTAACACTATAAATAACATTTTAATATCATCATTTTGAGAAAGATTCTCTCTAAACAGTTGTCAAAGGATTGCTTATTTGTGTTGCGTTGAAAAACCCTTTCTGTCTGTGTGCTTTAACTTATTTCTTCTTCAAACTAAATCAGTGTAAGAACTCTTTTAACTTTAATACACTTTCGTCTCTTTATCTTAATTTTTACGTTTTAAAGAAAAAAAACTTTAGTTAAAACTAGGCAATTAGATTGATTATTTTTTTTCTAAAAAGTAGGGATATTAAAATGGGAATTTTAATAAGCATTCCTATTATCTGTTATAACTGACTTGAAATAGACCAATTACACAACACTGAATTACGGGAATCAATGTTAACTTACAATTAGAAATATCACAAAACGATAATAGTAAGATCATAATTTCTGATGCTATATCAAAGAACATGGAACGGTTATTTGACAATTAACCAGAATCGTAAGCCGAATCCGAACTTACTTAAAGATATTATTTATTATATTAATATTAAAAATACTTACATAAGAACGGCAGTCGTTTCCTTTACACTGCAATTTTTTAAATGAAATCGTAACATTAAAATTATCAAATTTTAAATTTTATTTCAATGCTACTATATAGCATAGAGCTAAAGACAATCGGCGGAGTGAGCACGAGAGAGCAAGGAAGGGAACTTTGGAAAGAGTTGGTAGAGGCCTATGCCGTATCATTGCCATACTTAAAAACTAGAGTTAAGAATTTGTATTATAATTATTTAACTGTAACATTTTTGGAAATAAAAGGCTTTATTATCAACATAGCATACATTTCTGCTAGTAACTAATAGAAACAGTGGCACTGTATGAGAATGTATGATGAAAATGATTAATGATATAAATAAAACAAACCTTTGCTGCGCAGCTTTTCTTCATCTTCAACAAAAGTAAAATGCAACTATTAATATTTATTTTTTACTTTGTCATGAGTGTCACAACCTTAAGCCACTAATCCAACACTTATCTGTGGAATGGTTACCACCACACACTTTTAGGTAATAGGAGTCAAACGGGCAGGAGGCTCACCTAATGTTGTGTGATACCGCCGCCCATGGACACTAACATTGTTAGAAGGCTCGCCAGTGCGTAGCCGGCTTTTTATGAATTGATTGACATATATTTCATGGTCTATTTTCTAACTTTTCTTCATACGTGGTGTTAGTAGAACCGTCAAAACAAGATTCAATAATTTATTTAGTTGACCGATAGCCTATGGCCTGTTGTTGATGGGGGCCTGGGCTTGGTGACTTTTGCCCCGAGTTAGAGCGCATATTATGCGACACGCTATTACTTAGCATTCTGGTTCAAATAACGCCGGAACCTTTCCGGAATCAGTCAGGTTGAGACAAACAATAGATAGATCTTTTCACTATTTTCTACTAATTTAATGCATGGTTGTAAACATGAACGTATGTTTGCGTAATTAAACTTACGTGTCCAGAGTCTTCCATTGAAATATTTCGAGAGAACAATGAAACCTAAGAAATAAACTTCCTTTAAAACTGGAATTGAATTAAAAAAAATAAAGAAAATCTTACCATAATTAAAAACGCAGCAAAAGTGACCGTATATAACGACATCTTATCTTTTATTGTGTATAATTGATTTCTTGGTTGATCAAGTCATCAGTATTTACTACGACTAGAAGTTAAATCATTGACGAAGCATTCTCTTTGATTCATTAAAAATAATGCATTTAACGTTTCGTTTATTTTTATTAACAGCTTCATTGTTGTTAGTTTATTAGCTATGTGGCTAAATATCAATAGCAGCTGACAGTAACGCTATTGTTCCAACATAATAAATCACTTTCAATAATAACAATTAACAATAACTTTGGAATCACTACTGCCATCGAATTAATAGTCGTTAATTTATAAATCAATTATATTAGCTAATCGAATAAACCACAAGTATTAGCGGTTTTTACAACTACTGACGTTCTTAATTTATATGTATAAGTCGCCCAGATCTTCTTATCCAGTGGCGTAACTATACCATCTGGGGCCCATGGCAAATTCTTTTGATGGGGAAAAATCGTCAGGTTTTACTTAGTTTAATTTTAATAAACTCCAAGATTTTGAACTTAATTACACGTTGTATATGTCCCACTGATGGCCATAGGCCTCTTCTCTTAGGCGAGTGAGAATTGTGTGTAGTCCCCACGCTAGCCCAATGCGTGTTGGAGACTTCACATTCATCCATAGAACATAATGTCTCTTGGACAGAGTCCCTCTTGAGTCGGGGGCCCGTGGCATTTTGCCAGCCCTGCCTCCCTATTGTTACGCCAGTTCTTATATCTAAAATGTCTGTGTTTTAGAAAAGACGGATCACCTCATCTGTATATATATATACATAAATAAATAATAATCTTTGGGCTTCACTCTCAGTGACTCGGAAATAAAAATACATTACTGTGTGTTGAATTTATTAGAATCGCATTAAATGAAAGGCTTCACCGCCAAGTTATAGTTAAACATAGTGGAATAAAGATAAATATATTGATATAATCTCAAATATTCTACACTATGTACTAATAATACATTATGAATGTCTTTTTTACATTGATTGTAAATTATAATTTCGCTAAGGCCAATAAGTCTTGGCCATGGTGGAACAGGACTGGCTAACTCCGCTAACTTGTATATCTATATATCCACATATATACTACAAAATCTGAACTAAGGGAATCTATGTAACATTGATATTATGGTCTATGACCAACATTTAAAGCCGTAAACGTAAGATTACATATTTCAAGGTTTATTAATTACTTCGCAATTTGCGTTTTCTATTGAATGTGTTGCTTACAAATTCGTGTTTCTTTTTATAGAATAGAATTGTGGCTGGGAAATAAAAGCCCTATAAGCGCAGTTCATACATTACACTAATAATAATTTGTAGTAAGTATCGCATTTGTATATATGAAACAGATTTGTGTGTCTAGATTTGGATCTTATTAAGTTGATTTTTGTCTAATAAGAACATAATAATAATGGGGTCTCACAATCATATAATTTAGCAATAACATCGGGAAATGTTACTATTATACTGGTGGTAATCATTAATGAATAAGAAAAAATACAGTTTTGTTAAAGATGATACTGCTTGCATACCCTATAACATCAACAGCGCTACAAATTGTACAAGAAATAGGGTACCGTCGCTAGATGACTGATTATTGAAATATTTGTTGGAGAGTGCTAATTGTATTACAGAGAAGCCCTGCTATATTTTTTATTATCGATGGATCAAGTTTTCACCATATTTGTATCATATTATAGCAAGCGTACTTATCGGAAGTAAAACATCAAATCCTTTTTAGAAGCGGCCAAGACTCAATGGCAATTTTAAAGTAAGTGCAGACACTACACACACGAATATATTGTTAAAACTTTAACGATTTCGCGTTAACCGTCGCAGTAAACTGACGACATAATTGCTCTAAACTTGAATAACTTAGTGAATGTTAATACTCGTACTTTTTATTTCGTCGAAACAAATATTGTGTTAGACTTAGAAGAAAATAACCTTCCTAACATTGCAGCTGCGTAATACATTAGATATTTACAGACAAGGCCATAAGGTTATGGAGGGAGTAGTGAAGGGTTAACTGGTCTGTGAGGGGGAGGGGGGGATGAAGCGAATATGTACAGCCTTACGCCGACGTGTTCCCCTTATCACTAACTACCTAGTTGATCCCGCTAACATACACTGCCGCTCGCGCTACTTCAGGCTACTAACGCGACGCTAAGCCGTTTACTCTAACCAGTTACACAATACGTCAGCCCCAACTCTAAAACATGTCATTTACTTTGCAATCATTACTTAACCAATTGGGACTTTGAAGAATTTCAAAAGACATACTGAAGACTCCGTGCAAACCTCACAAATTAACTTTTAGGTGAATTAAGTTTATGAAGGGGACAGACACTAAACTCTTTGGAGCTGTAGTACTGTATAAATATTCATTAACAATTGCTTAGAGGACCCAAAGTGGGGCCAAATTACACGATGGTTCCCTGCAGGTGTTGGGGCTCAGGCGAAGACGGACGCAACTCCGGCCATCTGTCATCCAGTGGTGTCACCTCCAGTCCAGCACTGCCTTGCAAAGCCATTTTAATCGCTTCAGCGTCCTGCTCTTGTTGTTGCTGCTGATGTTGTAACAGAGAATTAAAATGCGTAATTCCGATTTCCTCGAGACTGCTTTTTCTCCTCCGTGGGCTTGTGCCAAGCCCCTGACGGAGCGATGCTGATCGGCACAACATTGCATCATCCACAACTCGCAGAGAGTTTGAGCGACCACGAAAATCTGTGAGGACAGTTGGACTATCTGGTAATGACAGTGAATTTGCTTTTGTGGTACAGAGTGGCGGTGCCCGCACAGCTGAAAATGTAGAGCCACGTCGGCCGCTCCCAGCACTTGCTGCTGCGCATACACTTGAACAAAAACTAATGTTCGATTTTCGTCTGCTATTGTGTCTTTCGAATGTTTTTTGAGCTGCGAATGGAGATGGCCGAACCAAATATCTGAAATGCACCAAAGAATCCGTGATTAAATTTTATTTTACTCTTTAAGTCATACGATTACAGGTACATATATTGTATACTTACATGACGTCTCCCTCACACAGGTTAAGGTCGCAGCTTGGGTTAATAATAACGTAGGAGAGACTGTTCCTCTTCTCACTCACGTCGTCATAGTCAATGACGTTTAGGTTGAGCGACTCCATGCGGGAGCGAACCAGATTTGCAATCTCAGCCCGTTCTATCTGTTGCGCGTGGTTGTCTCTTGCTTCGTCGGCTAGACTCGCTGAATACTGGGAAATAATACTCTTCTATTTTATATTAACGTTCAATTCATGTTAGTTATAAGCAAATCTACGACAGTGTGTTCACTCGTCTCTGAGTACACACATTGTTGTAGAACGCTTCAAGCACATACGTGCCATGATATTTGAATATCTTTTCAATCTATAGCATATCTTCTATAGGTGAATTCTAAATTCTTACAATAAAAAGGTTCAACCTGGAGTCACTGCAAGTATGCCATCTTTCTAAATCAAGATTTATTATCACGCAAAAATATTGCTAATTAGGCATGCTTGCAGTTACACCAGTCACCGAGCGGCCTCGGCATAAGTGTGCGGGTTAAACACACACAGTCTAACACTAAACTATGCGGATCTAAAGCCTGCAAAGTGATCGTTTTGGAACCAGTGAGTTCTATACATAACATGATCTAGTACCTGCAATACGACTCCGAGTGACTATGGAAGTTATAATTGAAGAGATATATTTAGGGTATGCGTGGAGCCGACCAAGGGGCTGCTATGAGGCAGGGTGTAAAAGTGAGCGTGCGCGGAGTCCCTTAGCCGGCTCGAGCGTCCCGTTGCGGGGAGCTTACCACCGGCGTGCGGTCGCCGTAGCAGCCCGTGAGGCAGCCCGTGGGGGAGCTGGAACTCGTGTCTCGCGCCCCCCTCGAATCCCCAGACCGCGCCTCGCTCTGCCCGCCCTGCTGCAACTAGCTGTTCACACTTCTGCCATATACACACACCTACACCTGCTCTCAGCAGGAACTCATACACACACACTCACACTGTGATATAACATGGTGATTCATGGAAGCATAATAAGATTTCAATTACAAAATTATTTTTAGTTGGAAATGAGAGTGACGGTTATGCTCATGCTGTATCTATGGCCCATCTACAAATTTTATTTTTCCAATTCATTATCTATTTCAGCAACTATTTATGTTTTAATGCTCCATCTAAGTTCGCTTTGAGTCTGTGAAACATGCAAACACTGTTCTCGGTATTTTATGAGTTTAAACGTTTTGTTTAATATATTCATAATGTCCAAACAATGTACAGTTGAAGTATAATCATACAGAGAATAAAGATGTAAATGTATTATTCGCTACAAGATTACACATGTTATCGTAAGTAGAGAACGTTATGAAAGCTAGGTTTAGAGAACATCTACGCTAGGTGCATGCGAAGGAGCGGGACTGCGACAATCGGTCTGATAACGCGAACAAGACGCGCGCGACGCTGACCACACGATCATGACGTGACGCTTCCCAGAGTATATCCCAATAAGTTATTTCAGTGATAAACGCAAAAGCAAAAGTAGTCAATCCGCTTGCTTGCTAGCAGTTTGCAATGATATATGTAAATACAGGTATAAAGATTAAGCACGTGGATTACACAAAATAAGTTAGATATCGTGAAAAAGGTAAATTTGAATCAATACTAAACTAATTATAAGAACGCCACAAGTGTAAGATTGGTTGTACAAAAGTTGACGTGTGTGCCTATGTTTCGAGGAAAAGATAAAAAAGATTTATAAAGCCTGAAATACAGTCCAAGGAGAGGAAGATAAAAAGAGATCAGAAATGAACGGTAGATAGCGGATAGGAAACGGACTGTATTTGAGGAGATTCCAGTAAATAACCGACTCACCGATGGCCGCGATGGTCGCATTCCCGTCAGTCGTGACCACAACCAACTTGGCGAGCCGCGTGGCGACATACTCACGTGGTGTGAGGGGTCGGCCAGGCTTGTATCCTGCGTTCTATAGATCCCAATAGGGATTTCGCAAGAAGTCGAGCACAACTTTTGGTATAGTCGGCCATACGTGCGAATCCACATGTCTTCCTTTCCTATTCTCATCTGACAATTTAAAAGATTACAATATATTAAGGATCGTTTATTAAAATATGTCAGAGCATTCGCAAAAATATCGCGTAGCATAATGGGGATGAATGAAATGGTGGTGTAAATGAAAATGCAGTCGCGTATCGCTAGCGTGAAAGCTTACAGATGTTAGGAAGCCTGAGCCGGGAGCCTGGTCGACCCCCAGCAGCAGTCGCACGAAGGTGATGACGTAATCTTTGACGAAGGCCTGGTAGAGTAGTGTGTCCAACATGGATGCTGAAAATACGGAACCCGCCGCAAAGGGAAGACGGAACATATACGAGATATGAGAACCTCGCTCTTTCTCTCTCTGAAAGGAATTAAATACCTATATATTTTGTGATACAATCTACTTATTTATAATAATCAGTAAAAACTCATTAGTCAATTAAAAAGTATATAATGTTCTCTGTGGCGCTAGTAACGGTGTCTTAATTTAGATTGACTAGTTTATAAGTACTTTACTGTTACATAAAAACATTACAATATGTTAAAAGAGATTCTTGATATTACCTTTTCCATCTTAGAAAGATGCAAGGCATATTTATCATGAGCTCGGAATTGCATAAAACGCATATTTGATGACTGCGACAGTTCTGTTATTGATCTTATCGATGGGAAAAATCTGCAAGAATATTATATTAGATTTAACCGTGGCAAAGGAAAATTCTTGACAATTATTACTTAATATTCCAGATCATGATTTTACTTGAACATGGTCTGCACGGCGACGATGGTATTGCAGTCAGACAAACTGTCTTCCTCCGCCGAGTTGGATAATTCTTTGTTTACAACCACTACGTTTTCTGCAAGTGTTATTCCAGCTCTCAGTAGGTCATCCAGCCTGCATAAGACGAACTTATTTAATCATGTAATGTAAAGTAAAGGTCATTGACGGCTCATTGGTCTAGTGGTTAGTACCCCTGACTGCGAATCCATGGGTCCCGGGTTCGATCCCCGGCTGAGACAAACATCGATGTGATGAGCATTTGGTGTTGTGCTTAGGTCTTGGGTGTTTAAATATGTATATATATGTCTATCTATCTATAATATGCATGAATATCCGTTGCCTAGTACCCATAACACAAGCTTCACCAGCTTAGCATGGGACTAGGTCAATTAGTGTGAATTGTCCAATAAAAAAACAATAATAAAAAATAAATGGTTAATCCGTGAAAACTCTACTATCGAATAAGGAACTTACGAGTCAATAGATCCCATCATCCAGTAGACCAGTGGGAAGTAAGATATAGCATCGAGGAACGCGATATCAGGTCTTCGTTCCAGGAGAAGTATGATAGGATTCAGTGATGTTTTGGTTCTGAAGTGAGCTCGAAGGGGAATAATGAAGTTGTATATGCCATTTGAAGCGTAGTCAGCGGCTAGAATGATTGTCTTGTTCTGCCACTGGTACTCCTTAGCGTTACGATAGGCGCAGTGTTCACACACTTGTGCTAGCTGCAAGCAACATAATGGCTTCTTCTCTTTCAACAGGTAGCAGAGAGTAGGGCTCACCCCGATGAACGGTGACACTGGCGGGAACCCCTTCACTATCCTATAGCATTATGTTCTGATTACTCCAAAGGTTAGGTTTTAAGCCAGCAAAGTAAATGAATAAAAAGCAAAGCTAGTTTTAAAAATACTCAAAAGGGTGAAATAATTATTTTAAAAAGTGATCTTTAACTAAAGTGCATCTTTACATTTGTTAAAGCATGCTCAGCATCACAGTAAAATCTAATGATGGAGTTACGTATCAGCGATCCCAGCGGGCATTTTTAGGTGGACGTAGAAGGTGGGATGGTAGGATGGGGCGTAGGGCAGGCATTCTTACCTGGTAAAGTCATTGCGCCAGGCGGGTGCCGCGTCGCCGAGTGCCAGCGATGAGAGACTGGATGACGTGGCGTCGTCACTGCAGCCGCCGGGACATTGGGACAGACGTGGGGCTTAGGGCTTACAGTACACAGTATACACACAATGCACGCATTACTATTGGGGCTGCTACACACTTGCGGACTGACACACGTTGCGCACTATATCCTATTGTATATCTAATATGTACATTCACTGCGCAGGCAGTGGCATTTTGTAGGTTTAAAAACAATATCGTCATATTAAATCATTGTAATTTAACGATATGCATGCTTATTGACGAAGATTTGATATTTATGAAAAAAGTTTGTAAATGATATCATTCGTTAATATTTATGTTTAATTTTATGCAAAGCTTAATTTAAGAACATAATTTAATTTAATAAATAAATAATAAATGCGTCCATCCAAATGCAAACTGTATTATTATAGTGAATGTGCTTGCTAGACAGAGAGTTATCAAAAAGTAGTATTTATTAGAACCCAATTTCCGATAATCTCAAGTAAATGTTGAATATAAACTCTATATGAGGTAAAGTATGTTAGATATTTTTATAAATATCAGAAATTGGGTACCTCTATTGGTTAGCATTGCCAAGTTTAGGCATTTTTACCATTGCTGTATTATTCGATTTGTTAAAGCGTAACGCGTAGAGAATAGACAATTAAATAATCCAACAAATGTGCTATTAGACTGATCAATGCCGAAATCAGTGCCGACAGTCAATGCCAACTCAATAGTTATTTTTAGTCTTTAAGTTAAAAAAAATTCAATTGTTTTTTCTATAGTAAAACGACGTTACACGAAAATAGAGAAGAAAAATAGAATAAAGAGGATATTGCATGCTTGCGGGTGGCATAGTGGTGGAAGGCGGAAGAGCAATTGCCTGGTTGCACTTACGCAATCTTCTCTGAAGGGGTACGCCAGGGTACATTATCCTCTAACTCTTCCTCGCTCATGTCTAGTTCCCTCTCCCTCTCCCGTTCTTCTTCTGCGACGTTAAAGCTACTGGTCACCATGTCCGGTACTGGTAGAATCGATGGTCGCCGACTACCTAAAATATTGACTAAACTTGTAAATATCACTAACTGATTTTTTTTTTAAATCTTTTTTATGTAATAGGAGGCAAACGGGCAGGAGGCCCATCTGATATTGAGTGATACTGCCGCCCATGGACACTCACATTGCCAGACGGCTTGCAAGTGCGATGCCGGTGTTTCAAGAATTGGTACGCTCTTTTCTTGCAGGACCCTAAGTCGAATTGGTTCAGAAATACTTCAGTGGGCAGCTGGTTCGCGGTGGTGGTGCGCGGCATAACCGCCTTAAGAAACGCTCAGTTGTAGTACGGCCATGGCCATTATCAAGATATAAACACGATAAAAACTATTCACGCATATTCCAATGTCAATTTGGTTTATTAAAATGGGATCTTCAGTCGTTATTGAACTACGAAAAGAAGGAGTGGGTATGAATGCTATCAAAGGCACACAATACAAATAAAATAATTTATCATGATAACTGGCGTCATTAATAATATTTGCCAATAGCCACGAACGTACCTCGCCGATGATGAAGAGTGTCCGGACTTAAATAATGATTATCTGTTCTTGGTAGAAGCAAATGACTGTCCGTGGCGCTATCTGTGGCTGGTGAATCTTTGAGACCCACCCTGTGGTCCGACCCGTCCACTTTATCTGATACAAACACGGTAATGATAAATAGCCATATGATTTAACTAGTAAAGACAAATTTACAGAAACTTAAAACAAAATCTGTATGGTATTGTTTGCTATGCGGCTGTACGGTACCGAAGTTCAACCCGTTTATAATAAGCAACTATCATGAGGGGCTAGGTCATAAAGTTTCATCTTGAATAATGGGACTGTCCTGGCAATGGTTACGTGATATAAAAATATTTTCTGATCGCGACAGCAAATTAAACGTGAGAAGCCGCACGAACGCAGCCGATTAATGAAAACTGTAGCACGTTCAAAAAAATATATAGCAGAACATGCCAATGAGAAAAATTCATTACAATTAACGTTCAAACGTATTAAATTGAATCATTAACCAAGGGGTTATATATTAGTGCTGCGATATAATTTACTTCAGGATGAAAGCGAATATAGGTCATTACTTTATTAAAATAGGATATATACTGGTTTAAAATTTACGTTTTAATTTTGTCAAACTTTCTACGCATATCCTAGGGAAGCCATTAAAACCTCTAAATGGCATGCATCTCAATTAATACGACAAATGGACGAACTCCAAAACTTCACGATGAGAATGAAAGATGTACATTCCTCGGGTATATTACCAGCCAGCTTCAGTAATTTTAAAAATTATTAAATTATAAATTTTAGTGCAAACATCAATAGCATTGCGGACAAAACGAACTACCACAGACTGCTTAGGTACTGTAGCATATCCAGTGATGCCAACTCAGGGGTTTCTTTCCCAAATTTTGTGGGAATCAAAATGTCTTGAGGGGTTTTCGGGAGGTATATTTATTTAGAGGGCAATTTATACAAGATTTCTTTTTTTCTTAAAATACGATTGTTACAATTTATATTATGCCTAGAACCAAACCAAGATACTAAACTAAAAATAACCTCCCACCATAAAAATATCAAAAAGCTATACTTCAAAATCGAAATGTTATATACTTGAATGGTTTTTTTTTGCATATTTGACATTACCTCTCAAACCGAGTGTACAATTAAAATTTTGAAGGGTTTTAATCAACATTTAGGGTTATTTGAAGTTGGTTCTAGGAACATTCTGTAGATGTTAGCATCACTGAGCCGGTCTGGTAACTTGGTATTAATTCCTTGCATCCGCAATTTGCAACATATACGGTGAGTGAGCTGCTCTTTGTCTGCTGTGCCAATTATGTTTTTATTAGTTGCTAGTGCGCAGTAGCCGCAATTTTGATGACATCGAGCAACCTGAGTAAAATAAAGTCTAGTAAGTAGGTCGAATGCCAGCCGTATTGCATTCCGGCATCCGTATCCGGCCTACTTGCACAGTATCCGACCGTGGCACTCACAGCTAGCAACAGTTAAATTAGCGGATGATACAGTATTGATGCGTGATGGCGATGCATTTGGTGGGGAGGTCGCGGGAGCTTGTAGAACCACTTGTGGAAGGGCTGATTGAGCCATGTTACTACCGTCTGCTGTTCTGGGCTGGGCCGCGGCCTCCTCGCCGTCTCCGCCCTTTCTTCTTCCTTCGCTAGAGAGGAGGCTACATGCAGTTTGATCTTTTGTTATCAACGGTTTGCTTTCGGTTTGTTGATCGGAAACTACGAAAGCGGAATTCTCTTCTTTTGTTATGCTCATGTAATAGCACGTGTCGCTCGCTTTCATTATGTGTCTCGGTCCCGGGTTCAAAAGTATTGTTTCTTCATAGAATTCTGGTAATTCGGCTGGACGAACTCCTACCAAAGCCACCCCGTACCTTAAAGAAACAAGGCTTGTAATATCTGATATAATGCTTCTTAAGAAGTAATAATCACAAAATGTAAGTACTTGCGGTGTGAGTGGAAACTAGCGTAAGTAAAACTTTTTCCTTCATATTCACCGAAGAAACGACTGTCTCCAAGAACGATATGGTAAATTTCATTTCCGGAACATTTTCCGTATAGGCGATGCCACTCTTCAGGGGATTGTTGACCTTCCCTGAAATAAAATTAGTCAATTAATATATTTTTTACAATGTTAAGCGTTAAATTAACTTGAATAAGGTAGAGATAGAGATTTTTTGATTTCTAAAGGTATAACATTTTTTTTGTTGATGTTTCGAGATTCTTTTACTAATTTTTATTACGGTATTTTTATAATAATCTAAATGTTTAATTCTAATTTATAACTGCAGTAACAAGCATGCTTTAGAAATGTATTATAAACTCTTAATGGCACACAAGAAAAATATACAATAGTTAATTTGAACGGTCGCTGCAACGGGCGGCCTTGTCACTTCAAGCGATCTCTTCCCGAACCCGACCTAATGCTTGAATACAATTAAGATTATTTTTAATCTACATAAGACGTTTAAATAATTGCGGTCAAAGAAAGATGAACAAACTAACTAATATGGTTAAGTGTAATATTAAACACTGGATAAGTGTAAATACTTACTGTCCGCGACTAGTATGCAGCAGAAGCGTAACAAGAGTGGAAGCACCAGGACAAGTGCAATTGTTTGCCAAAAGTGCGTATTTGAATTCATCTTCGCAGACAACGAATTCAGCGAACTTCACATGTAACTTGTTCTCTGGCCGGAATATTTGTACGTATTGCGCCACATCAGGAGCGAAATCTTTTACCGCCCACGATCTAAATATACATATTATGTTTTTATTTTAAAATTCTCGTACGAAGAGACAGTTAAATTTATTTCGTTGTTATTAATGTGCTGTTAGTAAAAATAAAAGAAAGAAAACATTGGCACTACAACCATTTGAGGTCTGGGCCTCGGATTTCTGTATCTGTTTCGCGATCATTTATTTTTCTAACAGGCAAATAGGTGATCAGCCTCTGATTCTGTGCCAAACACACCGCCGACTATTTGGGTCTAAATCCGAGGGTCGGTTTCCTCACGATATTCCATCACTCTACGAGCGAGTGTTAAATTTCACTGCACATATTATGTTTTGATGGTATGTATACAATTAAATTAATTTAACATTACGTTTTTACTAAAAATTCTTGCGTCAATAACGAAATGAGTAGGTACTTTAGTTAAAAGGGCCATAATGCCGATTTATTTTAATAACCAATACTGCGTTTTAATTGAAAAGAAAATAAAATTAAACACTGTACATAATAAAGAATGATATTTAGTTAAAAAGAAAGTGCACTAGCCCCCACATAAGGATTCCCTGCAGCTGCTATTCTCTTCCATTTGACACGTTTACGGTACTTGACATAATAAATTCTAAATAACTTTTTATAATTAAACAATTGTTGCACAGTAAGAATGTTTTCCGTTTCAGCATAGGACTGGTTGAGAAGATATTGTTTAAGATTGATTTTAGGTAAATATGAAACGGCCTCTGAAGTAGAAAATTATTAGTGGAAGAAAGTGGAGAAAATTTTAATTTACATTGTTTTTACCTGAGAATTGTATGCTCATCTGCAGCAGTTTTATCAGCATAATTTCTCGCAGCTAGAATGAAGCAAGCTTCGGCTTCGTTCATACGCGCACGTATTAAGTCACTGTCCTTGAGGCAAGAACCCTGGATGTAGATAACACGCTGAGCCCAAATCGGAACCTGTGACATCAAAATAGCCTTTGACTCGCATACATTTAGTACTAAATATTTTACTTATTTAATATTATAATTAGTTTATAAACTCGTCATTTATGTAATAATAGTTTCAATATTTCTTTGGTTTGTTCTTGGCTTAGTTAAGTTGTGATTAGTTTTATATTTACGACGCTGCATCCACGATCTAAAGATCAAATTAATAAGCGATTTGAGTTACTTCTGGAGGCACGAAGGTTCTGCTCTTCCTTCGAACCGGCGAGGTAGGATCCTTACCAGTTACTAACTCTAGACACAAGTGTAGAAGATGAGTCTGTTCTTTATGCGCATTGTAATTAATTATTACATTATCACTATGTTATGTGTGCATGTTGTCAGCGAACAAGTTCTTTTAAATTAAACCTTTAAAGCTTAAACTCAAAATGTACCTGTAGAATCATCCTCATTGTAGTATCAAGTTCCATAGGTGAGAGTAGAACAACGTAGTAGTCCTGCAGCAAAGGATGCGCATAGAACTCATTGAGGAAGTCCATGATAGTGTCTGCGTGCAGCGTGGTGGAGCAGACGACCACATGACGCTCTGACTGAGCACGATGAGAACTATAAGATCCTCCTAACTTCTGCCGCTCCATCCAGGTAAACGCGAGTTGCTCGAACTGAAAATTATGCTTCTATTCCATTTATATTATTTTTTCTTTCTTTATTTATTAAAACGATTCTATTTCCAACCATGTTAACTTGCGCTTTTTAACCGCAAGGTCGAGAATCAAATCCCGATTTGGCGCACATAATTGTTTTTTTATGTGCTCAGTTTCTTGCAGCTCATCTGATTCAGGAAGGTAATGCTACACCTGTAGAATTCTAGTGTAGAGATTCTAGCCGTACTGATTACTACTACTACATATTATTATTACTAATTATTTTACAAACGTAAATAGTAATTGTACGGTTCCTGGATGATCTGGGGTTCGAAATAATAGAATAATTTTAACTTACTCTATATTTATCACTCGCGTTATACAATAGAATATGAGCGAAATAATAATTATGTTAATTGCTATATAATGAGTGCAATCTAACAAACGGAGGGAGTGCCGACGTCTGGCTATGCTCCCGGGGTGAAACTCCCATGATACAGTTAATTGTAATGATACGAATGACTGCTGTAACAGTCGAAAAGAGTGCCTGCGTCGGGCTATACTCTTGGGGCGTGACTCCGACGATTTAGGAAATCGTCATGCTTATAAGTGATCAAACTGTACAGCCAGGGCACGTACATACATAGGAAATAGTTATGCTTGTAGATGATCGGAATGTACGAGCCTTGGCACGTACATAGGGAATAATCACGATTATAAAACTAAGGAAGCCTGAGTGAGCAAAATGTACAGCCTTGGCTCGTACAGTAATAATTTACCTGCGTAGGCAGCACTACCAGAGCCACTCCGATCATGATGACCATGAACAGCTGGGAGGGCCAGATATCAGGTACGAAATCACCATAACCGACCGTTGAGAAGGTAACCACGACAAAGTACGTTGCCTGGAACAAGTTTAGATGCCGGTGTCCCGCACGTTGGAAATGCTGGATTCCACAAACACTGTAAAACATTTATATATTAGTTTTGTTATTTATAAAAATCAATATACTTTGTAGTATATCCTATATACGTTTGGACATTGCTATTGAAAAACATGGAGTATCTGTATAGTTATATGGTGCGTTCCACTAAGCGCTCACGATGATCAAAATGCTTCTTTAGCCATTCCACATACCGACCGCGGTCGTTGTGGTCACGGCGAAAACGTCACTCATGACGTCATGACTAATGCTCACGCAACGCTCACAACGACCCACCTCTTTAGATGGGTCGTTGTGAGCGAGAATAATTTGGCGCAATTTTTGAATTTTTTTTTGAAATATGACAAATAATAATATTATTATATTCAAAGCTTAAAGATGGCGACAAGAAAAATCACATTATTTGATTCAGAAGGAGAAATTGTAAAGCCATTTCGATTATATTTAAACTTAAGTTGTTTAATAACTTTACCAAAATTATTTATAAAATTTTCAATTATTCTTCACTTTTAACATAAATAAATTTAAGTCACAAATATCAAAACTTATTGTTTATGATTACCTAACCTCCTTAAAATTCTACTATTTTCAAACTTGACATTTGTAATATTTACATGAACGCCCGAAACGCTCCATAATCCATTCCACTTGAGTTAACGACAGTAACATTCACAATCAAGTGGAATGGGGAAATCAGCGGTCGTGAGCGTGATCGTCGTGAGCGCTTAGTGGAACACACCAATAGTCGTATCTCCCGGAATAAGTCATTTAAAGTAAAGGGAAACCGAACCTCAAGCAGTTTTGTCAATGACAGTTGACATGTCGATATTGTTAATTATTTTTCACTTAAAAAATATTTTATCTAGTAATATAATCATAGTCAAATGATAATGAATTTAAAGGAAATTACTTTGTACTCTTCGAAACGAGTTTTAAATGGCAACTTCTTCGCCAGATGGAGTAGGGTATCGACAATAGTACTCTGTGACTCCTTGTAAGAACTCGTAATCCAAGTCATGAAATTGATAAACTTAGAGATAGCAAGGTTGGTAGTTAAAGTATGCAAAAAAAATGAACAAGAAATAAAATAACAATTCAACAATCTTTGAAAAGTTCTCTAATCATTTCATAATTGTTTATTGATACGTTTAAGCATTATTATGTCAAAACTAGTTTAGGATAGTTATAGAGTTTCTATAAATCACAAATAATTGCTTACGGACTTCCTCGGAGTGGAGTTCAAATAATGTCCCGTAATTGTCTTTAAAAATTCAAAGCCCATTACGTTCAGTGAATACATAAACTCACCGAAATGGCTTTTGCAGTAGACGTATTGGGCCTATACTGAAAATTATTAGCGTAAGAGTGAGAGACTCAAACTGATAAATATTACGGATTTGGGCACTTTGGAATTTACGACGCGTAAATTAAGGTGATTCCTGATAGGTTTTAGAATGACGTCTGCACACTTAAGTCCAGAGAATTAGATTTTACTAAGCGTAAAACGCTCTGACAGCATCCTGATGTTAGCACAGCGTTTCTTCTAGATTTCGAAAAATAAGCGCTCAATTAAACAACACACATAAATGAAATAGTTCTGTTTAATTAAAAAATATAATTATATTTTTAGCAATAAGGGAAGGTGTGATAAAACTAAAGAATGAGCATTTTTCTAACATATTACAAAATTTAAAAAGTACATTTGAAATCCAGTACTTAAATTTTTTATGCAAGTGCTCTGCTAACTTCACAGACTGCACCAACCCTCATATTGTGCCTTCAAACGCAACCCCACGAATGGATTATGTTATGTGAGAATGCTATATAAATGCTGTGTGTCAGGCAACACAAGAAAAAGACAAACAAAGAAACATCCGATACGAGCCCAAAACCCGTAAAGCATCGTGGCGTTATTACTATTATTCTTCATGTACTTCTGGACTACTTAATTACTCAATAAAAAATCTACATATATATTTTTACACAATAGTCTTGTAATAAGAACAAATATTTCTTTTGTTGTGAGAATAAAATTGGAGTTTCACTGGTAGACAATAGAAACAATGACGTAGTAATGTAAAGTATTTTGAGTTTACCCAGTTGAATGTACTGTATATTTAACAAAATTACCACGTTACTTGAATAATGGGAATACCTTAATAAATGACTAATTGTTGAAGGAAAGATGCAAGTTTTCCGCAAGTCTATTTTGTTATTTCAATTCGTATTTTAAATTTTGCCACTTTGAAAAAATTCCGTCAAATCGCATTTTTATTATATAAAAGGGGGCAAACGGGCAAGAGGCTCACCTGATGTTAAGTGAGACCGCCGCCCATGGACACACATTGCCAGAAAGCTCGCAAGTATGTTGCCGGCCTTTTAAGAACCGGTACACCCTAAGTCGAATTGGATCGGAAATACTTCAGTGGGCAGCTGGTTCCATAATGATGCTCCCACATTGCCGTTAGAGAATGTTTACTATGTAACTTTAGTAAACATTTGTTAGCAAAAATTTAATCACAAATGTTAAAAAATGTTTTCATGCGTTCGTCGGGTGTACAATTAATATTTGCTTGTGTAGTGACATCGTAAGGAAAACGATCAAAGACCCAAATCAACGTTGTATGTCAGAGACAGAAGGCTGATCAGTGATCATATTGAACTGAAAAAACAAATGACCATGAAACATTTGCAGCGACACCAGTTTTTTTTCAGCTTCAATTCCGTTTTCTTGCCTATGCCTATCTAAAGGTAACACTGCCAATATTACGTAGCACCTACTAGTAGCTTCCGCTTCCGGTCTTTATATGTCCTAAACTGAAATCATTTCACAAGTATTATACCATTCATGGTTTTGAATATTCCTAAAATATAAATGCTCCTTTAGAAACACTATTGCTCCCCAATTAGATAAAACTATCCGTCTGTTTCACAAGCGCTTAGTTCTCACAATGTACGTATGATTCCCCTTTCATACATATTTTATGACGCAGTCAGTGTTAAATCCTTGAAATCTGTTAGCGAATAAAAGCCTTTAATTCGTTGCATTAATTGGATTAACGTCAATTCACTATCGGTTTATTTATTCTACACGTAATTTGAGTTTGATAACATGAAAGCATGAATGACACAGGCTTCAGACATCGTATAATTAAATATATTATTCTAGTAAAACGTATAAGGGTATGAATCCGGATATTTCGAAGCGAAAATTTACAAGTTCAGAAAAACTATTTTTTAACTATATACGTACATTCATACATTTACAAAAGTGCAAGCAGTTGTGGGATGCGTGCCCAAAATACTTATGTAAATTATCGTCACACTAGTTGGCTGAAAAATGCGGTGTATTGCGATCCCAGATGCCTGTCAACTGTAAGTGCAGTTTACGACACGTAATAAAGTATTTGAAAGTTTGGTGACCTAGAATCTACATGAGAATCCTTTATTTTACGATCCCGCCTTACGTTAGATTAATATGATGCCTTAAATGATAATGTTACCTGACGATGTGGATTGTGGTTCGTGAGACCAGATTTGGGATAATTTTGAAAAATATTAGGTCAAAAGTCGACAAGGTAATGATAGGATAGCAAAAGGAGAACTGTAATTGCTTTATTTTAGGAAATAATATGTATTGTTCACGTAGAAACTGGTTAAAAATTAATATGTATGTATGTAAGAACGAACATAATTTTAAGGAATAAAAAAAATGAATTTAAGTCCATAAATAAGTAAAAATCTCAGGAAACAACTTGTTAGTACAACAATATTTTATTTTATGTCACTATGAGAACCCAAGGTGAAGGCCTCCAATAAGGACCAATTTTCCCTTGATTAGGCCTCCAAAACCAGTTGTTGCCCGCTATCTTTTTTATTTTGCTATACCATCTTGCGTAAGGCTACCCTTGTTTTTTTTATATTAATTGAGAACCCCCTTTCGACGTGTAGACCTCACCCAATAAGGACCAGTTTTCCATTGATTGGGCCTCCCGAAATTAGTTGTTGCCCGATATCTTTTTGATTTTGTAGACCTACGTAGCAAAAAGCCTTCCTACTATGACATTCGTTTCAGTCCATATATTTCCATATTTGAACTAACCTGGTAAAGACGAGACATAGAAGAGTAACGCATAGAATCATCAGTTGCTGCGACAGGGCTGATTGTGACTTCTGCATAGCTCGGTGCAGGTCATTCTGAAAGTAAAATTTGATTTAAATTTTATTGGAATTTTATACAACTGTTTGATTTATATATGTTAACGTAAAATTGTAAAAACAGCAGTCCTTAGCAAAAGCTACATATTTGGAGGTACTGGTGTTCTCTTATGTCTGACGCGATATTAAATAATCAATTTTATGCTATCCTCATCGTATTCTCTGACTTCTAAATAAATAAGTTTCAAAACATGTTAGTTAAGAGGTCAACCACATTTGAATCTAATATATAATCGTTAAGAGACACAGCTGATATTTTGGATATTTTTAATTTATTATCAAATACTTACAAACATATTCTCAAGGGATCGTTTGGCTAGCCAGCAGTTCAGAAAAACTGGTATGAACAGATTTCTCAAAGGAGGATAGAGGATCTGTAAGTATACAATACACGTGTTAAATTGTGAATTTTTATAATAGAAAAACACACAATTTAATTGCGTACCGTCAGGGCAAATGGGACCGTGTTCACCATCTCCAGTATGAAATGGAAGGATAGAATCTGTTGCCAAATGTTGCCCTGAAAAAAAAACAAAAATTTAATAGTTCGCAAGAGACGATGGCAAGCGACCGGATGTGATATTGTTGATCCCTTGGAAGATGGGACGGGCTTTGGTATGGGATGCTACTCGTGTGGACACGTTAGCCCCGTCTCACCTCCCACGGACGAGCAGAAAATATAAGAGTCTTTCCTCCAACTTCGATTTTGTTCTGGTCTAAGATCCCGATATACAACGACCTTCACCGAGATGCTTATTTAATGAAACGTATTTTATATTTAATTTAATATGTCAATAAATATAATCCATATGGGTTGCCTAGCAAATTTCAGTCCAGAGTATTTTAATTAATATTTTTAAAAAAATATTTTTTTAAACATTTCACCGGTATGATTATTAGATAAATTCTATACCAATCGAAAGTATGAAGCCTATAGAATATGCAAACGTTAGGTTGTTTTTAATCAATCAATTATTTATGTGTATATTTTTTATGTGACACTAAAGTATATATATACATCTGTCGTAAAAAAGAAAGTTATAGTGATACATATATAATACTACCCTGATTAAAAATATTGATTGAAAAAAATTTCAAAAAATTACTACATGCAAATTATAAAAAAATATTTTTTTTTAAATATTAATTAAACATACCCTGGACTGAAATTTGCTAGGCAACCCATATGGATTATATTTATTGACATATTAAATTAAATATAAAATACGTTTCATTAAATAAGCATCTCGGTGAAGGTCGTTGTATATCGGGATCTTATACTATTCCCTTCGGTGTAGAGCCTTTTGGGCCGTGGGGTTCAAGGGCGTAGGCGCTAATGAAAGATTTAAGTTGGTGACTGGTAGATAGTACCGGTGACCCCAGAGCTGGTACTTTCCTCGCTCCACGAATAAGTATCACACTACAGCGAGGTAATAATGCCAGCGTAATAGGTACACTGCCTCAGGGACCAAACTTTTAAAATTTGTTTGAATTTTCTATTTTTATTATTACTATGTAGGTTAAAAAAATGGTAAATACTGAATATTACTGTTAAAAAATTATACACCTGTTCATTTAATTGTTTATATGTGTTAAACAATATTATGTCTTCCAATAGCGGTACTGAATCTAATATTTTTTTGAATGCGCTGTAATTCTTTCAATATCCGTAGCGCTGATTCGATCGCGCGGAACAAAAATTTAATATTGAAGATGCAATCGCTATTGGGAGTTACAGACATCTGTGCTCTTGAGATGTGGCTGTCTCTCGCTGGCCACGTTTTAGAAAAGCACTGAAAACTTTGAGTTGTGAAAATCAAGTAATAAAGTCGTCCGTTGAGCAAGTTTTATTCAATTTCGAGTATATACTTTTCCAAACATATGTTTGGAAAACTATTTAACTTTATTTGCAAAATTTTGTCAACGCGGCACACTGATACATACAGAAAAAAGTACAAGTTATAATGTGATAAGCACTTCTAGGCATAAAAAATACGAAGAGAAAAAACATCGATTCAAAAATTGGTTTCGAAGTGTGGTTGTGTCTTGAAAGATTATCAAGAAATGAACGATAAGGGAACAGATAACAACACATCTTTGTTGGTCTTAGATATCTGTTGTTTGGTCTTTCGCAAAGCCAGGAGGATATTTTCACGCGATATTTTCGTCTGAATGCAGTTTCCTTTGCGAAGATTAAATAAAAGTTAGTGGATATGCGCTCATTGATAAATGTATTAGTCACAGCTAGGATCTGAACTTTGCTTTTACATATTAATTAACTTAATTAATTATCGCTTTATTGATTTGAGTTAAATGTATTTACATATATATGTAAATTCTATTTATAGCCAATTGGATACAATATCAGTAGAGCTTTGAGATTAATATAGTTACTCTGCATTAGGTATGATATCTACGACATTGCATCTTATGCATTCAAATGAAGCAAAGTTCAAGGAATGGTGAAATAAATCGCTTATCATTGTATTTATTTTTTAAATATATGAAATGCGTGGACTAGGCGTTTAATAAATGTTCAGATGGCTGTGTATCAATAGAATTTTATCCAGTTAACACTCATTTAGTATATAATTAGTAGTGAGATACCAATTTAAACTACAATAAACTTTGTCCGATTCTCAGCCAACCTGGTGGGGTTTCCCTAAACTATTACTATTAATTGAAGGCCAAAACTCTTCCCTAGAGACCCACACCATTCATTGGTGAACTACACCCTGGCAGTAGGAATTCCAGAAGTTATGATTATAATTTTAAACGTAAAATTATTTATTTAGTTAACAATTATTAGCTATTATAGAAAAAATCCCACGTATTAAAAATAAGATTATGATGTTTATCATACAATACTTGGAACTTCTCTAGTTTCTAAAGTTTACAAAGTTATGTTGCGTAAGCTCACCTTGTACCCGAGGTAGGCTAACAGAATAGCCTCGGAGAGCGATATCATCGCGAGGATGACCTGCAGCACCCACAGGAACAGTGGGCGGTTAACCCACACGATACCATCCCAGTTGATGATAGGATGTTCCTGGAACTCCTCTTCTGTCAGCTTAGCGGAGTACTCGAACACACTCTTGTTACCCGGCATACAGCCGTAGCTATAACGTTTTCCGATTAGATTAGATTCACATTAAAAATACATTTTTGAAAAATAAAATCGTATTCATAATGCTCTTGAAAAAGAGCAGGTTAGGGAGGTATGTAAAGAACTTGACAAGTGGAGAAAGATCGACGCCAATACGTTTGGCTTATAAATTAAAAAGATATATTTTCAATTTATATTGACCTTTTCAAAACAAAGTGCGTTCTGATAAACAATAAACTACAAGCTTATCAGAATGCCAAATCATAAAATGACTGCTTCACGACTGATTTGAGAGCGACCGCCGATGCGAAAACCGCTTTGTGAGTTCGAAAAGTGAGTTACAGAATCGCAAGGCTGATATAAGAAATTAGTGCAGCAAGAAGGTTTTTTAAGGAAATGACCACTCAGTTACTTATATTATCATCACTGCAATAGGCTTGAGTGCTGATAATTTTTATAATTTCTCGCTCGTCACAAGGAAGGAATATAAATCATTCGATTTAGCTGTAATTGAAACTTTATAGCAAAGTACTTGTTCCGTCTGATTTGTCTTGGACAATAAAACGGAAGCCAATTTAGTACCCACTGAACTGAAATAACCGTTTAGAATATCGAGATACTTTTGAAGGATTTCCTGGATTTGGATTTAGTTGGGTTTATGTTGCATATATTTTTGACATATGTCCACAATTTTTTACTATTATTTTCATTTTATATCATTATAATTTAAATTTTTGGGGTTTTGAAGGAAATTATTATAGAAATTTCGATATAGCATGTTTTTTGGTAATTTTTAGGTTATTTTCTTGCTAAGATATGCAGTTGCTAAGATATGTCCTTGTTGTATCCAACTCTTGCTCCTATGTTAATGTAATTATTATTTTCCTTATATGGTTATCCTTATTACTTCCTGTCAAACACAATTAAATACAGTTTTCTTGTGTAATCTACTTACCAAGTAGCATTAATGGGATCTCCATCAGCGCACACGCGAAATATGTACAGGAGACATGCCAATATCTTGAAAAATAAGTTGACTATTCTAATGCGTAAACCTGAAACAAAACGTTCCATTAGTTGATCACTAATCGTAATCATAAACAATGAAGTTATAAAGTACCTTTATTAACAAAGTGACACAACAGCGCTAAAAATCAAAATAGACCTCAGCTTTCATTACATGAATAATATTTTTTTTAAATTGGAATAGGTAATTTCTTATCAACATGTATTAGGCATGTGATATAAATTTTGTTCTCATTTCCATAATATTTTCTTTCAATAAACAGATAAATTAACGATGAAAAACCAATATTTGTTGAAGTGAACTTCCAAAAGACTATTATATTTCGCGGTATTTATCGTTATAATTTTTTATTTATTTTATAGGTATAAAAATAATAAATATTTATCCAGTGGCGCTACAACTCTTTACCGGTCTTGGCTTTAGATGGCTTCCTTTATTCTTGGGTATGGGGTTTGTATTTGACGAGATTTTTCAGTTGTTGAAACATTCTGGTTTCCTCACAATTCCATTACCGTGAAAGAAAGTGTTAATTGTGCCCATAGTAAGAAAATTTGTGGCCTTGAATTGAACGCCCGATATAACGGTTGACAGTCGCAATATTGCAATGTAACGCCCAAGTTACCAGGTGTTATAATAATTATTGTATATTTCCAAGAATAAAAGTTTTTAGGTCAACCATGTTGACTATTCATTAGTCGCATTCGTTATTCTAATAGTCGCAATTTTCACAAAACAAGATTCAATATGACCCACAATTATGAAGTAAAATAGCTTGGTCTTACAGATTTACGGTCTCTTTCATTTACCACCCTAATGTAGCATAGGACAGTCGTTGTTTGGCTAGACTTAGTTTTCTCGCGTTGTTTTTATTGCCAGTCATTGATAGGCAGAGAAAGAAATAATTTTTGGTAGACTGTCGCATGGTTTCGGGTTAAGAATCGTACCTTTATTCACTATTTTATCACAGACTATAAGTCTTGATTAGATAGAATGGATTGAAACATTATTCTTTCTTTATTATAAATATAACAGGTGGAGGAGACTCACCTGATTTTAAGTGATAGAAGTGGATTTACAATGCCAGAAGGCTCGCAAGTACGTTGCCGGCCTATTAAGAATTGGTACACTCTTTTCTTGAAGGACCCTAAGTCGAATTGGTTCGAAAATACTTCAGTGGGCAGGTGGTTCCACATAGTGGTGGTGCGAGGCCAAAACTGTTGTTCTTTTATGGACATAACATTTTTGTTGAACGCACCCTAAAATATAGAAGCCTTTTGCACGACGCACGTTCCATTTCAATGTGATTGGTCTACAACATCTTTAATCCCATCACAGATACGCGATAACATTCGTTTTATCATTCGAAACAAACGCGTTATCAAATTTGCGATTGTCTAATATAGACCCACCTTTGTCTAGAATACACTAGTAACACTGAAAATGTTTAGAAAATGAAAAACGGCTTAATATAGAAAGTTGCCAATACTTTTATTGTTTTTCAAAGTAATCTCCGATCCTCTCTACGAGTACACATCGTCGCATTCGATGGAACCACTGAGAAAAGTATTGGGCATTCTTCCTTAGGGGTCTCTTCTATGGCATTTTCGTACGCTTTCACAGCATCTTCAGGGCTCGTAAAGCGATTGTCTTTTGGTTTCGAGTTCGTAGCAATATATCCAAATTTCATCACCTTTTACGATGTCAATTACAGCATTTGAGTCACCGCCGTTGACCTTATCTAACATTTGGCGACATCAGTCCATGCGAAGGTGTTTCTGGTCGTCGGTTAAAGTGTGGGGAAGTACAAAGCTTCCTGACGCCTAAATATTCGTGTAATATTTTTTGAACTTGACTCATACCAATGCCTAGGTTTGCCCGTATCTGCTAATAGGTCACTCTCTTATCTTCCTTTATCATGCGTCGCACAGCACTGATGTTATCTTAAGTAGTCGCTGTTAAAGGACGTCCCTCACGCGGATCATCATTTAGATTGCTACGTCCACGCTTAAACTCGTTAAACCAATTGTAAATAGTGGCACGAGATCAGCTTCATTAAGAAATGCTAATCGCAGTCTATGCTTTGTTGTTGAGTAAGCCCACAACAAAAATTATAATAAATCATTGACCGAAAAATGTTCTCGCGTTAGGTTCATTTTCACGTGTAACAAGAGTTTTAGATTTGCCGCCAATTCACAAAAACAAATGACAAATGAATGCAATATACTACATTAGGTTTGGCTGCATTTTCAGTGTTACCCACGTATCTTGTTGCAAAACATGTGCATGTGCAAACTATTTGGTATTGACTTTTCGTAAGCCTTGTAATTAATAGAGATATTTGATTGTCGTGCTGGGTGTGTCCTGGCGTGAAGTGACGTCAAAGCAAATTATAGGGGTATGAAATAAAAGCATCTCTTTGTAAAAATATTCAGTAACAAATTTTTTTGGGAGCGTTGAAATGATGTACGCTATGGTAAATTGTGGAATACATAAGGCTCTCAAGGCAAAACGGTTTGAATCTATAATTTTTGTCAATTGCACCTAATTTGTGTAATGCAAATTAAATCAAAGTAATTTATAATAATTAAACTGACTTCAAATACTCGTCAGGATATTATTTATGAAACTTCGAAAGTAAAATATTTATTTCATCTGATATCATCAGAAATTTGAATTGTGTTTTGGAAAATACCGAAGAAATCGTCCTTGAAAACTTAAATATATCATGATACTTAATACCAATATTATCATTAGCTCTGAGAACCTCAAAGAACTTTCAAGTGAACAAGTTACATGACGAAGTTTTAATGATATATATATGACAGTATTTCAATACCACTGAATAGACCTTAAATTATGTATATTAACTGTTTATATATTTGGCTACAGCACAGTGAACAAATTTGCATCATAAAAGAAAAGATACAGTTTGAAAAACCGGCAAAGAATTTGCGAGGCTTCTACCAGTACTAGTGTCCGGTGCTGTCAGTTAACATTAGTTGAGCCAACGCGTCTATTATATAAAATGTTGACGGATGAAAAGAATTCGACAAACAAATTTTGTAACGAAAATTACGGAGAACATAAAGCCAGCCAGATTTTGTCAGGATTTTTTAGCTCAGTGTAAAATATTTGTGAGGTAAACATATCAAATTGAACATGGTATGGTTTTATTCTGTTAGAAATGAATTTTTTCATATTTAATGGTAACTGTCAAACTGGTATAGGTTTAAACAAATATATTTTTACGCAGACGAAATGCCAAATGCATATATTATTTTTGTAAACTGTAATTGTGTACTTACTAGCAGAGTTGGCCTAGTGGCTCCAGCGCATGACTCTGATCCCTGAGGTCGTAGGTTTGATCCCCGGCTGTGCACTAATGGACTTTCTATCTAAGTGCGCATTTAACTTGCGGTGAAGGAAAAACTCGAGATCAAACCGGCTTGCCTTAGAACCAAAAAGTCTACGACGTGTGTCGTATATACAAAAATCTAAAATCTAATTTTTATGAAATTTTATACAACGTAAAGTGTTAGGTAATCTCATTCGTATCACTTTGAATAAACAATTGAAATAATTCCTTAAATAAAGGCTTAAAGTACGTTTACGAAGCCGGATTGTGTTCAAACATATGAAACGCATTACAATGGTCCTAATAGTACTCTGAATAACTCACTCGAGCGTTGGTTCTTTATAAAGTATAGTTGCAGTCTTTCTTTGAACGTGTTCTCGTTGACGTAGTACTCCACTCGGACCCTGCAACAATACAGATATGTGTCAACCACTTGCAGACAATCCTGGAGTTAGGATCATGAAGACACTTTTAACAGGAAAAAATTTAGAATAGCACAAACAATTGAATCGAATTGTAAAATAATTATAGTAAACATATGTATCGTTTTGGTAGTCTATATAATACTCAGAAAGTGATAGAAATTGAAGAATTAATCTGTAATAAAAACGTTATTGTCTCTGTTCAAATTTCATGACCAACTGCTGATATGGCTCACGTGTGTTCCAAATCTTAACAGCTGAAGAGTAATTTTAAATATACACATATTATTTAAACATTGATCAACTGCTGACACGGCTCACGTGGTCGTTCTAAATGTTAATAGCTGAAGGTGCGCAATACACCAACAGCTCACTAGAATAATATCACATGATATCACGCACACATTTGACAGTCCACTGGTTGGCAAGCTGTATAGTCTCTTTAATTTTATACTCTTTTGTTAACGATATCAATTCATAAAGCGACTGCATGACTTAACACATATGCTGCAGAACGCAGATAAGAATGCATGCTTGTTTTTTCAATTATTATAATGCTTTATTGAAAACAAGGTTTAAATACAATATTAAATTTAAACAAGCATGTAGTAAAAGTTAGTTTTCTATTATATATGAATTCAATTATGAAGAAAGAAATAAACGCGAAAACAAAAAGCAATCGAGTTGTCCCCGAAGCCAGAGTAATACTGGCAATTCCTCGCTGAATGCGATGCTGTGAAAGAAACAAAACTACTTGTTAAAAACGAATAAAATATGAGCAATAAAAATCTCAAACTTTGCTTGAGAGATTAGAGGACTTCGCTATGTTTGAATAGTAAATCCTCTGTTTATTATAATTTGTACGTTTTTATATAGTAGTATCCTATGTATGTAAAAGTAAATACGTCCATTTTCACATCAGAACTAATGTGTCTATTTCCAACACACAAATATACAGTTTCTACTATATTCTTAACCTACATAGTAATAATAATTACTTCTTAGGTAAACACAAACAATTTAAAATAACATTGTCTTTTATTTACGAATTAGCACTTACATATTACACCGCGTTTGTCCGCAAAATCAATAATTCAAGTCTCGTAATTTTGTGCATAAGGTAGGTGACTTTTTCATTTATTATTTGGATGGGACCCATACCGTCCTGTATTACGTTGGTTATTTATTATAAAGAAATAGAAAGCTACCTCGTTTTTCAGTTTTCCAAAGGGGCCATGAAGGAAGTTTTAGATTTCAAGATTGTATACCAGTTTTACTATTAGAAAAATTAAAAATATTTTCTTGTTCCATCACTCTTTTCCGGTGGTGTTACTTTTTAAATAACAGTTTCATATCAAAAGTAAGCAGAAAACATTGTTCTTATTGTAATAGTAGCAGTTTATACCGTAGTATAAAACTATATGAATAATTTGACACGCGAAAATTGTTCTAAGTAAATGCCGTGAAGAAGTTAGCGTGTCCAAATGTCACGCTCGTCCCTCGGGGCGTGGTGGAGGGGGGGTGTTCAGTTCCATGCCAGTGTTTAGCTAATTACCTCATGTGTTACGCACAATCTGGGCACATATAGCCTTAAGTAGTGCGAAATGAAATTGAGTGAAATTGCGTCTTTATTCCTTTGTGTTAAGGTGCATTTTACTATGTAAATGCGTGCTCAGAGTGAAAACGTATTGGCAACCTATGGCATAACGAATAGACTAAATATAAAATAATCTTATTATACGTTATCAAAGATTGTAACTAATCCTATCCTCACTTCTAACTCGTTCATTAGGTTTGGAAAATCGGAAAATCAATTTTATTAATCAGCCTTAACTTAATGTTACTGCTCTCGCGCTCATACTCATAGTTGAGTAATTTTTGTGTTTAGGGGATGTTTGGTCATTACAATTTGTCTGACTGATTAAATATAGCTTTGTAATATTTATTTGAATAACATATATAAAAATCAGAAGTTAAGTTCATTTATTATTTGTAGAGCTTTAAAGCGTCTGACAAAAGTTCTGGCCCATGGAAAGCGTCTGACTTTTTTGATATTACTTCAGAGTAATATTCTACAAAATATATATAAAAATCAGTCATTAAAATTTAACTTAAGTAACTCTGATTTTTAGTTACCTTTCTCACCTGGTACATGCGCAGGTGTCACCGAGCCAACTCCACAAGCGTACAGGTATTAAAAAGCACACCAGAGACTACTTAGAACCGAAGGTTTTAGAAAATAAGTTGTGTCTTATCGCTCTGGGATCTTACTCTAGATCATCTATTGGGGTTTTTACCTTAGTCATAATGAATTTACAAAGAAGTTTTACTTCTTACATGTGTACTTTGTACGCACGCACTATTTTTTAAAGCATTTGTATAATAAGTATATAGCAAGGGTACTTGAAGTGTGAAAATTTTTTTTAGAATTAAATTTCATTTAATTCCTGTTAAATCTATGTCAGAAGCAATCTATTGAATCTAGACGATCAAATCATCAGTGGTACACATCTTTATAATTCTTTAATCTATCTAATTTTCGGGAATCAATCATACCTACTTTGTGATAATAGAACAACGCCAGTCAGTGCAATGCGTCTGTTCGACTTCATAGTGAAAATTATCGATGTTGTTATTGATACTTAAATAGGTTTTATTCGCTTTGAATTAATAACGATAAAATCGGCCCATCTATGTTATTTTATAAGAAGGTCGGTATCGTGTGATTGCGGCTGTAATTTAAAATTCATCAGTAGCCTTGTTGCCTTGCAGTATATCTATTAATCACGTAATCATTAGAGGCATGGCAGTTTGCTCACAATTGTTAAGGCCAAACAAGCAATTCTTATTGCTTTATAATAAATGAGAGTCCATTGGTACACAGCCCAACGCACGAACTTTACATACAAATAATATTATTTTTTTTAATACAAATGTTGTGCTAAATTTGTCTTCCGTAAGTCAAAGTCTGTGCAGTAATAATTTTTTTTGTAAAATAACAGCAGTTGTTTTTTTGCAAAATATAATATAAGCAATTTCCAGGAATTTCCAAATTATAAAAATGTCCCCACGAGCTTAAACTTTGTAAACAAGCGAAGAACTTTCAAAGCTCCCATTAATGTATGCAACACATCTCGTAAACAATTCTACCTTGGGTAACTGAATCCAACGTCCATCTATTTTAGTTGGTAGTTACTGGTATTGATTCAATCTCTGATATCTGAAGGCAGATATTATTAGTCCATTGTGTTATACCATTTTAACATAAATGAACTTAGCTCCAACTAAGCCTCGTATTCGTAAAATTCAACGCATTTTTACTTCGGGTCATACCTAAGTAAGCAATGTCTCTTATATCTTACCCATAGGACCCCATTATCGATTTCGTAGTTTTTGGTTTTTGAAATATTATCTATAAAGAAAAATTAACTTGATTTCCGGTACTCCGGGAACCACGTCCGCCGGGAATCATACGTTATATGGAATAAAATGTAGGACTGCGTATCGTTCTAGCGTGATTGAAACCAAACACAGTTTCACTATTATTATAGAAGAACGTATTTTATTTATTGGTTTTTGAAAATGTGACGACGTCAACGAACTTTTTCTTCAATTCTAATATAAGAACACTTGTTCCTTAGTAAGATTCAATGAAACAGTTTGTGTGCCGGCTTACCGCCCCGGTGTAGCAAAAATAATTAGTTTTAAACAAAGTTTCGTTTGAGCTACAGTACAGAATGTTACTTCACCTACAGGAGAGTTCTAGGTATGCTATATCTTAGTTCTCCTGGTTGAGAGAGGTCTGAATTATCCTCAATTAAGGTTTAACAATTACATCCAGAACCAAACCGCTATCATCTCCAATTAATTCATGACTCCTGACTGAGTGAATATTGAATTACTTGTATATCACCTTACGTGATAATATGATACGGAGTACAATAAATATAGATAACACTGTAGATACGTTGTTTTCCATTACATTCCCAGTGATAGTGGCGAGATATAAAATGAAAAATGACACGATGCAACTGCGTTTCGGTTGATTGTAATTGGCAATTTACATTTATTTCTACCACATAATTGTAGGCTTCATTATATCACTGATGTCTACAAAAGTTATTTAACTTTTAATCTTCAGTTTGGGAAGCTAAATAATACAGCTCCTTTTAATTAACAGTTTAAAAAGGTCTTATATATTAAAAGGTCAGCAATCTTTTAGCATCTAATAAAACCTTACCTTTCACCCGTTTCTTACTTACAAAAATGATGCTGTAACTTATAATATTCTTCTTTAAGGAATCTTTTGTGCTTTGTGGCTTGCAGGTGCTAATAACAATAAGTGCTGTGGTCACATCGTCAGCCCGGATGTCAACCGCAGTTACTCTGAGAGGCCCATTTAAAGTCATGTCAAGTCAAAAATCGTTTATTCATGTGGATAACACAATGTAGACTTATGAACGGCAAAAAAAATACATTAAATGCTTCTAATTTTACATTTACTGCCAATTCTCAAATCAGTGGCGTAGAACGGAAGAGAAGAACTGGCAATAAACTCTCCGCCACTCTTTTTAATCGCCAAGTTTTTTGTAAAAATAAAATAAAATAAAATATGTTTATTATGAAACATAAGATACATGTATCACTTATTTCACGTCATTAAATTTGAAGGCATCCCTACTCATCGGCAAAGAAGACAGAGGGTGTAGGCCGAGAGAAAAAGCCGGCGTAAAAACTCTCGGTACTCTTTTAAAACAGCAAATCATCAAACAACACTTATTTAAAACAAATATCGCAAATTGATTAGAAGTAGCCTGTCTAGCACTAGTCCCAGGCCCTTTTATCAACTAGATAATCGTTGACTTTATAGTAAGCCTTTTTACACAGCTTTTCTTTAATACATTTCTTAAATTTATTGAAAGGCAGTGATAAAAGAGCCTCTGGGATTTTATTAAAGAAGAGTATCCCAGTGTGAGTGTAAAACTGCACCCTTCCACCGTTTATTCTTTTTATATATAATTGTGTTCATCGCCGATTTATTGTTTAAATATATGTGATAGCTTGTGTTACCTTAGCCCGTATCTTTGATAATATTTTGCGTATAAAGTAGTTACCTACCGTATACCGGTTCAATATTCTCTCTTTAGCCAAAAATATTTGAAAACAACACAATATTGCCATTGACACTAAAAAAGCTAATTATATATCAAATGCCGGCTCCCATGTCCAACTGATGGGTGTCATAAATAAATATTCACACAAGGCATAATATCCTAATGCGCCTTAAACTTAGATTGATGAAGTTCGCTCGAGAACCTATTAATCTTTTGTCTCCAACCATTAAATGTGATTCATTGTTTATCATAGGTTTTATGGTCCTATAATAAAACTCAGTACTTTACTGTCAATTAGATCATGACGCAGGGCCTCGGGGTAGAAATAGTTACCGACAAAGGTATACCAATAATGTTAACTTCACACTCTCGACATCTTGTATTTGAGAAAGCATAAGGTTTCTTAGTGTGCCATGCTTGAAAATTGATGGCTGATGGCGTGATCAATATAACGCCACTTAGATGTAACCCATTTCATAAAAACTATAACAGTGTTCCAGAGGTGATGAAACCCTGTATACCTCTTGGCCTCATTCGTCTCCTCAGCTGGTTCAGCGAATATTTCTTTGAATTTATTTTATAGAGGAAAGAATTTGACATACACCGTAAATTTTTGGATTCAAGACATGTCGGTTTAAGGTGTCTTCACCTAGACTGCACTGCTTTAAATCTGTTTTTTTTTATGTTACAGGAAGCAAACGAGAAGGAGGTTCATCTAATGTTAAGTGATACCGCCGCCCATGGCCATTCCAGAAGGTTCACAAGCGCGCTGCCGGCCTTTTAAGATTTGGTACGCTCTTTTATTTGATTAAAACTGTTATACAAAGCACAGGTGTGTCTGAGACCATAAACACAGTATGACGTATTTTAGTACAATGTAATAATAATAATAGATTTTTATTTAAAAGAGGCTAATTTTTTAAATCACACCCTGATTAGTTAGGAAAATAACCTTGTTCCATCCTTAAAGTAATATAATAGTATTTACGCCAAAATTACCTCGGAATTCGGTCGTAGCTGTCCCATCCAGTCAAACAGTTGTATGACGAGTAACGACTTAGGCCAGCCATTCTCCAAGTGTTATTTATTCAGATTATCTCACACTTCAATTAGCCTGGGTATTAAGCTAGAGGATATTCTCTTATATCTTGTTAATTAACATATTAAAGCCTCTGTGTAGAAGTGACGTAGCGTGCATATACACCTGTTGTTTGTATATTCTTAAATAGAACGTTTTGAACGTTTAACAATAGATCTTATAAAGTTGCATACATAAATTTACGTAGATAATATTATCATTATTTATATTTAAATTTGTTAATTATTGAATAAATAAAATCGTGGTTAACGTTCAACTAAAATTCATTGCGATCTATTTAATTTAATTCCTTTAATTAAGGTCCTATATCAATTAAAAATATTTTATTCCAATAACCTAATATCTGATTTAGTAGATCTGTTATAATTTTGCATAACGCGTAAGAAACAGGCTACAGAGATATAAACTTATTTATCTCTGAGCGTCGATTCTATTAATTGATAGAGCTCGTTGTATATTCTTGACATATGATCCAATAATATTTTAGAATTGAAACTTTAGTTCAGTTGTGTAACTGTTAAATTGGGTCAGAACTAAGCCTACGATGACAATTATTAAGAGATGTTTATCATTGTTTGACGAAGTAACTTCAATTGATAAAGCTTGCGGCCTATACGTTAAGCAACTAATTAGACTAAAAGTATCGTTTTCAAAAAATAATAATGAATAATAGGAATTTATTTTACAAATATAGTAAATCACAAATTATTTTGAAACTAATTGGCGTCTCTCTCCTAATGACTGCCAAAAGTGATTCATAGACAATTTAGTAACAGACAATTAAGGACATCACATCACTTTTGTCTTTATTTTGTTAAAAATGTTTTAAACGTGAAACTCGCGGGACGACTGCCCCGCCCGCGACCCAACCGAGACTGAGGGAGCTTTCGGGCTGCCCGAGCGCGCTAGCTACTTTCCAACGACTCACTGGGGGTGCCATTTACCACCTCAAATATGAAACATACGGCAAAATTTAGAGGTGATATGGAACCAGAGACATATGCATTACATGCATTTAATTTCTCATCGTCATGCATAACAGTCCTCACTCGTTAGTATCTCAATAATATTTATTGAAACCATTATATTATTTTACCTTTTTAATAGCTGCGTTGGTATTTTAACATTAAAACATAAGTAATAAAGAAATAAAAAAACAAAACAAATGTTTCTGGAATATATATAATAAGTTTTTTATGTGTGTTTTTGTATAAGGTAACGAATTGTAAATATATAAAAATAAAAATACATTCTTCTTAAATGCAATTTTGAAGCAGGAATAAGTGTAAATTGCAGGTTAGTTTAAAAAATATATATATTTTATTTACTTAGTAACAAATTCCTTACAACCAAAGACATCCCAATAGAATATACACGAAGAATTTAGTTCATCCCGAATCCAGCACGAGCACTTTAATCTAAAAGCCTTCGACGATAAATATTGAATGAAATGAACTGTTTAGAAGCTTTTATAAGATTATTTGAAAAGGAAAACGTTAAAACGTTCCATTCCGAAATTAATCAACTGCAACTAAACAACATTTTAGTTTAAACGTTAAAAAAGAATATTTTTTACATGCTTTAAATGTTTTATGCATGATTTGAAATTTAATTGCACGAACAAGAAGATGCTACGCTTGCTACGTCCCGTAGAGCTACGATTATGTCCGCTACGCCCTAGCTACGCAATTACGTAGCAAACTAATGAACCGCGTATCGTTCTAAACCGTTACTCTAGCGAGATAAACTAATAATGAGGCATTAAATTGGATACAACTAGGATAAAAAAACCATGGTGAACCATTGCGTGTAGCCACGTAGCTATTCATGTGAAAATTTAAAACAAAGGTGAATTTTATTGATATATACACTTTATTGAATTATGTTTATTTTGTGAGCTATGCCTTTTAAAAGTACAGTTAACTGAAGTAAGATATGTTTATTACACTTCCAATAATATTTAATTCCAACACACAAATATACAGCGTTTATGTCTTAACCTACATAGTAATAATAATATACTTGATATATTTTGTACTATACGTGTTTAAAACTTTATTTTAGTAATATGACTTTATTAAAATTAATATGACATTTGCATGCCTATTTTTAGGTCAAAGTAAAAATCAAATCTTTATTGCATTCCTTATGTTCATACTTTACAGGTGACATGTTATAATTTTGTTACAATTTGGACCTTGGTTAGGCACAGCAATGTTGTGAGAGTTTATATGGCTGATTGTGCGGATTTTTAAAATTAATCGATCTAAATCTACCACTTTCTTTGCAAATAAATGATTCATTTATATTTACATAAACTGTCCATTTATCTGGCCCTCAAAACATTTTTTCAAATGTTAAGCATTAAAAGACACCGTAATATCCTTTTAAGCACTGACTGAAGCTAAGTGGTTTTACTAGACTATAGTTACTTCAAAGTGCTAATTGTTTAAGATGTACTCCTTACAGTTCTTAATTTTCTTTCTTTTTAACTTAAAGTTAGGAAGGAAGAACTCTAGTAACTTATTAAATTTTAGAACCACCATGATCAATTCGGTTTTTATTAACATCGAGACTTTCTTTATTTCTTTTTTAAAAACGGCCTATAAATACAAGAAACACTTCGCTTTGATCCCTTATATGTATAGCGAACATGTTTTTTGTAATTCCTACTAAGAATTAGACTTTTAAATCATGAAGTTTTGAATCATGACAATTCATAAACGCTTGCTTGACCACCAGGTTGAGAAATGTGTTAAATAGATAACGCATTTAGTTCACTAGTTTCTTACGAGTCATACTTTATACGGAAGTTCGATCCTTGACAAGTATAAACGACATCTATCGTTTCCTGTTGTAACTACGAAGTCAATACTTTAGTTAAAGGTCTGCGTGTTATCATTCATTTCAAGTAGGTATATGCCGCTGGGTTTTATAATACCATAGTAAACGTTAACGTAAAAGATGTTGACCTTTTAGAAACTACATACAATTTAATAGATATACGACTTACGAAAAGAATTTGTGTATGGCGCCATCTTGTTTGCAATAATCACGGGCTTGAAATACAAAAATATCATAATGCTTTCTCAAAATCATAATTTTAACAATATTAGACAATAACAATCGAGACTTTATCATGGAACAGATACACACATCCAAACGTGTCAAAAACTTCTTTTTTTTATGGCAATCAACATATGTTTTAAAGGTAAAGCCGGAAGTTAAAACATATGGTCAAGCGCTGCCTTGCGATTCTGTATCTCACTTTTCGAACTCACGCAGCGGTTTTCGCAGCGGCGGTCGCGCTCAAATCAGTCGTGAAGCAGTCATTTTATGATTTGGCATTCTGCTGTGTCAGTTCGAAAAGTGAGTTACAGAATCGCAAGGCTGAACATTAAGTGACACTCACCTAACCGTTTCCTATACATTCATATTTGAAAAATTACTAATATTACTAAATATTGTTAATACGAAATTTTATCAAAGCGTATAAATATTCGACAACTGGCCATTAATTATTAATATGGCGCTGCACTGCGCGGCGCAATTATACTTTATATCTATCGTCTGAAAAGAAAAAAAATCAAAATCGCGAAATATTGAGTTAGCGCAACGCGCACCGCTGTTAGTTGGTGTAATTTCACGATATTTTTTTAACCAGCTCTACCCACCTGTGCACAGTTAAGTTTACATACATTTTGTGGTTATTTCGTCACTTCTCTATATATATTTCATTCGTAATTATTATTTTTGGTGAGTAGAGGATTAGTATTTTGTTCCATACAAATCAATAAACGTATGACATGCAGCTTTCATAAGGATTTTTGATTGCCTTGGAAATGTTTGTTATTATGTACTAAATTAAATGTTTTTAATAATGTACTATCTAGTTTGAAATCCGCACAAAAATATTTATTTATCTATCTCTTAACAATTATTCTTATTTTTGTTATTAATTTTTTTATTGTATACTTTTCCACAAGACTTCTTTACTTACCTGCTAATTTTTACTATTATTATTTTTTCTACTAAGTATTATTATTATTACATTACTTTTCTTCTTTTTGCGACTGAGGCGCAAACTAGCTGTTGTGGTCTCTGGCAGAATGACCATCGCTGTGGAACATGTCTGCTCCTCAGCATAAAGCTGAGCCAGGGCCAACAGTTACAACTACAACACACACGCATTACCTTGTTCTTTAAAAGAACAAAAATATTTTTCATTCGTTTTGATTTCTGTTGATTATTATTATTTTGTGTGTTTCTCTGTGTGTGTTTCGTTAGTAATAAATACTATACATTTATAAAGGCGTCGATACTGTTTTCAATATTTTCTGGTTGCTATTGGGAATGCTTTGTTGCGATACCTAATAATTCATAAAATATATATATATATATATGTAATAGATATTCTTGAAGCATCGAGTTTGGCAAAGCTCTAATGACCCGTGAGTTGATCACGCACCCAGATCTTAGGACGGTATGTTCGTGACTCACCATAGCCACCTTTGTTTGCCAATATTAACATAGTAAATGTCTGTCTAGATACTAACCCATTTATTATTATATTGGATTGAATAAATGATATTATTATTAAAGAAATGAAAAATGTATTTTGTGGATAAAAAGTGCACTTTTACGCAAAAGAATCCTAAATTTCTAGGCCGGAGACACTTTCAGAATAACTCTGTAAGTGTATGCAAAAATGTCTGCCATTGGAATTTTGATGTCAAATTACATTACATAGTGCGACTGTAAATAATTACAGGTATATAAAACCCATAAAGCCTTGTTATGACTATATTCTATTTTATTTATCTATTACTTATTTTAAAAATTGGTATTTACAATCGGACTTACTGATAAATATAAATGTCAATACTTTGAATAATAAATTATATCTCCAATTTACTGCCATGAGGACTAATTGCTCAATTTTGTTAATTAATGTTACGTCTGCAAAAGTATTAGATACTACGTACTGTATATAAATGCTTTATATACATATAAACTATCGTGTATAGGATATATTTATTGTGGTTGTAACTTTTAAGTAGACTGGAGAAACGACGTGAAATTTTATACGTTATTGGATGGAGCTGAGATAGAGCCTTACGACTTTCCGAGCAAAATTGAGACAATTTGTCCTAAGAGGGCATTCAAATTGGATCTTGACACGATGTGCCAGATTATTTGCTTTTATATTCCAGTAGTTACATATGTATTACATATCAAACAGCTTTCGGTTTCAGCGCGTTTAGAGAACGTAACAAATGCTACTTTTGTACTGATTTTCTTACGAAGTTTAAATAAATATGACTAAAAAACCTTCTTTACATACATATTGTAACAAACGGGCTAGAAGTTCTCCTGATGTTAAGTGATACCTCCCATAGTAATTCAAATTGCCAGAAGGCTTGCAAGTACGTTGCCGGTAAGAATTGGTACGCTCTTTTTTAGAACCCTAAGTCGAATTGGTTTGGAAATACTTGAGTGGGCAGCTAATTCGACATAGTGGTGCGCGGCAAAAACTGTATTATAAAAACGATCAGTTGTAGAACGACGGATGTCGAGGTGATACGGGTGGCAATATATTCAAATACCACCAGTATTTCATATTCTGCCTCGACGTCCGATGAGACTCAGATGCGGGTATTAATCAAAACAACTTTCAACGCTCTCCATGGGACATGCTGAGAGATCTAACCTCCCTACGTAACGCCAAGAACTAGCCGCTTAAAACCGCTCTTCGTTTCATACGGTCAAATGGAAGAAGCTGGTACTGGAGAGTTCCCACCTAGAGGTGAGAACAGTACCCCTATGTGGGGCCGAATTCGCGCTTTATGGAGTTACAAGAACCGTCTCCTACCGTCTCGCCTGATCTCACCAAGCAGAATGATGAACGTCTTTAGACTTATGACTGACTAAAAAGACGTGGTTATGTTAATTTTTCCCGCCTTAAATATTTTATGAGAGAGAGGGAAAGCTATCACTCTCGCGTCTCTTTGAAAATAATTAAATTCAATAAAACATTATTTTATTATAGTCACAATTAAAATTATTATAAATAAAAATGAATTATTTCGATAATGGTGCTTCAGAATGCTTTACATTCAAAAAGACAGCAATAGTAACCATGGGTGAAAAAATAAACCCTGATGATTCTTGGTTGTTTTTTTATATATTATATTTTTTTTAAAGAAATAAATCTAAATAAATAAAACTTTTACATGAAAAGTTGCTTCATTTTTTAAATAAATTTTATATTATGGTTCGAGGTGTATCTTATTTCATTAATAAGGTTCTCCGCAACGGATATGAATTATTATTTTATGAATATTATAATGAGTAAGTTACGAAATAGGTCAAGAGACAAGAAGGCACAGAGAACTAATTATTATGTTTTACAGAACTCATGGGTTAGAGAGCATAATTCAGATTTATTTCCAAAGGGTCTGACAAAATTGTGTGCTTAAATTTATTTTCCCAACGATAACGAAGGTACTTCAGGCAACAAACTAAACTACAACTACAAAACAGTAGACGAAATGTCCACCACATTTCATATACTGCTCACCAACTTTTCGAATGCACTTCGTATTTACGTTTGGCCATGAACCAATGCAAGCGAGGAATGCGTACGATGGCTCGGCCTGAACCACAATCGTACTTGCGAAATGAAACTCCTTGCTACACTTTCCTTTTGTCCGCAACATTTCAACTATACTTTCACCACGTTAGTATTGTTCTGCGCGTCAACCGCGATGCAGATCCGAAACTGACGCGCTTCTGTCAAAGGCGTGACCACATTAATTTTACAACCATAAAAGGCGTCTATAATGGAGGTGAAAGAATTGTAAATTAAAATGTTAAATAGGTTAAAAAAAGTACCTTGGTACCCACGACGCAACATTCAGAGAAGGCGGCACTTTTACATCAAGATGTTATTAAACAAGAAAGTATAGGCTATTTTGTCATTTGCGGTAGAGGTATCAGTATTTCATTCAATCAATTAAAAACAAACTTAAATCCGTTTGCCAATCCCGACACAGGCCTCCAGACCCTTCCATTCTGCCCTTACTCGCCCCACTCTTGACCATTTTGAATCAACATTAAACTTTTACTCCAATTTTCAGCTCCTCGCAAGGTGTATCCCGTCCATCTCCACTAATTGTCCTTTTCAATACTCTTCCTGTCCTCTATCTTAGCTTTTCTAATGTAAGTATTTCTAACCCTATCTCTTTTGCTTATATTTAGTAAACTTTTAGTAAACAGTATTTACTTATTGGTATCCCTAGTAGGCCTATTCCACAGACAACTTGCTGATAAGGTAATCTTCGACATAATTATATTATCAATCAGTTATTAGAATGGGGTAGCTAGCTATCACTTTTTTACTTATAACTTTTTGAATTTTGGATTTATAATAAAAACTTACATAGACATAATTGTAGGCAATGTACAAAATATTATATGTCTTTTCAAATTTTATGTACGATGGATAGTTTAGGAGATATAGCCAAAAATGTGTTTTCACCCCTTTTTCCAAGATGGCGGCCGGGGGACAAGGGCGCTAACCCCACAAACTTGAGTTTAAGCTTGTATTGCCCTCCCCCTACATGTCCAATAAATAAAATTGAGTCCTCTAACAAATGTTCAGTTTGGCCCTCAAATTGTAACATTTCAATGGACTATTATATATTATACTTACAATTTGTCAAATATACCGTTACAAAAACGAATTGAAATTTTCGTAACTCGTATTGAATTCAATCACAAAATTTTCTAGTATGAAACGGAATTTTTAATTTTTGTATTCTAGAATTGACCTGTTTTTTTTTTTTCACTACTTTAGTATTGTATTTTAATACAGATTTTTCAATCAACACGCACCTGTGAGCTTCATGTTGTGATTAACGCCAGGTCCGTTCAATATTCATGAACCCAATATGGAAAAATAATCGTTATAAATAATGTAAATATTAATGTAATATTAAAATAATAATGTAAATATCGTTAGCCAAACTTTAAAACTGGAATCGGGGATTAATAGGCTTTTAAAATATAAGCTATAATACGTGGGTTTATTAAAAAAAAGTCGCATATGACAGTATTCCCGATTTTGTCTCACAAAATGGAACTGAGAGCGAACAAATACAAAAACTGCCTACTACTAGCTAAATCTAACTCAAGAAAAGCTTTGTCTGTCACTTATCATATTTAAAACGGAAAACAGAACTAATCTAATTTAACAAGTCAAAAGGAAAAGACTGGCAGCCCAGGACACAGGAAATCCTAGTGTGGGGGTTAGTGCACTTTTTTTTTTACCTAAATACCCTTTTTATAGTATAAAATAAAGTTTATTTTCCTTCTTCTTTCTAAATTAGCATTGTAACTTTTTGTTAGTGATAATTTTTTTGCATTAAGCACGCATGATATAGGCTAAGCACACGTCACGGATATCTGATAAGTGCCAATTTATTTTCTCGCATCAGCGCTGCTATATTTAATAGACATAGATGCAATAACGGGGGTTTCGGAATAGGAATCTCTTTAACAGGAGGCAAATGGGCAGGAGGCTTACCTGATGTTAAGTGATACCTCCGCCCATGCACAATTACATTGACAGAAGACTTGCAAGTGCGTTGCCGGCCTTTTTAGGATTTGGTACGGCAGAATAAGTCTACGAGTATATCTTTGTCCTGCTTCTCAGTCGTATTCTCCATCGCCGAAGGTGCCTTGTTCGGTCTATAGCTTCCCTTAGCGCAGCTCTTTTACGCTGTATCGCGAATCGCACCTGCATTCGTAATTTTAATTTTAAGTAATAAATTAGATTTAAGGCGAAGTGGTCATTTCATTGAATCTACGACCAATTACTAATCGATCTCGGGCTAAACGGAGCAAACCAACAAAGGCCACCCCCTTCCACACTCGCCGTGGACTTTACACATGTTAGGGGGGAATTCAGCAACCTTATCGCCCCAACATTTTGTCTCATTCTTCTGGTAACTTTTGCAAGTGCATTATTTGAAAGAAACTTTAAATGTTTCGGACAAGATCTGGACAAAGTTTAAAACGTTCCAATCTTACGAACGAGTTCCCACAATCTTAAAAACAAGTAATAAATTCAAATTATAAAGGATCAAAATGAGGATTGGCATAACAAAAGTTGCGTAATTATATTAACAAAGGAGGCTTTTGTGATCTCTCATAATCTGGTTTATTTCGAGTTCATCCAAAAAATGGGCTCAGCTTGTTAATTTTTTTTCTAACTGTAAATAACATTAGCAATTTAAGTGCAATCTGTGGTTTTGTACTTCGTTAAAACCTGTTAAATTCTTAGAGGCTTGAGAATTAAAAACAAAACACGATGTGGCGGTATCACTAGTCACTTTGGAAATTTACAAGTTTCAACTGTGGAGGATGGCGTACTGATTCTCCAGCCTAGAGGGGGATCCTTGACCAGTTTAACTAATGACTGGCCGGCCCGAAGGTTCAATGGTCAAGAAGTTCTATATATCCTTAAGGGCCGGGTTAACCTCGTTAGCGCGTTTCAGGGTCAAGTCAAATCATTTATTCCAATTAAACCACCTAAAATAGCACTTTTGATCGTTTAATAAAATATAAAGATGATTCTAGTGACCCCTTCCAAAAGGTAGTTTCGTGTGGAGAAGAATGGGCACAAACTCCACACTAACTTTTTTAAAATACGTTTTACAATATTGTGAATACATTAGTTAAATAATTATATGTGAAGACAATGTACTCCTAGATTAAAACTACTATACTGAAATAGGCACAAAGTATTACTTTGAATTTTTTTAGGGTTTGACAAAAATGTTTATTTTTTAAAGACTCGAATTAGGAAATATAGTGGATTTTCACAAACGGGAGTCATAGTTCGCTCTGTCTTGTTTTTGAATACCACCCTATCACTTGTAATTTAAACTTAATCTCAGACAATAGATAACCATTGTCGACCGCATGTTAAAAGTAGCCACATTCTGTCCACAATTTTGGCAACAAACTCAAAGGATTTTGAACCCAAAAGGACGTTCGTTTTTACAACAAACGAAACTAACTCCCAAGCGAAACTAAAGAATTGTCACTAATAAATTGATAGCCCTCGTTAAACGTAAATTAATCAATAAAGCTTTTTATTTTATAAATTTGACGAATATTTAAATGATCCTAATCCTTGGGATTGATTTGCTACAGTTCAAAGAATTTGTATGACTCAAAACTTAGCGATTAAAAAGAGTGGCAGATAGTTTATTGCCAGTTCTTCTTGCCCGCTCTACGCCCTTGAGTTGCGAACTGGTAGTAAATGTAAATTTACAATTATTTTAACTTCTTTTTTGACGTTCATAAGTGTACTTGTTACTATATGAATAAAACTATTTTGAGTTTGACGATCGCAACCTTGTCTTTATTAAAAGCAAAAATAAATAGGTTTCATGCACTAAATAAGACAACCTTATTGCCGTTTTCATCTAAATGGTTATAATGTGTTTACAAAACATCACTGTCGAATGGTACTTTAAGAGATGAGTAAGAGAAGCGTGGCTTGCCTTCGTCGCATCTTTCATGTTGTGTAGGTACATTTAAGAATAATTCAACCGTACTAGTCGTTCTAAACAAAATGATTTGAAAGTGTTTAAATTCAGCTGATTTATGTATGATGATATTGAATTTAATTAATTATTCACCTACATTATAATAATAATAAATTTAAAAGTTTGGTAGTGGCAGTGTACCTTTAATACTGCCAGCATTTCATAGCTGTATTGCGATACTTACTCGTTGAGCGAGGAAAGCACTATTACTATTATTATAATTACTATGTAGGTGAAGAATATTGTGTACAGCTTCAAAAATCGATCGATTCTGGAAATCGTATTATCTTTTTGGTGCGTTTTGGTATCCGTTATGTTTATTTTAATATGAATTAATTTTATAGTCTGTAAATGCTACCGGTGCCAAACCCACTCGAGGTGTTTTTATCAATACCCCACCGCTCAAATTAAAACAAGGCGTATGTGGACGTAGACCTTATATATCTGTAGTCATACGGCCAATAAATTAAATCTGCTGCTTTCGGCTGGTAGAAGGTAACGACAAGACCTTTTCGCCGACCAGAACAGACCTACAGATGCCATCATCGCACGAACTTTACGAAAGTTTCAATCAAGTCAATGATGCCTGTTTATCTACATGTAATTAGTAAATTTTACATTGACTACACGAATTTTAGTCAAATATAATCTTGCTCCGCAGTTTGTACACAAAATTTAAATGTTCGTCAAATTTCTGTAAAATTGCTCGTGTCAACCGTAAGCTAAGCTAATGTTCGCGAACACCAGAATTGTTCAGGTTCATAAAAGTTCAGATAAAATTAACTGGCAAAGGACAGCTCTATCGATTATTTCTAAAAATATTCTCCTGATTTAGTCAACGCTATCCAGGTACAAATAAATGCGAATTAACTCAGAATATATCTTCTGTTTGTTCCTTTTATTGTCGTCATTTTTTTTTGTATTACAAACTATTTACGTAACTCAGTCATATATGTATACCTTCAGATTATAACACAAATTACCAGCAAATAGATATATTTAATGTAACTAAAAAAATACTTAAAAAATTATATAAAAACTTCTGGTATCTTTTATTAGATATAATGGCTTTGTTATTTCTCTTTTATATTAAAAATTATGTGTTTATGTTTGAATGTGCATTTTTGCCTTTTTTTGTATAAAGTAATTGTTAAGATATTATATAATAAGATACTGATAAATAAATAAATAATGTTTAGCACCCTTGCACTTCTTCACAGATACTTTTACTGATTTCTTTAATTACAGATACCTAGAAGAGATCACTTAGTAACCATAAAGCCGTTCGTCGCACCAACTTTATTGTTAATATTATTTAAATTTTGTGCAAAAACCTAATAAAATATAAATTTTTAATTTTATTAGTCTAATACATATTTACCGTTTACATGGAATTATAATATTGTAACATTGTTTAAGCTCCCACAACCCCCAATCGGACGTAATATTTCTACGTCTCGTTCCTTTTAACCTTCAACAGCTATTATTTCGTCTGGAATTAAACCTAGGAAATCCCTAATCAACCCACCATACGTAGATCGATAATGCTAAGTAAAGTATTGAAGAAAATGCCCATAAAATGCCCACTTATGCAGTAAGGACTCTTGGGCTGCTTGACTTCGGACTTGAACGCAATAAGAAAACATTGAAAATATATAGTCACTTTAAAATATAAACTGAATTGTCTCAATTGAATAGAAATGGAGGATAAACTGATAAGCGGCAAGGCTAAGAACGGCTTTAAGCTATCTGCGCTCGTTCTCTGTAATCGCAAATGATTTACTTCAATTACGTATGATTAGTTGATATTTTTAGTATTTATTTGTCCTCTAAGTAGTATTAGATACAATATTATATAATTTACGAACTCGGTACCAAGTTTATATTTTGTAGAAGCTGTTTTAAAACGTATCCAAAATTATTTAAAACATTTAAAGAAACTTGCCTGTATCGAGGGACTCAACACGGCTGTGAGTGTCAACATGTCAACCACGTATTAAAAAGGATGTTACGGTATCGCTATCAATCTATTTAATCCCCTCCCCAGAAGCTACAGATGACAGCCGTGTAATGCTTTCAAGGGGAAGGTGATTACATATTTAAAGGCAAGTTCGCTTTATAACGTGGGAGAGTTTTTAGGTCAGAAGTTTTAAGACCAAAATAATAAATAAAAATGTGTGCGTGTACTAGGTGTACACACGTAAGAAGTGAAACTTCTTTATGACCTTATTAGAAACTATTTCTTTAAACACAGTCAATTTTGATACACTGCCTAGCATACAATTTACTAATTAATTGCTGCAAATTGCGATTAGCAAATTTCAAGTCAAAAATGTAATCCGTTATCAAACTTCAAAGTCAAAAACATACTATATGTCATATTTTAACGCCGATAAAGAAGTTTGACTTCAAAAAGCAACGTAACCTTTTTAAATTTGTTCAAATTTTCTATTTATCAACTTTAATTATTATTATTGTAAGTAGTTTTTTAGTAAGTTCATTTATAGTTGGCTTTTAGAAAAACCTACAATTATTTATATATGTGCATATATTATAAAGTACATAGTACATGGGTCAAGATACATTAATTATTTATGTAGTACTCTACACTCACAAATTATCCTACGACCCAATACGAGGTGTACAGATACACACCTACATTGCTACGACTCGCCTACTACATCACATAGTCCGGGCTTGGTGTAACTTTTCTAATGAGTGGGCATAGACTATCGACATACGAGTACATCCAGAACCACAGATTAAAAATTATACCTGACTGCTGAATCCTAAATATCAGATGTGATAGTCCTTTCCTTTTATAAGCTTCTCCTAACGAGCTTGCGAGAATGATGCCTGATGTATCCGCTCCTCCCCTTGCCCTTCTCGCTAGTGCGAACCTGAATTCGCCAGAGATCCTCTGAACTCAGCGATCGGTGATGGTCGCGAAGTGCGGAATGCAGTCAGTTCAAAATGGCTGTGCTTGTAGTTAACCCGCAATTAACAAAGCGACTTCTTAGCCTAAATAGATCTAATCTCAAAACAATGTTAGGAACAATTACGGGCTAATGTCTCCTTAATAAACATCTTTGTCCTAGGTGCGATATACAGATGCAGAGGGTGTTTCAGCGCAGAGGAATCAGTCACCCACGTAGTCCTGGAATGCGAATGGACAGACATAATAAACCACAGATACGATTTCTGGTCTCAAGTTATGCCTTTGAAATTGTTTATCCTGTGCGACACTAATATTTATTTAAAGTTGCCACAGAAAACTGGGAAGTTAGGTGGGTAGTTAACAATAATAAGGTCACTACCAAATTTATGAGAATGCCCGACGAGCCTCCCTTCGACAAATGAGCCTATAGCCAATACTTTCCGTGTTCCACCTTTACGCTCAAGTACATTAAACGTTATTACCAAACCCTCTGTTTTATATCCACGCTATGCTCAGACCGTTTCGATAAAAATATTATTAATTCACATGTGAAAATCAATATATATAAAAACAGCAATTACTCGGTATATAACCTAGGATCTGTAATAATAGATTCCCCTGAAATGTCTTCGAACCTGTGAAAAGTTATATTATATATAATTTTATAAACCAATTATAGAACAGTCAATCTAAAAGGGAGTATAACTACGACTCCGGTGCAATCTGTGGTATTTCGAAAAAGGCTTGTGCAATAGACAAAGCAGAAGATACTGCAGCATAGAATTTAGGAATCACAAAGAGTGCAGTGTCTAAGAGAGTGGGTTGACTAGCACACCTGGGTATTTGGAAGGCGATTTCGTCAAGGCTGTCTGTGGGCTGGCTTAGCGGTCTCTCCAGCAGACGCGATGGAGCTGTCAAATTATCAGCACTCAGGTTTCGTCTGTATCGGCGCATCTTTCCCTCGTCTCGCCGTAGGTTGTGTAAGCGGAAGAAGAAGATCGACATTATCCCGGAACCCCCGGACTGCAACTCCACGTTTATCTCCTAGCGTACATAACTTTCACTTGGAACTCTGACACACACTGTTCAAAAGTCATCGTGGTAGTCCATTACGAAGCGGCGTCAAGTGTATGTTTACATTGAGAGCTTTATGAAAACTGATAAATACGGGGTCTGCGCCTTAATGGAAACAGGTCAAGAACGATCTTACTGAGCTTTGTTCCCTCTCGCTTATTAAAGCAGTTAACCCGACGATTCTTAGCTAATTTTAATCTCAAACGTTTACATAAAGTATTCAATTAAGGAAATGCTTAAGGTTTATAACATTTAATGAACTGTCGTGGCGTAGAAGATGAAGAAATATAATTACAATAGACTTAAGTTATTCACAATTAGAATTCCCTAGAGGTTTTTCCAATTAAAGTACTATTAAAAACCTTTTATATTTTCTACGTAACAAACAATAAACTAGACGACAACTGTTTTTAAGAATAATTGACAGAACTTACAACTTAAACAGTTATCTTCTTTTGTTCTAATTTACGCTTAATGATTTTTAGCTATAAACTTTCGCAACAAGCTGCAAAGTATATTTTGAGCAAAAAAGTTACGTTTGCAACATTGTTTTAACACCAACATACTTCTTTCATTCTATTTTATCTTTCCTTCACTCATCTCTCACTCTAAACGCCCTGTCTCTATATGTTAAAAAACATGGAAATCAAAAACTGTGCATAATTATTGTATTAAGGAGGAAAAAAAGTGTGAGATAAATGTTTTGAACCAAGTTATTTCAAAGATATATATTTATGCCAGTTGGCAAGGGCGCGATGTTCACAAAGCGTATTTCGCTTTATCATTTCCTAGATTTTTCATAAAATAGAAATGAAAGCTTGCAAAGTTTACACAAGTATCGCCAGAACTAAATTGGAAAGGTCTACACTTCAAGAAAAAACCAAATATGCCGCATGAAAGAGGTGAGGGCTCGCCCTAAGGCAGTTGGTGAGCCGTAGGGAAAATAACAACTTCCTTACATCCGGCTGTAACCGATGCGCAATTAAGAAATCTGTAGGTGATATTGGCAGCTCTTTATAGTTCACGTGGTTGTAATTAAATGTCAGAGAAAATTACTAAGGAAAACGCTGAATCGCTGCTTGATGATAAGATACTGTTAATAATTCCAGCTAATACAAAATAAAATTAGTTTCTTCGCGTTAAGGTATTTTTACAATGCGTCCTAGAGCAATCTAAGGGTTGAGACTTAATGAAAAAGCTACTCACGGTTTATTTAGTTTCAGAATAATTGAGTTACTGACGATTAGTCCGTAAATTTATTGGAAATATAACTACTACTGGATCTAATATGTAAATATAAAAACGCATAGTCAATAAAACGACTGTTAAATGTCAAACTTACATACAATGTTTGTAACAAAATTCTGTCTCGAAGGACCAAAAAATTATTACGCCAAGTTTTAATGCATTTTGACGCAAAAAGAATGATTTGATTCAGATCAGGTTATAAAGAAGGGACCGAAAAGGACTCACCCAACGACAAACTTTGTTCTGTTTGAAGAACGTGTGTCTACCGCCAAGAAAATATTATGGAGTCGAAACGGAGTTTTTTTTAACTATGCACCCTATTTTATGCCCGCTATTTTAATGTCATTTTATTGGCAATGTAATTGAACGTGCAAATTCTTATTACCGAAACCAATAGTGTAATGTAAAGTTAAAACATTCTGTTAAAACATAGGTGATATGAACTAATAACAGTTTTGCATATACTGATCATTCTATATAAGGTATATTTCTAGAAATTCAAATCATTACATACACATTTTATTGCGAAAGGTTAATTAAATACAACTTTTGAAAGCACTTCGTTAAATATTTGTTTTCAGTTAATACAAAATTAATAAACATTTTATATCCCAAAGAGATAAAATAATAATGATTAAAAACTTGAATCCAATGAAACGTTCGCTGCGTAATAAAATATATTAGCCGCTCGGAATAATTCAAATTACAACAATTTTATTTTAATATTTTTATAAAGTACATAATAAATTAGCTTGAAATTAATTTATTCAATAAATTTAATTGAATCCCGTATTGAACAGTTATTTCCTTGGTTGTATTAATTTGTTAATATCATTTTACTCCGAGCTTACAGACACATATAGAAAGCTACTGCATTTGATGATTTTTCTTATACAAGGAGGTGATCAGTGTCTGACACGTCCTCGATTTTTCAGTCAAAGACATGCCGGTTTTCTAATTACATCTTCCGTCTCCATACAATCAAGTGTTAGCGCACACACACCAAAAAAATTAATTAGTGCCAGCCGTTTCTAGCTTAAGGGTTGAAAGTCGCTCAACCGCTGGGCTACTGCCGTGTTCCCTAATGTTATGCTAAGACATTTCTCTGCTATTTTTAGACTTATGATTTTGCAAGTATTATGTCTTAAAAAGATAAAGTCTTCGTGGCACAAATGACCGACTCCACTGCTTTTCTTTTGGTTTTTTAAATCAATAATTGTGTTGTTTAATTTATCTTATTTATTTAACTTAACCCAATGCTTTTTTGAAATACAAAAACTTTGTTTAAAAAATACAACGGACTGCACTATATAATTTTGGTTTATGTTTAAGTTGAAATAGCATTTAATAATTTTGAACTTACAAATCCTAAGTTTTAAATCAGAGCCTTTTCGAACGTTTGTCCGTACATTTGGGAAATACACTACAGCTTTTTTTGCCAAAAAATTACGAATACGTCACGAGAGAATTAATTGCAGTGTTCCATGTACAACAGAGACATTATGTTCCTTTAAATAGACGTCACGCTTGTTTAAACGCTGCATCTTTTACAGAACAAACATTACTAATGACTTGGGTGGGATGCATAAACCGTTTTTATAAATTATGGTAGGCTATAAGCAGTTACATTCAGTAGCTCAATACAGTACACTTCTAAATTAGGTTTTAATAGATTAATTTAATCATTTATATTGTCAATTATGGAGCCTTAACTAAGGTTATGTTATGTATACAATTATTGGCACAAATGCATAAGTTTCCTAGATGAAGATCTCTACCTGTAGATTTGCGAGAAACGCCTGGTATAAAAGAAATAACGAGTTACAAAATTTCTCAGTTCTTCATTACTTCACGCAAATAATTATAATCATCACTGAAATAATGATTTTATATCAGAGTTCTTCTGAAGCTTAAATAGATGAATTGTATTTTACGGCATCAATGTTCCGTTAATTTGAGATATTTTTTTACTAATTTTGTATGAAATAACCTTAATAAATGTATCAGGAATATTAAAATAAATTATTAAAAAAAAAAATATTGCAATAGCATTTGCGTTCATAGTTCCACTTCACATTTTATTTAATTTCGCAATTTTTTCATAGGACTTCATTTTAAACGAATTATGAATAATCTGTTATTTTAAACGACGAAGACAACCACATAAACATAATAACAAATACAAGATAGGAATTAATAACGTTATATTATAATAAATATTCTTAACAAAGCTGAACTCCGCGGGGATTTTTACTTCACAATTTTTTACCAAGATAAGAATCTAATATACCACTTTTAATTATCAAAACAAAACACGACCTAAATTTCCGTAAATTAGACATACTTTTTATCCGTGAACCATCCGAAAATTATAATCACACTCGCGATTGAAATTCACGTTATTTTTACCGAAAATTTTATTAGGCCACAATCCAAAGAGAAATATGTAAAGTGTTTTGTCACGATTTTCAGTGCGAAACACGGCTGCATCCAGCCCGCGTTCGAGCGCGACTCTGAGATGCCTTGTACCTCCCGTACCCTCGATCCCTGACACCTCACTCCCCCACCCATCAATTTTTACATTTGTGGTCAATCTATTCGCAATGCAGTGATAAATAACTAAGTTTTGGAGTAGTATTTAATAAAATATTTAAAATTAAAAATCGCGGTAATAAAAGCCTATAATGCACATAATAAGTTTACTGCAAAGTGTTCCTCGACTAATTTATTTTGTTTATTGTTTTCTTTGTACCAGTAAGCCTGGATTTAAACCATTTAATTTGTAATCATCTAATTACTTATAATATATTAGGAAATAAATTGTAAATCTTATATATATATATCGACCACGCAGGCTGTTAATCTAGTGATCTTAAAAGCAAGTTAATTGGTCAAGTATGAAATTTTCATAAATTTTTATCGTGTTTTATTTGTCAAATTGTAAGAGTATAAATCTGTTGTGGAGGCAGCTAAATTTACACTCACCACGCACGTATAATACATGTATAAATTTAACTTTTTTAATAACATTAGATTTATAGTAATAAAGTCAAATGACTCTTTTTACTGCAGGCACTGCTTGGAACTTCCTGTAGTCGTTTTTAAGGTTTAAATTGTTGGATATTCTACTTTATTACAATTTGTTGTGGCCTGCACCGCTACCCTGTATCTTCTAAAAGCGAAACTGGTTCTAATAATTTAGTCTGCAACAAGTTATATAGTTCTCTTAATATCCGAAGAGCGCTGATGTCCCAACTTTGGGATCTGCATAATGGGAATTGCAGAGCCCAGTGTTTAATGAAATAGGTCTTTATTACAGCCATCAGTATCTATCAATGTCTAATAATATTTCAATCAACGTTGATTGAAACGTCGATTAAGGGTCTGGTATGAATTAAACTTTTCTGCTGAAATGGCGTAAAAAATCTATTTACTAGTATTACTTATTGAGTATCTGATACATGGACGCTTACGATGAAAACTTTAAAATTTAAACAATAAAATTTGTCCATATCACGTCTGCTACTGCTTCTTCGCAAACTTCATTACTGAAGGTCGTGCTTGTCTTGAAGTGCCCTAAGTGATACATCGACTTGCTGCCTCCACACCACTCTTCAGCTTGTCTCAGTGCATTAGGGATTTTGAGAACCATAATTGTCTGTACTTGGTCAGACCAACGGGTAGGCGATCGACTTCTTCTGCCACCATTCCTCTCAACCATTGCCAACTTGTCGAGACTATTTGGTTCTCTGCTGGCAATATGGCCAAAGTAGCTAAGCACCCGTTTGTAAATGATAGTCGACAGTCTTGTGAGGATTTTTAGTTGGTTGAGAATAGACTTATTGGTTATTTTGGTATGGTATTCGCAATATTTTCCTTCAATACTACATCACGAATGCCACAATCTTTTCATTGAAGTATAGTCTGGTCATTGACCACCCGAAATTGGTCACTTCTGTAAAACTTAACGTCTTTCGAAAATAAACATCATGTGTAAGGTCCTCCGTAAAACTACTTTGCCATTCAAGATACGAATGTTTTAGAAAATTTTATATATAGAACCTCTATATTTAAACTTTTCTGGTTCATGTCCTAAAAAGCTCATTTCAAAACTGCTGATTATCAAGAGTAATTATTCTCTACAAAGTAAGCCTTAATTGTTCGGAGGAAATCCCTTAATTACAAGTGAAAATTAGATTCTGTGTACTGATGATATATTATCTTTTTATCTGTGCATAAAATATTTTATGCAGAACAATTTCCTCTCTCTTATGACGGGATTTAAAATACTAGTGGGTATAAATTCGAATAGTAGATTCTTCATTGAAGTATTGCTGATAGACAAAGGCAATAATTTATTTTACACGTTCATCGATCAGAAAAGCGTTATTTTTTTTCCTTTATGGCTCTGGTTTGTGCATTAGCCAGAAAGCGTTACTATAGGGGGGATTTTATCCAACGCGAAGAAACTGCTTGGATACTGAAACCTTCTAATATAAGGTATATTGTAGTAAGAACCGTTATAATCATCTTGCACGTTGACTCATCATACGCAGTGATGATTTCATTATATTTATTTGATTGATTGATTATTGTTATTTCCTTTGAGAGTCGATTTTTAAGCATTCACTGAATTATTTATTTTTCTTCAAGAAACCATTTAATTTTACAGTAATTTAATTATTTTAAAGAAATATTGCCAAAGTTTCAGACGTCACCTCGTTACACTCGATAATTAATTAATGCAAACTGGAAATTTAATTAAATTTTAATGCACCTCGATCGAGGATTATATTTTGATTATGTGTCTACTTATATATTAAAATTTATCATATTTAATGTATGGTATTAAAATTCTATATAATGTTTGTACTTACTTACTTTATCTAATAATATATATATATATATCAAAGGAATAGCAATTAATACTGCAAGAGCTTGAATAAAAACGTAAACCGGCATGTAACTAAAATAATGTTTCGTCTCTTTCTGTCAAAAGTCTTAACGGCGTGATTAAAAGAGACATATAGTTAAAAGACAAGAATATGGCTCATTATATGAACGATTAATTAGCCAAGACTTATATTGAATCCTTTTTTTAAATCATGAAATAGTTAAAAAAACTAAAAACGCCAAGCGTATACTAAATATCTCTATATAAGAATACCAAAAACCCCTAGCACGCGTTCCCCTTGGCCTTCTTAGTGACGAATTTCATATTTAAATTTTCACATTTATTCTATTCTTCTTTTTTATGATACCGGTATATTTTTCTCGAAAATTGTTGTATCATTTGAGGTATTTAAACTATACTTATAGTATTCGATGATCTTAGTTGTGATGTATTTGCCTGTTGTTCCTACGAGATAAGTGCGTGCTCCTATTTCACCATGCCTCCTGCTGATAGAAGACAAATCTTTGTTTTTAATTATTACTTAAGATGTCATGTGGAACATGATGTAATGGTTGCAGCTCCTAACAAACGTTGTGTAAAACATAAACTTGGCGATTAAAAAGAGTGGCGGAGAGTTTATTGCCAGTTCTTCTCTCCAGTTCTACGCCCATGATTTGAGAACTGGCAGTAAATGTAAAATTAGAAGCATTAATGTATATTTTTTTTGACGTTCATAAGTTTACATTCTGTTACCTACTTTGAATAAATGATTTTTTAATTTGATTTGATTTGATAAGAAAATGGATAAAGCTATTTGGGGCAAACTTTTCCGAGTTCGATCCCGACGAAACGTGTAGAGGTATTGCCATCCGCGTTTGTACTTTGTATTTATCTTTCAACATTATAAAATTTTAATATTCTTACTAAACTGATTCCACGAATATAGAAATAAATGGCCCGTCCTTGACCTTTACTAATGTCCCAAAGTTATTATAAAGTTCTAACTGTTCCTCGGCTGCGACAACAGTTAAGTAGCATATCGAGATACATATAATCTATATACTGTAGTTTGGTGTGCTTATGTAAAAACAATACACGAATGAACACAACGTTACAACCGTCTTGGTGTCAGAATTATTGTGATCATTTGTTTTTTCTTCAGTACCTGGTACGCGGTTGACTTTGGCGGTCCAAAACATGTGTGTTTTCTCACTATGTTTTTCATCGTGCGATTATTAAATACACAGATATTCGTCACAGACAGGGTTCGAATCTACTACCTCGGAGATGATGAAGCCGATGAAGACAAAATTGTTTTTATAAATAGGTAATTATTAAAACTTGCAAATTAGCAAGCACTGTTACTAGTTATTAATCGATGTGAACTTTAACTTTTTTAACTTACGTTCTGCGTTTAATCTCCAATTGTGCAACGAAATTTTCTTTCCATATACGCAATTAATCTTTAACCAGAAAATATATCGATGGGCACAGACGACTAATCTATAACAGACAAAATTATTTAAATAAACTGAGTTCAGAAAACTGTTGTATGTGATATTGTTGAATTAATTCCAACCTCCTTGGATTAATTCTTTTGCACTCCATTTTTGCACGAACTGCCAACTCAAGACGATTTTGGCTAAATTAATTTATTTACAGAAATACGTACATTATATTTACAGACTATCCCAATACGATAATGTCGGGAATAAATAAAATAAAGTATATAATATTAAACACATAATATACACAATACTAGTCATAATAAAAGCATTAATAAGGTTAGGATTATAGGTTCTTTAAAAAAAATATAACAAATAATAATGACTCATTTAAATAAAAACAACAAACTTTGATACATATCTCTGTTAATAGTTTTGGTCTGATATTTAATAAAACAATAGCCAATATGCAACCTAGGTCTATCAAGACACGAAGCACAGTGATACGAGTACAGAATTTTCCGCCTACCTCTAGGCTTGAACAAACATTGCACCTTTTTTGACCTTTTATCAAGTGAAGTTTCCCGTTTAGTCGGATTTCATCGGAATGTAACGTAGACGCTTGGTCTCGTTGCTGCTGATACCCTCTCATTGATCGACAAGTGTTTTTAGAAATCGTAAATGGGTCAGTGGCTTTTCCCCTCTTTTGGTCTTTTTATATAAATCCTATGAATCAGGATATTTTCATGCCCCATAAAAAAGCTTAATATTTTAGTAAGATGGTCTGTTTATAGCAATAAATGTTTTCCACACATTTATAGAGGCTTTCAAAGGCTTATATTTTAGTTTACAATTAATGTTGGTTTTTTTTTTTTTTTAAATAAATCAGTGGCGCTACAACCTTTTTAGACTTGGCCTCAGATATCTGTATTTGTTTAATGATAATTTGGCAATCTAATAAGTGAAACTAGGTGATCAGCTTTCTGCGCCTGGTACACGCCGTTGACTTTTTGGTCTAATATAGACAGAAATTCCATTGGTGCACAGCCGGGTATCGTACCTACGAACACAGGGATGAGAGTCGCACGCTGAAGCCTTTAGGGCAACACTGCTCATGCTCAAATTTTTTTTATGACTTTATATAATTCAAACTCGATGTACAGTTAGCATAATATGTTTTCAAAGAAAATCCATGTTCTTTATTATAAAAAAAATAATTTTAAAGAAAAATCGATAAATAAATGCTGTAGCGTGTAGTTTAATTACTCTTTGAACGTTGTGACTTTAGGGTTAAGATTCTGGGTCAACACTTAGCGTTTACCATATCTTTACAAGAGTCGTTCATGTCAATTTTTTCCTTACATTTGGATTCTTTATATAAACTGTTGGATATATAACTAATAAACTATGACTTCCGCACGTCAAATGTTATACGTTTTACTAGATTTTTACTTTGAGTGTCGTGTAAAAGGCTTCTCTATGCTTTTGACTTTCGAACTCTCATACTTTATTCAGTTCCTTTCCTTAAAGTAGTTGGAACGTATAGCCTTGGGAAGCGTTATAAAAGTTTTTGATGTGTGATGATTGTCGTGTTATCTTTTATGTTCCCTTCTTTCTCATGTTGTGAATGGTTAGAAATATCTGTAGCCATTTGATATTTATTCAATTTCGCAATATGTCTTCTTATTTCATCATTATGTGATAAGGTCAACATTTATAATAGTAGCCACTGGTTGCATAAGAATCATTTTTAATAACTTACGTGGGGATGTACTCCCCAGAGGAAAAACGTATTGATACTCCATTCTATATCGCATATAGTATGTGTTTTTTTTATGTTTATTAGTGAAAAGTGCAAATAATGTAACTCACCGTTCCTCGAAACGGATGCTAGAGCGGCTGATATCGCTGAAGGCGCTCATGGAGCGGCCGCGAGCCGGGCGGTACGAGGTCGGCGCCGCTCGAGGCTCGGGCACGTCCGGCGGGAAGTTCACCTTGGCGGAGCCTCGCCAGGACTCGGCCCACGGCTCCGTTTCCTCCGGCTCGCTGCCATCGCTCGCGGCCGACAGGGCCTCGTAGGGATAGCAGGGGTGCGCGCCACCGCCGTCGCAGCTCGCCGAGCTCGCGGCGCGCGGCGCGCTCTCTATGCGGCTCAATGACGCAGCTTTCACCGAGTGGCGGGGCCGCACCGGGGAGGCCCGCGGCGGCGCGCGGTTGGAGCACCGGAAGTTGGTGTGGCGGAACGTGGTGCCCCCGGCGCTCCGCGGCCGAGCGCGCGGCCGACCGACATGCGCCTCGCGCCCGAACGAGATACTATTCACCACCAGCTCGCACGCCACTAGCGCCTCGCACTTTTATCGACACGATCAACGGCTATGGAGCAGAATAAACAAAGGGTAAATGCTGAAGCGGTGCGGTTCGTGGGTGCTACTCTCTTGGCCACGGCGGGAAGTGCGCGCGTGACAGGGATGCGGGGCAAGGGGGCGGACCGATCAATCGCGCACGTAAAGGTTCAAAGATTCACCACTTACTTTGGATAGCGCTTTTTTTGTTTCGAAATTAAAATGGTCTTCGGAAAATTAAGAATTTTGAGGTTTAAGGAATGTGCTCGGTTATTAAAAGCGTCGGTCACCGCTTATATTATCATGTTGTTACACATGGGGTATTAAGCGACTTCTTAATTGAACTCTAGGGTTGGGTTTGAAGTAATGTTGCTCTTTTCCCGGGTAACAACTGATGTCAGCCCTCGACTGAAGATGTCGCTACGGCGTAGTGCCATTGCTATACAAATGAAAAATTACTAACATTTAGGTAGTCATTATGTTTAGTAAATGGGATTTCGGCAGTTATATTAATTTCGTTATTAGTAGTTCTATTAATATTATGACTCAAAACGAGACATCCTTTTTAATTTTTAAATCAATTCTAATTAGTATTAGAAAATAATAATAAATATAAATATAATATAATATTAATTTTTCAAATGTAAACTGAACTTTACTGACTATAATGACTCCTTTTCCAGTCTTTGATTATTTAATTGTAATTAATTATTTGCATGCAATCAAAAACTATTTTTAATAATGCCAAAGAAGTATAACTTCTTACGCGCGTACATAAGTACACGCACCCTTTTTTTCTTAATCACTGCCGTATTATTTATTTAGCACATATAAGAGTACATTCGAAGAGCCTAAAACCTTCATGGGTTTGACAAGCCAAAGAGAAATACCTAATTCTTTGACATTCAATATTTCATACTTACTCTAGACACTACGACACTTTCACACGTTACGTAATTACGTGACGTTTTATGTAACCATGTTGGTACGGGGTTCGATGCTCGGTGGTATAATAATTACTTCTGATTGTAAGACATACACTTGTGTTTACTCAGAGAAATTAATCAGAACACACGTAAAAAGTCTGTCCTATGTCCCGTAATTCTTAATCGATAAAATATAGGATATGATCTTATAATAAATTATTGTATCTAGTATTTGTCAATAAATAGTCATATTACAAAATAAGGTTTTTTTTATAGACCAGGGGGCAGACCGGTAGAACGCCTGATGTTAAGTGATACCGCCGCCCATGGACACTCTCAATGCCAGTGTATGAAACGATACGCTCTTTTCTTGAAGGACCCTAAGTCGAATTGGTTCGGAAAAACTTCAGTGGGCAGCTGGTTCCACATGGTTAAAAAACGCTCAGTTGTAGAACAACAGACATCGAGGTACTACGGGTAGAATGTCATAATCTGCCTTGACGTCCGATGATGAAACTCAGCTGCTCGTACAGATCCGAACAACTTTTCAGAACACAACTCATGGTAAATGCCGTAGAAGATGCAGAGAGACCCCTTATCTCTAAAATTACCTTTCTAACCTCTTCTACCCTTCTTCATTTGAACTTTTGCGTTTCTCGAACTAGGCGATGCATGAATATTCAACACTTCAAGCTGTCTCTTCTGCACCTCTCAATATGCTCTGGTCGTTATGAACTGCATGGAATAGAGAACGCACTTGTACCCTTACGCATACACCAATATCTATATAAAAAAGTTTCTCTCTTTTGAACCCGTCATGTGCCACAATAGGCCTCCGAAGGACAATAAAAGAACCCACCGACAACCTGTTTAGGTCTGGGCCTCAGATTTATGTATCTGTTTCATGATCATTTGTCAATCTAGTAGGCAAGTAGATGATCAGCTTCCTGTGCCCGACATATTGGGTCTAAGGCAAGTCAGTTTCCTCACGATGTTATCCTTCACCGTTCGAACGAATGTTAGATGCGCACATAGAAACTACATTGATGCACAGCTAGGGATAGAACCAGCGACAGGGATGAGAGTCGCACGCTGAAGCAACTAGGCCAACACGGCTCTCCCAAATGCTCCTCCAAAAGACTACAAGGCAAACAATGAACAACATTTTGGGAAAGAATCCACATCCCGTGGAATGGAATGTCCTATTTGTAAACACATTCTCTAATAAACCATTTCAGTACTAACAAATCTCTCGAAGAGAACACATTCGCTAATTTTTGTTTTAACAATGCGGTCGGCATTGTTATTATTAATTTCCTGTTCACAAGCATGGGTGTGTTAAGCTTTTTTTAGTATAGTGAATATAGTTTGGGTGCAATATTAAAATTTGTATGTCGTGATAAATATAATAAATCGTTTATTTGCAAAGAATGTGGTACATTCAGATTCATTAATCATAAAATAACCGCACAATCAGCCTTAAAATAGGCATGAAAATATCCAATTAATTATCCTAATGTCATAATAATAACAGTTAAGTTTTAACTGTTATCAAAACTTATGGTCTCAATACTCTCACACGCTATAGAGCCTATAAATAAAAACCATTTTCATAAAGAAAAATTCCAAACTCGGTCCAAGAACGCGCCTGGTATGAGAAATACAAAACAGCTAGTTTGTGTTTCCGATCGAAATTTGAATAAAATGTTTTGCACTCCATTCCCAAGTAAGCTATAACTCAATTAAATTCAAGGAAGCATTGGAATAATATATTAGCTCTCCGATTGCGATATAAATATGATAGAAATAGACTTACCATGTCCCAGAAAACTGGGGATTTGCTCCAATGAATACAATTATTCAGGCAGGTTCTCTAGTGCCTTTTATCCACGATTTTGGCGTACACACAATATTTCAGAACCATTATTTCTATTTACTTAATAGCATTTTACTGTTGTAACAGTGAAAACATTTTCATTTACCAAGTTATGTATTGCAGGGTGCAGTCCCGGGCACATTCTTCTGGCGTCCCCGTTTGGGCTTAGATTTGTCCATTCCAACTACAGGTGAGAAAATTACTACATAAAGTGATGATAACTTCTGCGCTGTAATATTGTGAGTAGAATTTCTTGACACCATTTAAAGCTTCTTATAGTTGGAGAGCTGGCGAGCATTTAGGTATATGATTTGCACAAGTTTCACATCGAGGTAGATTACAGTTTACGTCAGTACGAATTGATTTGGTCCAGTCAATTAAGGTCCAACGTCGCTGCGTTTTCGCGTTACAGCCGATTGAAGTTGCTTAAAAAAAGGGGGATATAAAATCATTTGCACATGTATGCCTCTGGGGTTCATGGTCACAAACATCTTGGAAAAGAAGAAAATCGAAGACGCAGACATTCAGGGCTCTGCATTATCATAGGACGGATAAAAATGTTAAAAAAAAGGTAGGTGATATTATGTGCACATGTCTGCCTCTGGGGCTGATGATCAGGGCTCTGTCTTTTGAAGCTCTGACTTTGAAACGCTGACAACGCAGCGTCACCATGGTGACAGACGAGGTCCTTCATGTTTCTTAGGGTATAATTATCGCTATTAATAACGTCTGCCATGTGTGCTGATCATATAGAAATTTTGCTCGCCAGCTCCCTAACTATTAAGTATTAATAGGAACGGTTACTTAATCATGACACATGATTAAATACAAAAAGAATTAGACAAAAGTTATGGGAGACTTTGTGATATTTTTGTATCGAGGAATTTATTTATTTATTTATTTAATTATAAGTTTAATTTATATTGTATTGTGATTTTAATTAGAGTCAATGATTGAAATTATAGAGAACGTGACCCTTCTTAGTTATAGTTAATACTTTTCCAGTTCATGTAAAATAACCGGTAAAGATTTTGTGGTTAAAGTTCAACACATGTAACAACTTTGTAAGAAAAAAAACGTATTGCTTTAACTCCTTGGAGTAGCGTATTTACACTTATGGATATTTAAATTACATAATATGTCGTATTGATTATATGTTTTACTCTAATGTATTAACTTTTTACTAGAAAACTTTATTCATTTTGGTACTGTTGGGACACACTATACATTCCTGTATTGGACAGTTGGTTGGCAGTCAGGTCAGACCAGACTCTTCCGAGGTACAATAAAATAACAAACACAGTGAATCAAAATTTTTATAGATTTGAGTGTTCGTGATACGTGTTTACACGTGAGTGCGTGAATGACAATATGAAAATGGTTCCTGTCTTCGTAGACTGTCTCACCTCAAACGACTACAAGAAATAATTTTTCTATAGCCCCGTAATGAAGTTCCGATCACCAGCATTTTGTAAATAGCAGTATATACCTATGTACCTATAATTACATATATTTGAAAATATTATTTCTAAATAAACAGAAGCGAACGCAAAAGTTGCCCTTCCGACGAGGGGAAATGTACAAGCGGGGCTAGTGGTGATGATAGATGGCTACCAAGTCGGCATGACCGTAGTGGCTCTCTCTGCTGGTATTTCGGGGGCGAAGCCCTATCCTCACCTCAACCCGGTATCAGCTTACTTCTACACTAATGCCTACCGGTGGGGACTTCGGCATTTGAGTCTGTGAGTACTTAGCTAGAACCCGATAGAGAATGAGTGGAAATTGTATAATATTTATTATAAATCGCGTCGTCGCATACACAAAAATACAAATTACTTGAACACTAACTCGTACTCTTTCTTATTTGAATTTAAATGAAATTTTGTAAGTGTATGTACATTATTATGTAGAATGTACATTAACTTCTCGGGATCTAAGTTGGACATTTTATTCAAATTAGCCATTCCCACTTTGGGAACAGATCAAGTTACATAAAAATCGATTTAGTAGTTTTTAAGATGGGGATATCCACGCGTTTCTGTAATCTACAATAGGTATCCAGGTATAATATTTTCAGGCATTTGAAGTAAAGTTTCAATAGACTTTTATAATAAATTAATTCAAAACTACTTAATAAAATATACCTAAATAAATATGCAATTGGGTTTTTGAAAAAAAAAATGATTTTTTTTATGTATTTGCAACTAAATTGTTAACTTAAAACTTAAAAAATAAAATATTCAATTAATTATAAACAATTAAAAATTATTGATGAATTTTAAATAAAAATCACGTGACTATAAACGCGCCATGAATGATCGAACACCATGTTGTGACGTCATAATGTTAAAGCAATTTAACAGTACAGCGTTTACGGCTATTAATATATATATCTATATATATTTAATATATTAAATATTAATATTAATTAACAAAATTAAATAGATCAAAACACTGTATTTATTATTTTTCTATCAACTGCAATGAGTGAAAACTAACATTATGACGTCACCCGCGCTCGGGTTTGTTCGGCGTGATTTCGGTACTGGATTCGAAAATTATTTATTATTTTGAAATAACTTTTGAATTATTGCGAAAAAAAATAAAAAAATAGTTTTGTTATAAAACTTATATATATGATCTTTCCCTTTATCACAATTTTTTTTTTTCAAAAACTTAATTGTCAGCCAGGCGCGTGACTCAACCCTGGAGTCCTGCCTTCAATGCCAGACTGTGCACCGATACAAAATTATCTAACACAATGACTTCACCTTCAACCGAAATCGAACAGTAAATCTTACAGCTGTAGTTTAACAAAAGAATTAATTGATGATTTGATTCCCATTGAACATAGTCGGCCGTTGACCCGCTGGACCTTTGAATTTATTTTATACTAATTGATAGCTAAATGTTACCCTTCGCAGTATTCCCTTCTGGATTGGAGGCAACGGTGGCCATTACTGCGACACACACAAAGTTTGGAGGCGCCGCTTTTATTACATGGACGAATTTATGCCCGAGTGGATGCGTAAAATATTCCCCTACGTCGATCAGAAGGAATGGAATCAGGAAGAGGTCGAGTTCCGACGCTTCAAGAAGTACGCGGAGCCGGCGTTTGGTAAACACTATCGGTTCCCAACCAAAGTATTTAATAATTGGAAATCGCAAGAGACAAAAGAGACCGTGGAAGAGAACATCGACTCTTCTGCTTCGACCTAATTATAATTACGATTTTATGTCTTTACTTAACTTATACATATTACAAAATTTATTATAGATCTACCACGTCTATCTGTATAAGCGCGAAAACCTTAACACTACCGAAGCTTTCAACGTTTCACCAGAAGTGCCTGGCCAAGTTGTTAATTCATTATTCTCTCATTCACCATCATTATCGTGTCACAATGTTCGTTCCCATACTCGAAACGGCTCGACCGATTCTTATGAATTTTTTTATTGATATTCAGTAAGTCTAAGAATCGGCTACTATCTATCTTTCAAAGAACTAGGTGTCCACCCCAAAAAAATTGCTTTTATTTTTTAGACAATTTTTTTGTTTTTATCTTTTAATGATACAGCATACAAAAATACACACAACCCCTAATTTTCACCCCTCTACGATCAACCCCTATTTTTAATTATAGTAGATTGTTATTTTTATTGTACTAAAAAAATGTTTCCTGGAAATAATATACATGGCAAAACAACGTTTGCCGGGTCAGTAAGTTTTATATAAATTGACTGAAATACACGGGTAAAACTAGTTTAAATATATAAATCCCTATACATTAATATATCCGACTCAAAAATGATGGAGGTATCAATGACAATATTTTTCATTTTTATTGATTAAAAGGCCTCCTCTAAAACCCACCATATCTGTCTGCACTGTGCCTGCCGTGTACCTGCCTTAATCTGGTATATCCTTCTTTATTGTCTTCCACTTTTGCGTTTACTGTAGCTTGGGCACCAGTTTAGTACAAATCATTACAAATAGAATGTACTAAATGATAATCAATAATATAGGTATGAAGTTACGACAAGTCCAAACTATTTTGGACGGACGGGGTTTTGTTGGATCATATATGTCGGAGTAATGACGCTGGTTATGATTATACAATTATGATAAATAGCTTTACATAAAAATAATAATGACTATGGAGTCATTATTATTCTCGACCATTGACTATCAAAAAGTCTGTTAATCTGTAGATTTATTAATATTGGCAAATCTAATAAACCATATAACGGTTTTTAACTAATTCGACTTTGATGTTATTAAGTTATAATAAAAATGGCAGCCGATAACAGCGCCATTACTCCGACATATACAATACAACAGTTACATTTCGAATTGACAAGCAATTACAAGCTTCCATCAAATAAGACAGATTAAACTTTAATGTTATATATTAGAGACATGTTCATCTTTAGTTCTGAAACATTGATAAGAAGAAAACTTTAAATATTAGACGCTTAAGTACGTTTTCCACAATCACCATCATCAATCAGACATATATATATATTTAATGTTAGGAAGAAGCAAATAATTTGTTTACTATTAACAATTCTTTTGATCACATTTCGATAGTTACCTTTTTACAGGTTTATAAATGGGGCTAGGTTAAACTAATACTGACGATGGCAGTATTTGTTTACTAAGGACGTTATTTTTAATAAACATTTATTCAAACATCATTACTATTTTTCTATATTGAGTTCCACAAGTGAACACAATTTCTCGAAGCAAAACATCTCATAATGGATTTTAAGTCACCCATCTTTATCAATCATGAAGTATATTGATTAATAAAACTTATACAGAGTATGTCTGTCCGGTTGTGGTTTAGGGGGTTAAATAATAAAACAACTAATAAAAATTAATACATGTATTTCATATAACATCGCATACATCTTTGGTAAAAGCATACATAAATGCCAAATTGCATTAACACTTAAATAGGAAATATTTGATTTAAACTTAAAACTTAATTTAAAAACATTATTTAAAATAATTAAATTTGATTGTCTGTGCGGGCGATAATTTTACGTGATAACGTCATAAGAAAACCCTTGGTGAAAAATTGCAACCTTTATGAATTGAATTGAATTATTATCACTAAATTATCAAAATTTTTATAATATAAAGGAGTTAATTGATAATTATATATTTTTTTGAAATTAACATATCTTTGCACTCTTCCATTCAAATATTTTTTTTTAATAATCAAAGAACAAATATTTGAGATTATATTGCTAGTCAAACTTTTAAAATGCAAGAATTTTTACCTTTTTGCTGCAATTGTTGTTGTAATAAATAAAGGAATTGACATTTACTTTTCATTTCACTTGAGTTGTTGTTTTTTCGTGCAGCCGGCGTTCATCCATTTATAAGACGTTATCACGTCAAACAATAACAATATCGGATTATTTTTATGATTCAATCTATACGATGTATCAAATTTTGTTATTTCTAAATCTATTCGATTCACGTCTAAAGATTCAAAAGAATTAAGATTTTAAATTTGAAATTATTAAGAAAATTAATAGTCACAATCTAGGACACTATCAAATATGTCAGATTTCGAAATTAAATCTTAAATCTAGACTTTAGTTTAGAATATCATGAGTTTTTGAGTTCATCGCTTAAGGCCTAATAAGTCAGAAAAAAATTAAGAAATATCTTAAATGTTACACTTTCCTACGGGAACCAAAATATCTAATTGCATTAACATATCTAAAAATGATACTAAAGTTGATTGACCCCTGAACCTTACAATATTCTTGCATCTATGGGTCAATAAAGGATATCATGATGTACCTTGTACCAGATATGACCTTCAGACCCTCGTGATAGTGTGTAAGTCTTCCTGGGTGCATTAGAATCCATCCACGCTTTGTATCCTGTACTGAGCAGTTATAACGGATAAACCTGTAAAAGTTAACCGTTTTAAAGAGAACTACATAAAGAGAAAAGCTCAAATAAAAATATTATATATAATATATTTTAAATATAAAAAAAACCATTGTTAAGTGCCTATCTCATATCTAATCCGCTGATTGTTTTTTTCTGCTTAATAAAAACTGCTGGTATTTTTATAGTATTTTGTAAGTGTATTGTAAAAATAGGTTGTAACGTATACTGTAGATATAGCATTAAACTCAAACTAATAATAGATATCTCAAAACTACTGTACCGATTTCGACTAAACTTGTAACTCATTAAGTTGTAATTAGCCGATTCATATATAACTCTTGAAATGAGTTATGTACAAACATACATACACTTAAGACGTTAAACATAATACATAATATAAATTCTCAAATATCGTATGCCTATACACAAGGAGAAAAAAACCTTATTTTTTGGATGTCATTTTGAATGGTAAAAATATTAAAAACTAAAAAATTTAAATACATATTTTTATAACGGGGAAAATATTAAATACACCGCCGCCTATAAACTCTCACAATGCCAGGATCGCGAGTGTGCTGCCGGCGTTTTTCCTTTTTTATACCGATCTGTTTCTTACCTGCATCCACCACCAGTATAATCCTCTCCCACAGTGTTCAACGCCAAATTGATCGTGTACGTTGAAGAATCATGGTGAGGTCTTAGCGATGGCTGCTCATCAGGTCGGTATCGCACCACAAAGTTCATTAATGAAACCGGTGGATCGTGGTAGTAGCCAAGGAAGGTCTTCTCTTGGAGAGGTCTTATGTAATCCTTGAGGAACCTCAACCATTGAGTCTCCAAACCAACTTGCTTCATATGAATATCACGAGTCGGTACTGCTTCGTACCCTCCTTCTAAACGAGTGTCCTGAAACGGGGTAATTTAAACATATATATTTTTTGGACATTTTTTTTCCACGCCTTTACAAACAAAAAATATTATGAAACTTGGCTTGAAGACGATTTTAAAAATATTAGCTTTCCAACAATACATAACAAGCTAATTCAAAGAAACTGAACAAAAATCGTATTCGAACTAATCTTTTAAAATTTCCATCAAATTGCTTAAAAACAATATACATAATAAAAAATAATAAACCAATGGCGCTGCAACGTTTTAGTTCGGCCTCAGATCTCTGCACCTATTTCGTGTTCATTTCTAATAGGCAAGTAGATGATCAACCTGTGCCTGACACACGCCGTCGACTTTTTGGGTCTAAGGCAACATTTCCTCACGATGTTTTCCTTCGCCGTAGGAGGGAGTGTTAAGTGCGTACTTAGACAGACAGCCTATTGGAGCACAGCCGGGGATCGAACGTATAACCCCAGGTATGCGAGTCGCACTTTGTAACCACCAAGCCAACAGTGCTCTTGCAAATAAAAACAATACCCAATGAAAAAAAACTAAAAATACAAATTCAAATTTAAGTCTTTAGTTTCGACCGGCAATTCTTGTTTTAATATATAACCATTTTTATAAAACATTATTGATTTATTTAGAGATTATAAGACTCTATCACTTTTGCATGGCGGGTTAAAATCAAAGAATAATCAAGGAATATAGCTTATTCATACATTAGAGAAATATTTTATTTATAAGGTTATACTAGCTAGTATTTAGATGCACTATCTTTTGAATATATAAAGTTTTCATACAATTTATTAATCAAAACATAATATATTATTTATACAGCCTAGACATTTCTTTTGGGAACACACATTTCTGTCTTGTCTTGTCTTCAATTTCTACTTTCAAATGAGAAAATGTATAAAGAATGTCGCGCTTCGTATGACTACAATTATTCAACAACCGTTTAACCAATCACATTCAACCATAAACGCGCTATCGTTTCGGATCGTTCAAGTATTACGTCACGCAATTTTTGGAGATTCTCGAACCCCCCATGTAACGCACCGTAACGTTTTTCTGTACGTAGACATATCATTTATTACAAGCAAAAACACACAAAATAACAATAATCAAAGAGAAAAAAATTAAATTAAAAGATATTATGAGAGATATATTTTTTTTTTTCCTTTTCCCATTCGGTTCGTCACAATAATGTAATGCGTGTGTGCTGTGGCTGTAATTCGCCCTGGCTCAGCATTATGTTGAGGAGCAGACTATTCCACAGCGCTGGTCATTCTGCCAGAGACCACAGCAGCTAATTTGCCGCTCAGTCGCAAAAAAAAGAAAAGAATGTACCCAATAGTAAAACGTTTCGTGACCACCCAGTGACTCTTTATATCTAAAAGATATCATTATGTAAGTCGTTACATAATACTTCAACGCGCCCTTAGCCGCCACATAGAATATTTTACCTTGTTGGACCCGTCGCTCCATTTTCCATACGCCTCCATAACTTCGATCCACTCCTTGCAGAACCGTGGAGTCACCACTGGGAACCAATAAACGTCAGGACATGGCATGGACGGCTCATATGTCTTTTCCAAGCTCTGCCAGTATTCAGGGGAAATGTAGCGATCTTCCCACTCTTGTCTATTATGAATGATTTCGTAAATGTCTGGATTGGTGTGGCGAGTGTCGAACCATTCGGGATTTATCAAATGCCCGTACGCTTCTTCATTGTTAACGTACATAAAGACACCCTAAAACACATGAATCTCTATAGATTTCTATCTCTCTCTCTCTCTCTATACATAATCTATATAGTCGTAAAAGTCTTATAAATATCTAATGTATAGTGTATATGTCGAACAAATTTTTGTCTATGACATATTTGGTAGTAATAGAGGTGAATAATTGTGATTTAAGATTGGAATTAATTTCTTTGAAAAACAATAAACTCCAACAAATGAATGAGTTAATTTTATTAATATATACTTTTTTGTAGAGATTGTAGTACATCACTTTAAATGTCAATAGTTTCCGAAGCATACGCGATTTAAAAATTTCTATTGGCCTTTTTCACACATTTTTCAAATTGTTTGAAATTACGATAGTATGGGTTACTATGAGAATTTTAAACAGAAGTATATCCATACCAATTCGACTTAGGGTCCTTCAAGAAAAGCCAATACGAATTCTTAAAAGGCAGGAAACCCACTTGCGAGGCTTCTGGCAATGTGAGTGTCCATGGGCGGTATCAGTTAACATCAGGTGAGCTTCCTGCCCGTTTGCCCCGTTATATAATAGAGTATGTTCACCGGGGATAACATAGGGTAATGATGAAATACTTTTTCAATCACTAGTGCAGTTTTGGAGCATATTCAAACAAACAATAAAATCTTTCCTCGTTATAATATAAGTGTAGATTACACACAAAACCGCGGTGGTGTTTTACTTTGTATCAAACTTACCCGTTCTCTAAGACTCTCGCAGAATACCATATCTGGGTCGCGGCCCTCCACTTTAAAAGTGACTTCTTTGAGACTTGGCTGTCTGAACAAATCGACTTTCAATAGATAACAGTTGCTTATGAATGGAACATTCCACAATCCCCTGAAATTACACATAATATGAAATAATTAAAAATACCCTACGACTCAGAGCTCTATAGAAATAATGTATAATCAGTAATATAGATATGAACGACAAGTGATAAAACATGAACAATTTTTTTATTTATTTTCTCTTCATTCAAATGAATAGGTGCTAATTATTAGCTTATTACTAGTAGCTTGCGCGAAGATATAGCGATGTGTCTGCATACATTCATCTATTTCATAAACATTTTTTCTGACAGTTTTACGGTCAAAAAATGTTGAGGAAAATCCTAAATAATTCTGGAAAATAAGATTTTACTATAGACTAATTATGATTAGCTGCGAGCGGCAAAAGCGATGTATGTATAATATAGGATTAACTCCTATACTTCATAATATGATTGTGTTTTAATTGAAGAAGTGTTGGCCAAGTGGCTTCAGCGTGCGACTCTCATCGCTGAGGTCGTAGGTTCTATTCCCGGCTGTGTACCATTGGACTTTCTGTCTATGTGCGCATTTAACATTCGCTCAAACGATAACGAAAACATCGTGAGGAAACCGACTTGCCTTAGACCCAAGAAGTCTACCACGTTGCCAGGCACAGGCTGATCACCTACTTGCACTTATTATATTGACACATGATCATGAAAGAGATACAGAAATCTGAGGTTAAATTTTGTAGAGCCACTGTTTTTTTTATTGAAGATGGTTCTGTACCAGGAAAATTCTAAAATCACAGACGTATCGCTGGCTGTTACATTGTATACAAACATTTCCGAGGTCATTGGATCAACAACGTAAATTGCGAGGGATCCGATCAGCAAAGGAAATCACTACGGCGAAGGGGAGCCACCATTAGCCAATTAATACTTGACGGGAACGATTGTGCATTCTGCGTATTGCCAGCGTGTAAAATAGACGTAACATGTTCAGGTGGATGCTACTTCTGTTGGCTTTAGGCATCCTACTGGTGCCTGGGGAAGCGAGGAGAGCTCGCAATCGTCACCGAAATAAGTCTAAGGTATTTAAACTTAGATACGATTGAAGCTACCAATATCTTGCAATTTGCACCAAACAAGCGTGTGTTAACATTTGTTTTTTAAAAGGTTCAAGTCACGAGGCATATATTTTTATAACATTTCAAAGTATTTCAAAAGCGGAAGCGAATTTTTGTTATATGTAACTTTTCATAATATAATTTAAATAAATATGACACTGCGCAGGTACAAATCGGTCTACCAATCACTGGCAAGTACCGAGACCCCGAATCCGACCAATACTACAATAGCGAGGATGTAAGTATATAATGCAAATCAATTTACATTTTGTGGCGAATTTAATCTATCCAATAGATATAGAGATTTTAGACATTTGGTCTAGTTAGGACTAAAATAATATTCTTTTTACCAACGGAAAAATCCTCATATTTTTTATATTTAACTTAGTACTAATAAACTGAAACAATTTCTCTTTGTAATAATAATGTACAGGCATTTAATAATATCGTTGTTGGACAGGGTGCAAAGATTGTATTGGCTTCTCACTTTGATTTTGAATACGTTCTGGGCCACAAAATTGCCTTTTTATGCACTGCAAAGGGGAAACCACGACCCCAAGTAACGTGGTTCAAGGATGGAGTCGAGATACTCGCGCACCACAATTTACACGTAAGCATTAATTCATTATAGATTACTTAAAATTGTATCTTATTATAAATAATAAATCGTCTTATTGCCCCGTTTTCACTTAAGTACCAATTTAAGGGAGCGTTCGAATATTGCGCAGCGCAATTTTTCTCAGTTTACTTTATCTGTTTCATGATCATTTTAAATCTAATAGGCAAGTAGGTGATCAGCCTCCTGTGCCTGACACACGCTGTAGACTTTTTGGGTCTAAGGCAAGCCGGTTTCCTCACGATGTTTTCCTTCACCGTTCGAGCGAATGTTTAATGCGCACATAGAAAGAAAGTCCATTGGTGCACAACCGGAGATCGAACCTACGACCTCATGGATGAGAATTGCTGAAGTTACTAGGCCGAAAAAGGTTTCTTTAAATTTCTACAATAAATGTTGCTCCTACATTCAGGGTGTTTGTACTGACAGATATTTACAGATTCACGAATGGCTGATAGGTAACGAGAAAGTGAAGTCCAAGCTGGAGATAGATCCAGCTACTCAAATGGACGCAGGAGTCTATGAATGTACCGCAGATAATATGTATTCCATTGATCGTCGGTCGTTTAAAACAGACTTTTCTATTGCCTTCGATTAATACTTTATATTTTGGTGACAAGTTGTTTCATTTCTAATGTAGGTGAGATTTAGAAAAAAGAATTTATACAATACACCGTTTTTTAATATTACATTATTTATTTATTCAATGTAACACACACATCACAAACACAGTATAAAAAGAAATAGAAGGTATAATTTGAGAAGTGTGCTGCCTCCAGTGAAATTGCTTCACTGGTCAGAAGAAGAAACGGACAGAAGAAAATGCTTTTAATTGGGTATCATAATATAAAAAAGACGTAGAAGGGGCATAATTAAGTTAATTTTTAAAAATTAGTTATTAAATTATACATGAGTAATCGAAGACGATGTAGTAAGCCCACAAAATCAAATATAAATAGTCTGGCCATAAATACTGTTGCATAAAAACTTATTTTTTTTAACTTTGTAATTATTTTGAATGGAACACGTATATTATTTTAAAAACTTCTCTTGCGCCATTACATTTAATATTTCGTGTTCATTAATAATAATAATAACTAAGCCTCATTGATTACTTGAAAAAGTTACAAAATATATACACATTTAAAATAAATAATATTTTCGTGTTAAAGAAAATAGGATGGCAGTGATCGCCTTGCATAAAGTGGGTATGGAGCCTTCGGTCATATTCCAGATACTATAAAAGCTTGGTATCAACAGTAAGTTCGTATATCGTACTATCAACAGATACAACAACACAAAGATCTGGGCGGTCACATGCTGTTAGAATTCACTAGGCTGTTAATTCTGTTAAAGCCAGAATTCGTCGAAACCATAATAGGAAGCAAAAATTCTTATCGCGAGAAATGAAGATTCCCGCTAGGACTTTGTCGCGTATAAAACAAGACCTGAAGCTCGGTGCTCATCGTCTTTATACAGGAAATTATTTAAAAAAAATGGGGATCGATCAAAACGCATTCTGTCGCGATACGCAGGTGAAAAGCACAGAAATATCCTCTTTTCCGATATTTTATTTTATTTTGAAGGCTCTATCAATATATGACAACCAAGTTATCATAATATTATAAGTAGCCAAATCAGTCTAGCAATTCTCGAGTTTTAGCGAGACAAGCGTCTTCTAGTAGTAGTATAGAAAATAAATAAATAAATGTAGAAATTGAAATAGGAAATTCTTCACTAAGAAGGACAACGGAACGCGTGCTGGTTATTATTCTTCTATAGAAAGATTTAGTACTATAGAGCTTTAAGTTTGTCACTCATATAGCTTTTTCTTATAAAATATTTCATGATTTAAAAACAGGATGCAATATAAGTCTTGGCTAATTTATCATTCATATGACTCTAAATCCTGTCTTTTAACTATATGTCTCACGCCGTAAAGATACTTTGACAGAAAGAGACGAAACATTGTTTTAAGTAAAACAGTGCAAATAGACCAAAATAAAATAATAACACTTTTTTCCACCGCGTCGGTAATTTTACCGCTACGTATAACGACACGCGAGTGCGGTGGGCGGAGCCTGCAGCCAGACGCGGAAGCTGTACTGACAAATTTCCTCTCATATTAATTTCAATATAACGGTTTTGTTATTTTAGACGTTTCCTTTCCTATTCCTACAGGATAGGTCCTGATGCCTAAAAACTCAAGCTCTATCAACTCAAGCAAACTTCAAACAATTTGCTATTAAAAAAATCTTTGATTGAAAATGTTTTATCATACGATAAAAATGTTCCAACTACAACTTTTGTCTTATTATTTATCAATTGCCATATACCAAAAAATCTTTGACTATTTGTTTCTGCATTTGTTAAAATAATATTATATTAACTAAACTAGTTACTGACCTTAGTTTACCACTAACGATGTCCATATAATCATGCGCTCGCGCGTAGTACCCATCCGGGGACAACGCACCCCAAAAGTTGGACCAAGCTTCGCCGGGGCGGGACAAAAACGGGGCCACCACATCAACGCCACTTTCCAACAAGCTCCTCAACGTATTAGGGGTAACTCGTGCGACAGAATCCACGCTAAACACATAGGAACTGGCTCCGGCAGTCGCACGTTCGAGTACTATCATCCGGGCCGTATGTTCCGGCAACTGATCGGCCGGCCGGAGCCGCTTTCTGCTCGCGTATTGGCCAGATACCCGCGAAAACCAAGCATCCACTGTCGTTTCATGGTATTCCACGTTGTTTCGTACAAGTAGCTCCAATTTGTCCTGAAAGATGTATATTAATTTAATAAATGGAAGTCAAATTAAATTATAGGGCGTTAGCCACTGAAACCGGTGGGTCAGATTTGTGTTTCGTTAGCGTAATAGGCAAGTATGTGATCAGCCTTTTGTGTCGAACACACGCCGTTGATTTAGGCTAAGTTCACATGTAACGCACGTTACCGCAGGTCAACGCGCGATCAAAGTTATAAAGAATTCAGATGACAAGCGCTAACGCGCGTTGCGACTTGTGAGAGCTCGTTAGTCTGTTCGATAGAGCTTTAAAAATGGACGTGGAAGAAGCTATTATTTTGTGGTTATATTACAAAAAAGTCTTCTTGAGATTCGTTATCATTACAGAAAATTAAAACCAATTCTTCCCAAGCACGTCGTTTTGAATTTTTATTTTTATATGATTCTGAAGCTATATCCCAAATCGCTGGTATTTTCCGGACTTCATCAATTAGTAAATCGATTTAAATATCTTGAGATTCACTCATTTTGAACTGAAAACGAAAGCTAGTCACAAAAAAAAACGTACAATCGCGAAGAAAGCGCGCGCCCAACTGAACAGTCTACGGACGTTACATACATGGCAAAGCACCAGGCAACGCGCGATCACCTGCGTCTAGAGACTTTATCTCTGTGCGCCGCGTTAACGCTCGCTGACGCGCGTTAACGTGCGTTCATGTGAACAGTTGTATGAAAATACCAGTGTCTAGTCGCGTGATTTGAAAACGCGCGTCAATTTTTTGCCATCAGAACATGGCCTTATAAGTCTCTAGCGTGCCCTTTGCTCCTCACGATGTTTTTAGTAAACGGACGACGGATGGTAAAATCTCAAAAGAAAAGTCCATAGGTTCACGACCATGATTCGAACGAACACCCCAGGATGGTGTCTTTCTGCTGGAATAATTATTATATATATACCAGACAATAATACCTACTTGCCTAAAAAGCCAAAAGTATTTAGACCCAATTTTAAGTTATTATAAGTAATTTAAAGGTTTATTTTAATCCCAATTTATAAGTTTGACACCAATTCTAAATAACTTAACTTATTATTATGACATTATGTTAATATTCTTGTTATGTGATATTATAAAAATTAATATGAAATTTGCATGCCATTTACATATGGCTGATTATGTGTAATGAATCTATCTAATTGTACCACCATCTTAGCAAATGAACGGAAATCGTTCAAAATGAATGATAAAATTACAGAAATGAGAAGCGAATATTCATAACGCACCTTAGGATAGTCAATATCCTGTATACTCTGCAGAAATTCGTCCAAAAATGGCGTCGGCTGCTCAATGAATACCGCCAAAAGCACTCGTGGTTCATCTTTTAGGGGCTTTTTCAACTCTTCACAGATGTGGCACCTGTCTGGTGTTCTTACACGTGGTAAGTAATTGCTCAAGGCATTCAATTCCAGCTTAGCGGGCCCATTGCCGTGTAAAATCAACGGTCGAGTACCACTCACAACGTTTTCTAGCCAGGCCCAACCTTCGTCCGAACTGTGGAGCTTTACGTCCGCTGGATAAATATAAATAAATATTTTGTTAAAAATTATGATATCTATATAATAAGTTTATTAAATACCGTTAAAATAACTATTTTATTATTAAATAAAAAACATGTGTGTACTTAGAAGTTATACTTCTTTAGCGAACAAGATAACAATCATCTTGAAAAATTGTATTCTTTAAGATTGAATTCATTGTACGTTTGTAGAAAAAACAACACTAACAATAGAAAAAAGGTACCTATTTAATACATAAAAAGTTTTACTATCTAGTTAAATAACGTTTATTTAAATATAACAAAAAAAATATTTCTACATAATTAAACAAATGGACATTTTTTATTTTAAAATGTTGACTATGTTAACTTGAGGGTGTCGGTTTTTTGTGACGGTGTGCGCGCGCATCGTAAAAATTTACTCTCATCATTTTTCCATAACGCGCCATAAGAAGTATAACGTCAAAAATTACATTTATTTACAATGTTGAATGAAGTAAGGACAGAATTTTTTACTTAGCGATAAGTCCCTTTTATTTACTTATAAAAGCTTGCCAACTCTTGGCACACTGATACATTAGTAGACTGTAGAAGAAAAACAAAATACAATATTTAATGTGACAAGCACGCGTTCATCTGAGGGACAAATGGGATGCCTGCGGTATCTAGAGGGTACACGAAATTTAAAATTAGTTGAAAGATTGGGGGCAATTAATCTGATTGTTATTTATATATGATATGTTGGTGAACAGCTTAGTAAGACGCGCGCGTGTCTGCGGATCAGGAGAAATTATCTAGCATGCAAATGAATTGAAAGTAGGTGCACTAATTACTTTCCAGAAGCCCCTAATTAGTTTGGGACAAAGTTCTTTAGGGAATTTCATAAGTGCTTTTAAAGAACTTCCCCTGTATATAATATTGGAGCATGGGAGTTATACTTACCGCTTTAACTCGACTGAGAATCTTACACTTAATTCATAAGCACCTCGATTTGGTAGCTATTTCTTAAAATAGTATGTGTTTTTAAATACATCAATTAGAACATAGCAAAACAAAAATTACAAGACAAATACTACGAATTTACTACCCATTCGACTAAGGGTCTTAATTCTTAAAACGCCGGCAACGCACTTACGAGCCTTCTGACAATGTGAGTGTCCATGGGCGGCGGTATCACTTAACATCAGGTGAGCCTCCTAATACGTAAAAAAATAAGTATTTTTCGATAAGAATCACTTACATAGAGCGCCATTAAGCGTCTGGAATATTGTAGCATTATGGTCTAACACGATGTCCAAATCAGCTCGAACTTTAGGATCCAAATAGAGTCGTGTGTAATGTAACTGGTCATCCGCATTGTCGTCTATATCCGCAGCTCGAATCAACCGCCTTAAATCTTCAAGACGTCCGATAAACCCGCCAGAGTTTAAGTAAGGGCTGGGCGTTGAAGTGTCCGGTGGGGGGTAGCGAGCTGCGAGGCCGGCGTCGGGCCAACAGAATGGTTCCGCGGCGAATATAATCCTGTGACGTGCCGCAAGAAACCGTTCCCTTAACTCGTCAGCGCCACCAAGAAGTATCACGTCGTAACTGAAATATAAAAGAATTCAAGTCAGATGCGTTAAGAGAAACTGTTGGGCCATTAAAAAAAAACACCTTATTAAACTGACTACAATTGAACAGTGTTGGTCTAGTGGCTTCAGCGTGCGACTATCATCCCTGAGCTCGTAGGTTCGATCCCCGGCTGTGCACCAATGGACTTTCTTTCTTTGTGCGCATTTAACATTCGATCGAACGATGAAGGAAAACATCGTGAGGAAACCGGCTTGCCTTAGACCCAAAAAGTCGACGGCGTGTGTCAGGACGCTGATCACCTACTTACCTATTAGATTGAAAAATTATCGTGAAACAGATTCAGAAATCTGAGGCCCAGACCTAAAGAGGTTGTAGCGCCACAGATTAAACAGACTAAGGGGTTAATTTACTTAAGTTAAAACCTGACTTAGTAATTAAAAATTTCTAGATTGATCTCATGTTAATTTTGTTTACATTATAAATTATTCGTGTTCAACTTATTATATTTTTATAATGAGCCTCAATTAGTGTAAGAATGTTTTGTATGTCATTTATATTATAGATACGTGAGTGATAAAGACAAACACTAAATATCTATTCGAGGGCTATTGAAGGAGGTCTGTACTCAGTATATAATTTAACATGAGAATGGCCTATTAATAGATCTTAGGCATAAATCCCTTCTAATAATTCTTCTGTACGCAGGGCACTGAATTTTCCCTACGCGTTAAAACTAATAAATCATTTAATATTATTTTAATGCTCTTAGTTAAGTATAATATAAAATCATTCAATGGTTACAACGTTTATATTAACCATAACTAGAAAAAAAATATTCCGCGCTATTATAATTCGTTATGAGAAAACAATTAAAAATAATCAGAAATAATTATGAACATTAAAGTAACAAAAATTGGACTGCGTCCGCACAAAGAGATAACCTTTAGATAAAGTCCGTTGGGCATAACAAATAAAAAGTATATAGATATACTTCTATAGAAATTAATGTTGTTCCTATTAAATGTTGTGTCATTGACTCTAACGAGAAAAAAAAAATATTAAGATACTCTTGAATTAAATGTACACTTATAGTTTTTGCATGTTCGTTTTTAATTAGTTCAACGTAAAAGTCGCCGTGAATCAAATATTTTACCTATGTAGAACAATGCTTGAACTGCTTGGGTTTGTGTAATTTTAAAAGTACTTGAGATGCTGACAGGAGAAATTCGAAACCTATATAAAATATCGAAGACATAGTTACTACTTTGACTACACTAGCTCAGCCGCGACTTCACTTGCCTGATTTAAAGAGTTAGCGATATTGATTTTGTTTTTTCCTCGGTATACTTAGGGTACTTAGATATATTTAGTGGGTGTATATGGGCTGCGTAGACTGCCCTTTTTGGTCGTCCCGCAAGCTCGTTTGCCCCCCTATTATAATAAAAAAAGGGTCCGTGTACTTATGTACGCGCGTAAGAAGTTATACTTCTTTGGCAATATTAAAAATAGTTTGGCTTTGTTCCACCTCCAGTTTTTGATGTTTCACAGCGATAAGATGAAAACTCTTTTTTTTGTATTCAATTTAGTGCAGTTACACTGATTCATCAATTGTTTTTTGTCTCTTTTCCTTATATTTGCTAGATAAAATCAGAAAAATTACATGTTTTGATTAAACAATGTGGTTAATTTTTTAATCAAAACATTACTCGATAATAATAATAATACATACGGATAGTTAACCTCAATTGTATTGAAGCACTTAGGAAGGTTGATGAGCACAGTTTTTTCACAAATATTAATTAGTATTGGTTTAAATATTCAATTTAAATCACTTCTGATTATAATTCAAAAAGCATCGCTAAATTTCTTTGAAAAAATAATTAAAACTCCTTTATTTGTTTAAAAGGTAAATGACAAATGTCATTATGGTCATTCAAAATTGTTGGCATACGAACTTCACGCATATTCTATTTCTTTTTACTTGTAGATTTTCTTATTCCTATCTCGCTCGCGCACGCTATAATCACACTCCTAATTTTGTGTCACGGGTGCGCGCGCATTGTAAAATTTCACTCTCATAAATTTTTCATAACGCGCCTAAAGAAGTATAACTTCAAAAAAAACATTATTTTGTTTAGAAAATACCCTTTTTCAACAAAAGGGTATTTTCCAAATATTTTTAATTACCTGTCAGTGAAGATTACTAGGGTGTCACTATCCAGGTTATCATAGGCCTGGTTGATCCAATCCCGCAGTAAGTTGACTTTGTGACCCCCACCGGGTCTCTTCATATCACCTCCACGCCATGCCGTCCCTCTTCCTAGTACTTCCACATGAAGGCCGTAGATACGTGCTGATCTTTCAAATCTCTGCAACCCATGGGTATCCTCTGTACCCACTGTCACCACTACCACATCAGGATTTTCCGTTTGGTCATCTGTAAAAATATAGAGTTGAGAAGAAATAATGATAAATCATTTATTGAGCCTTCCCTGATTTAGAAGACTTTAAGTCTATGTATCCATATTACAATTAGAGAAAAGGAAAAACAATATTAAATTTAATTTTAAAAAAAACTTGCCGCTCAGCTTTTTAGTTAGTCACTGTATGCCTTTGCAAATTTTTCGATACCTGATCATTACTATATATTTTTTTAATATGCACATAACGCGCCTTAATGCCAAAAATGTTACGCTGATTTTTATCTTCGCTACATGACCAGTACAACTGATAGTATTCGCAAAATTCGCTTGAAACAGTCAATTTCATGAATGATTAAACAAGATATTAAAATAATAATCAAACATATGACGCTTTTGAAAGAAAATACAGTAAGTAATATACCAAACTACAGATATTGTTCCTAAAGTCAATTAATACTCATATGTATTCATTTTTGTGTACTTAATCCTGTACATATTTCGAGTATCACATAGATTTTAGCAAAAGTTCAAAATATAATAATCATATGAAGTAATGTTATAAACCCAATAGTTGATTGTCAAAGTTGAATGAACTCTGTTTCCAATGAACATAATAACATCTCATGTACTACAATTTTAATTGATTTAACAAAATTTCTCAGTAGCCAGATTGCATCATAAAGTCAAACATGCTATAACATTTTATGAGTCATGTTTTAAATAAACAGAGCTCTGTATACTACTATATGTACGCAGAATGTAGTGATACATAATAAATATTTAAAAATTTGAGCTTTTTTCTTTTTTCCCACGAATAATTTAGCAAGTATTTGTCAGTAACAAACTCACAGTTATTATTAGGTATATATTTGGTTTTAAGGTTCCCATCTTTCATGTGAGCTCATTATTCACCTAAGACATTAAACATTTACAAGAAATAACTAACAAACAGTCACAAGGATATTATACATTTAGGATTGGAGCACAGGAATATAATGCTATATACATTCAATAGCCCCATTAATAGAACACATGTGAACGGTTAAGCATTATATTATTTTATTGTTGCACAATTGACTTGCATGGATATAATTTAAAATGGGTCTATCTTTTATTGGTACTGGTTGATGAACTGTTTATTTCACCCAATGTACACGCCATGATTTAATTGAAATAAATTGAAGTGATATCATTTTAAATGATGGGTCAATGATTGCATATTTAAAACTAGGCTGATAAAGTAGAAAATATGATTTATATAAAAATAATTTTAAAAAAATATGATGAAATACTAGAAAAACTGAAACTAAAGCATATTACAACATAAAAAGGAGTTAAATAGAGATGCAGAGTTTCCGGAGAACATTCTGGATGTGTATAGATTCTATATGAAACAGTAAGGGTAAACAATCATGTTAATATTACTTACCTGAGTCTGAAGCACAAATTGTAGGTGAAAGCAAGCATGCCAGGCACAAGAAGAGTGGCCAACGCATGTTGAAACACGGACGCGTTATGAGATCGTCGAACTGACGCGAATAGCTTCAACGCATTCAAACTGGAGCTCAATGATCGTAAAACACTTCCGACCCGATAAGCTTTGGATCGTTGAAGCTTGCGATTGGCGCACGAAGTAATAACTTCACACAATAGTTCATATTAAAATCCGTAATAAGCGCGACATGCCTACACGTAGAGCAAGCTCACAAGCCCCATATTATCTCATAACAACGACCCGGCAAATTGTTATGTTATGATATTATGAATAAACTAAAAACTGATTCACAGTGCCTTAAAATTGTTTATGCTTTATCGTGTGAGAAAATCGTGTAATTAATAACACGCTAAAATTTTATAGAATTAAATGTATATTATTATTATAGGTTATATACATTTGCATTTTTGTAATTAATTAGCACTTCATTGCTGATTAATTTAGAATAAAGAATTTCTACACCAAATTCGCATTTAATTAGTATATAATAAATAATACTAATAGATCTTATTATACCTTGCCGAAAACTTTTCGATATAATATAAATTTTGATTTATGAAAGCCAAAACGAAAGCTTTATTAAATTAAAACGTCATTGACGAACTACAGTAGCAACTGACAACTGTCATATTTGAAAGGCTTTAAATGTACCATTTGACGTTTATTAAATACAATTGTCACTAAAGTTTTCTGCCTATGTCAACTGAAAACCAACTATAATCTGTTGATAGATTATATTTTATAGTAGCCATGATTGAAATAATTAAAACATTTCCTCTATATACGCACATTTAATTAGTAATTAAAAATAGTCTTTTAAACATCAGTTCATCAGTCAGTCCGTAAATTATTGGAATCAAGAGAGAAGCATCTTGTTTTAATTCTAATAATTATAATTAAATATATAAATTAAATATATACATATAAATAAGTTATAATTATCACAGTCGTATTTGTATATTGTCTTTTAATAATAAGCTTTTTTCCAAAACTATTCCGTACGTTTGAATGTAACTACATATTAACTAATGTACGTTTTTATCCAAGACAAACGCAACATCTATAACTTCTAATATTTTAGAGTTAGATTAATAGTAGTCACAACTGAACTAGATATATTTAAAAACATTGATTAAATGTTATATTCAGGCCATAAACTACACAGAGATGTGATGTGCTAATTTTTAGCTTTTCATTGGGTTCATTGATCATTTTATAAGCAAGTAGGCCACTTTCTGAACTGAATTTTTTTACAAATCTAAAGTAATTTCGTGATCGCAACAAAAACAAAATGGTTACATATGCTAACAATATGAGGAAATCAATAGTAAAAGCACGAGCACAAGCATAGAAGTGAATAAAGTAATCTATCCTTTTTTTGGGTGACTGTAAATATAATTAAATAATTTAATTATATTGAAGACATTAATAATTTAAGAATTTGGTGTTACCAAACTGTGTTGGTCTGATAAAGTATTAATAGCCGAATGTGATATTCCAAATTAAATAGACTATGCCAAGAACTAGTATTAAAGGTACTTGTAGAAGGTACGGGGGATGGGAAAACTATGAGTTGTATAAAGCAAGTAAAAACTTCAACGTAGTTTTGACTCTACCATAAATATAGTAACAAATAAGATATATAGCAATAAAAATAAAAAGATATACTTTTTAAGCTGCTGTCTCTACCTGCCCAACCAACTTAAAGAAAAAATATAGAGTAATAACCACATCAAAAAACGTTAGCAAAAGTTATTTCAGCTATTAATTACAAGAATAGATATCAAAGACTAAAATAAATTTATAATGTATAATTTTTATTTATTGGAAAAGCGCCAGTGGGCGTCTACCTACTTAAATCTGTGATTAGCGCGTGGCACTTGCACCCTATGACCCAGTCACTACTCCAAATCGAACATTTAATCTCCGCCTGCTCTTCATGATTTTAATAAAACTCACCTGAATAAATAGCGAATCTGTCACAAGTCTCCCGTCGTTCAGCGCATTGTTTAGCAGCACCAGATGCCACAAGCAGCACCACCAGCAGCGAGTAGCTGATACGCATGTTGGAAGGTAAGTGGTCTCGAAATGGTCATTGTTGTACTGGGTCCAACGCAAATTCGTATAGTAAAGCTGTGATCAAAATGGTCGTTTGGATTAAGCGAACAATTTAAATTTTGGATTTGTTTTTATGAGGCGTTTTTATTTGTTTTTTTCTTATTATTATTATAATCGACTCGAAATCTCATGAGCTAATCTAATTCTTGCAACTCGTGAAATCTTTTGTAAACTTTAAATCTTGGCGACTGAACGGAGTGGCGAATAAATTGTTGGTAAGTCTTCTAAGTTGATATGAGTAATGGCAAAAAAATTAAATTTAGTAACATTAAATTTGAGTTGATACTGCCACCATTGAGTGTCAATGGGCGGTATAACAACAGATGAGCCTATTGACGTTTGCTCCCTTTTCTATAAAAACAATCAATCTATCTATACACCTACATTAAATATACTTTAATGACATTGCCCGATGCTCAATGCTTACTTAAAATTAGAAGTATTAACATGTATTTCTTTACTGACAAGTCATAAGTGTACAATGTGTTACTTATATGATTAAATGATTTTTGAATTTGAATACTTCTAGATTTGAGGCTCTAGTCTAGAGTTTTTAAATATTTTATATCACACTAGCTGACCCGGCAAACGTTTGTTTCGCCATGTATATTATTTCTAGAAAACATTTTATTAGTTCAGTAAAAATAACTATCTTCTATAATAAAAAATAGGGGTTGATCGTAGAGGGGTGAAAATTAAGGGTTATATGTATTTTTTTCTAAAAATAGAAATTTAGGGGTGAACCACAACTAACATTTTGGAGTTTGAAAGAAAGATAGTAGCCGATTCTTAGACTTACTGAATAAACATAAAATTTCACAAGAATCGGTTGAGCCGTTTCGGAGGAGTATGAGTACGAACTTTGTGACACGAGAATTTTATATAGCATATATTATATAATTGTCAGAATTCCTTAAAATTGTATCCGTCTATTATAGTCTAGTCGACAAGTTGAAAATGGAACAAAATAGAGATACTGCTCTTAAAATTATGTGCGATAGCTCATTCGAACCGGAATGACGCCTAGAAAAATGTGCTAAAAGCGTGTATTAGCACATAAAAAATTGCAAAAGTTATAGACCATTAAAGATGAAAAAAAAAATGGAATTTAGTTTTTTGCCAATATTTAATAAACTATTAATATTTAAGAAATTTCAAATAAAGATTCTGAAAGAGGAGGAAATTTCCAATAAAAAACTCTCAGCTCCCGGAACTCTATCTCCATTATTTATAACTTTAATTTAACGCTGAAAATAGGTCTGTGCGTGACATTTTTAGGATTCGCGCGTGGCGTCAAAAGCGACTACGGCACATTAATTAATTTATTTAAGGTATTGAATATTTTTTTTTAAATTTGAAAAAATTATGGTGTGTTCTGAACACTATAATTAATTTATTCCCGTTGGAAATTTTACTTAAAGTTAATTTTTCAACAAGTTAAATAATTGTTAACTAACGAAATTTTCTCGAACGACCGTCTTAATTGTAAGTGAAAAAAAATGTTTTAATAATGGTCGTAAAAATATTTCGCTTCGTAGAGCCTTTCTTACATACATACTTAACAAGATCGTGCCATAAAAGTTAAAGAAATATTTATACTTTGTTTATAACAATTTTTTTACTTAAACAAAAACTTAAAAATCCAAGTAATGTTGTTAAAAAATTTTTTTTTTTTCTAAATCATCAAATTATCGTTTTTATATTAATACAAGATATTTATTGATTTGCAAAAAAAAAATTTCCCGCCATTTGTTGATAATTTTTTTTTAAACAAATTGATTAAATCAATTGTTTTAAAAAAAAAAAATTCACAACTTTATTACATTACAAATATTATGATTGTTTAAAAAAAAAATTTCCTTAATAACATATTTTAATTGTTTATAATCGTTTTTTTTATATTTCTATTGTTTAAATAATTAGTTAAGAAATTTTTTTTTTCTAAAAATCATAATTGACAGTCCTCTATAAAGTAACAAAAATTTTTTTTTTTTAATCAACAATTCTATTGTTTATTAACTTACCAATTTGTTATAAACAAATGTTCAACTTTTTTATATTTTTTTTCTAAAACTTCTAAAATTAACAAAAACAAACATATATAACAAAGTCTATAAAAAAAAAAAAAAATTTTTTTAATAAAAGTAATATTCATGATAATCAAAAAATTTAAAAAAATGTTTTTCTATATTTTGTTATATATGGTTGTTTTTGTTAATTTTAGAAGTTTTAGAAAAAAAATATAAAAAAGTTGAACATTTGTTTATAACAAATTGGTAAGTTAATAAACAATAGAATTGTTGATTAAAAAAAAAAAATTTTTTGTTACTTTATAGAGGACTGTCAATTATGATTTTTAGAAAAAAAAAATTTCTTAACTAATTATTTAAACAAAAGAAATATAAAAAAAACGATTATAAACAATTAAAATATGTTATTAAGGAAATTTTTTTTTTTAAACAATCATAATATTTGTAATGTAATAAAGTTGTGAAATTTTTTTTTTTAAAACAATTGATTTAATCAATTTGTTTAAAAAAAAATTATTAACAAATGGCGGGAAATTTTTTTTTTGCAAATCAATAAATATCTTGTATTAATATAAAAACGATAATTTGATGATTTAGAAAAAAAAAAAATTTTTTAACAACATTACTTGGATTTTTAAGTTTTTGTTTAAGTAAAAAAATTGTTATAAACAAAGTATAAATATTTCTTTAACTTTTATGGCACGATCTTGTTAAGTATGTATGTAAGAAAGGCTCTACGAAGCGAAATATTTTTACGACCATTATTAAAACATTTTTTTTCACTTACAATTAAGACGGTCGTTCGAGAAAATTTCGTTAGTTAACAATTATTTAACTTGTTGAAAAATTAACTTTAAGTAAAATTTCCAACGGGAATAAATTAATTATAGTGTTCAGAACACACCATAATTTTTTCAAATTTAAAAAAAAATATTCAATACCTTAAATAAATTAATTAATGTGCCGTAGTCGCTTTTGACGCCACGCGCGAATCCTAAAAATGTCACGCACAGACCTATTTTCAGCGTTAAATTAAAGTTATAAATAATGGAGATAGAGTTCCGGGAGCTGAGAGTTTTTTATTGGAAATTTCCTCCTCTTTCAGAATCTTTATTTGAAATTTCTTAAATATTAATAGTTTATTAAATATTGGCAAAAAACTAAATTCCATTTTTTTTTCATCTTTAATGGTCTATAACTTTTGCAATTTTTTATGTGCTAATACACGCTTTTAGCACATTTTTCTAGGCGTCATTCCGGTTCGAATGAGCTATCGCACATAATTTTAAGAGCAGTATCTCTATTTTGTTCCATTTTCAACTTGTCGACTAGACTATTATTTAACAATGACGGACTTGGGAAATGCTGAAATTGTCTTACTTTATTTTGGATGGAATTTCTCATTAATACAATATATGAACCACATTACATAGGAAATTATCTCACTTTCTTTTTATGATACCCATGAACACTCACATTGCCAGAAGGCTCGCAAGTGCGTTGCCAGCCTTTTGAGAATAGGTACGCTCTTTTCATGAAGGACCCTATGTTGAATTGGTTCCAAAATATTTAAATGGGCAGCTGCTACGCCAATGGGGTGGTGCGCGCCAAAAACTGACTCAAGAAACGCTTAGCTGTGGAATGACGGACGTTGAAGTGATACGGATGGTATTCTGTATTCTCCCTTGACGTCTGATGAAACTCAGCTGCAGAAGAACTCCTCTGAACATTCTCCATGGTAAATGCAGTAGAAATGCAAAAATGTTGTCTACATTCGCATTTATAATAATTATAGCTTTTTATTTCAGATACTTTTACATTTAAACATGTTTCTGATTCAATCTTCTTTTAGATGTCTGTGTGCTCGGTTTGGCAAAGACCTTTTCCACATCCGCCATTCCTCTCTGCCATGTACCACCTGCTATTTCTTTAATTTGGTCTATTCACCTTCTAAGTTGACTTCCTCTTTTTCGTTTCCTGTACCTTGGGAACATTCGCATTTACAGCCAGCCAAATATATATTTATATATCTCGGTTTTTAAAATGTAAAGAAGATGTATCGTGGACGAAACCTAATCGTGTCCATTGGACCGAATTAAATTTACCGTGAAATTACAGAAAGTAACTCAACTATCAAAAGGAAAGTCGATCGAATTTTTTGCTGGCATTTTAAAAGTTTGACCGTCTTTCAGTCTTTGATGCTGATCAATCATTTAGATCCGGGTTCAACTTATTAATCGTGAAGGTGTTCATTAAAACGGTTACTCTTCTCTCGTATATATACTCATTGTCATCAACACTACTAAAACTAAAACAATGGACTGGTATAACCTAAATAAATATTTAAGAATATAGATTATAATCTGGATTTATTTAATTAAAGATAAATTGGCTGGTGCTGTCCTCGCTCAACGAATAAATACATACAGCGAGGAAATGGTGCTAGTGTTAAAGGTACACTGCCAAAGGGACCAAACTTTTTAAATTTGTTTTAATTTCTAATTTTGAATTTTTAATAAATATTGTTATTAAATTTCGTTAACCGCCTTCTTTCTATGCATTTACGCATTACGCACCTTGCAATTTCACAAGGAGGTTCTAAGTTGTTTTCCCAATGTTAGACAGACATTCTCTTGATAATTTAAAATAACGTTATTTTATCGCTATTAAGTAACTAAAGGCTATAATGAAAATAAACAGATAGTTATCTGGAGTGGGAAGTCGGGATTTGTGAAATACTTTCGTCCACAGCCTTGTCCTCACCTGATTGTCCACAAGACCGCTTGGGCACTTGTCATCTATGTTGAACTACCTACACGTGACAAAGCAGCTAGAGCAAGAGAGAAAAATTGGTTCTTAACTTCTTAAGAACAAGCTGGCTTCCGCCAGACTTGGAACGTGGTAAAATGGGAAGCTCAACACCGAACGCGATGGAGGCTATATGTAGACGTACTCTGCCTCTTCCAGAGATCAGTCATGTAAGTTTTATACTATTTAATTATTATATTATTTTCAAATACAAGATATTTAATTTTTTCACATTAAATACAAGATATATAATGATAGCGTCCCCATATCTAAAATTTCTATGCATACCTACTTATAACGAAATAACACATCTTTATTTTTACTAATTTTTTTACTACCATAAAACTAATTCATAGTCAACAAGGCTTTCTTTTTACCCGATCTAATTCAATTACACCGCTTTTGAACCTAATAATCAAACTTAACTGCGTTTTGACAATAATATTTGTCTTGTGAAATAAAATGTTTCATGGTGAAGTGCGTTTCTTAGAGACGATCTCTAAGATTTCAAATAAAAAAGTATTACTGCACGTGTCTGCTTCATGAGCATGTACCATATCTTTTATGACATTTCTATCCCATAATTATTTCAAGCAAAATCACGCATCGATAACTGAGGGCCTTGTAGTGCTTCAACTAATACAATTAAACTAACAGAATTAATGTTGCACGAGCGCCCGGGTCGATCAGTCCAGAGCTGGACGCAAACCGACATACACAACAGCCATGCCAAAGGACGACGCAGAGACCACGGCTCTGAAGAAAGAGCTTAACGACCTCATAGCGAAGTCAAAGGTAAACATTTTATGTCTGGACTATTAGTTGAAAGATTGATAAAATGCGTAAACTCTTCTTAATTGTGCGATGATATTGAGAGTGCATGTCATTTTAATACTGTGTAATGAAGCTCAGTTACATTTTTATAACCAAAGTTAGCTACTTAGTGTATTTTTTAAGATAAATGTCTATTTAATATTGAAGGGCAATTTGTAAGTCTCTTCGGCTTCCCCAAAGCACATACTAAATAAGACAGAACATCTTCTATTCTACTCAATAAAAACAAAGTTATTCGTCATATAAACATACTTGCAGGCGGAGCAAGAAAAAGCGGCGGATGCGAAGTTGGCAGAGAAGTGTGGAGATCTTGGAGATGTTCAAAAGATCCGTTTCATTGTCAAGAAGACTCTGAAGGGGCATATTAACAAAGTTAACTCTGTTCACTATTCTGGAGATTCCAGGTATACTGCAAACACCACCACCACATCGTTCAATCTCAAAAAACCGATTACATAAACCGCATTAATTGACTTATGTTTATCTATTAGTATAAGTTTTTTTATTAATCATAAAGTTCACAAAAAAGAGTGCGACTTTACATGAATTACAATCTAGCCTATACAATAATTATGGCTAATAAGTAATATTATGTTGACATAATTTTCTACAATACTAGTAAATAGCTTAAACTAAAGTAATAATAAAACTAATGTTCATCAACAGTCTTAGTGTTCTATTATAAACAGACACGATGTTCGTTAGTTATTATCTACACTAGGTTTTATAACACAAAAGGTTTAGTTCTCATTAGTCGTTTTATGTATTAGTATAAGTAAAAATAATCTTTGAATACAAATAATTTCATTAAAGCCTGCTTACTAAAACTTCAAGCATGTTTAAAGGCACTGCGTGACGGGTTCACTAGATGGCAAGCTGATAATATGGGATACGTGGAGTGGTAACAAAGTGCAGGTCATACCATTACGATCGGCGTGGGTGATGAGTGTTGCCTTTGCACCTTCAGGCAACTTTGTAGCCTGTGGTGGTATGGATAACATGTGCACCGTATATGATGTAAACAACCGAGATGCGACTGGCTCGGCCAAGATGGTCCGGGAGCTGGCAGGCTATGAAGGATTTCTCAGTAGCTGCCGATTCCTTGATGATACGCATATCCTCACTGGATCCGGTGACATGAAAATGTACGTATTGACAGCATTCTCGCAATCAATTTTTTCGCATTTTTTTATGGGACAGGAAGCATTCGAGCAGGATCGTAAATGATGTAATAACCACCGCCCATGAACACCTGCAACGCTGGGTTCTAGCGATTGCGTTGCCGACCTTTCAGGGAATGGTATGGTCTTTTTTTTAAGGCGTCTATGTCGTATCGGCTTGGTTATATCTCTACTGGCAGTAATCTTTACCTGCCTATATTATCTCACCCTGTCAATGCATATGATTTACTATAAATCAACGTCAAGGCAAGGTTGGATTATGGGGCAGGTTGTGGGTAACTCTAGAAAATTAATAAAAATAATCTATAATTTATGGGTCATCGTGTATCTGCATTTACTTAATTAGATTTCAAGCGTTGCGTTCTAATTAGTGTTCTATATCTACTTAGGAACACTTATATATGATGAACCCCTGTATATGCAATGTAAGGGATATCTTAGAACTGTATCTATTAATAGCTTTTACCTATGTACATTTCGAGCAGTCTGCATTTTGAGCAGTGTTGGCCTGGTAGCTTCAGCGTGCGACTCTCATTACTGAGGTCGTAGGTTCGATCCCCGGCTGCACACCAATGGATTTTCTTTCTATTGCATTAACACTCGCTCGTACGGTGAAGGAAACCGGCTTGCATTAGACCTAAAAAGTCGACGGCGTGTGTGGCACAGGATGATCACCTACTTGCCTATTGGATTGACAAATGATCATGAAACAGTTACAGAAATTTAAGGCTAAAAAGGTTGAAGCGCCATCAATTTCTGTTACTCAACATAATTAATATAATATATAATATAATAAAATAATTCATGAATTAGCATGGATCAGCCATAATCGTTTTTACTTTCAGCTGCGTATGGGACCTGGAAGCGGGAAAGAGGGAGGTAGACTTTAACGCCCACTGCGGTGATGTGGTCAGCATCTCTTTGGCGCCAGGTAACATGAAACATCCAATAATTTGAGATTATAATACTAAGACGTTTCTTACGTAGAGTTAAATAATTTAGATAAATACTCCAATCAAGTTGTGTTGATATTCAGATTATAGCAATTAAATAACTTATGAAATGGAGTTCTATAACAAAGCGCTATTCAGTAGTACCAGCTGGCGATATTCCCGATTCTATACATAAGCCTCCTGCCGTTTCAGGTGTTCATGGCGAATACCCTTCATTCCTGTGTGACCTACCTGTTCGCTTGCCCACTGATCCATAAAAAATATTTTTTTTTTTAAAGTAATTAAAGCAAAACAGAATCTCGTTATATATGTGGATCGGAAAGAGTACAACATCAATTAACCATCATTGCCTACGAATTAAGTGCAGGCGTCTATAAAATGGGTCGAAAATATATCATGATTCATGTTTGCACAAACACTTGCGCATTACGAGTATGATATTGAATAGGCTAGAATCTCTACTTCTAGAATAATTGTTTAGCTGATAATCTCCTCGCACACCAACTAGCTTTCAACCACAGCTAATAGCTCGTATGTATTTCGTATATTTTGGTATGATTTGATGTAGCTTTTGAGATACAGAGAGGCTCCCTCTGGGGGGACTTTATTTTATCATCTCTAAATATATAAAATTCTCGTGTCGCAATGTTCGTTCCCATACTAGGTACTCCGAAACGGCTCCACCGATTCTTATGAAATGTTTTATGCATATTCAGTAAGTCTGAGGATCGGCTACTATCTATCTTTCAAACTCCTAATGTTAAGGGTAAGGGAAAAAACCCAAAAAAAATTTTATTTATTTTTGTATACTAAAATACATACAACCCTTAATTTTCACCTCTCTACGATCATCCCCTATTTTTTATTTGTATATTAAAAACTATTGACTTGAACTCTGAGGTTAATATATAGAGAAAAATTCACTAAATATTCATTTCGGAAAACCGAAAAGTCTCTGGGGTAGCAAAACGTTCCATGTTGGTATGTACTAAAAAGGTAGGCTAAGTAAAATCACATTAAGGAGAAACGAAGTTCGCAGGGGCAGCTAGTGTAATATAAGTATCCCGGATAAGGTTAAACAGGTACTTTACTACTTTATGGCTCATTGCTTTAACTCTGCATTCAACACTGATTCAGTTAAAATTTACAATAACCTAAATAATACAGATATGAAAACCTTCGTAACGGGATCAGTGGACCGCACATGCAAGCTGTGGGACGTTCGGGCGGAGAAAGAGAAGCAAACGTTCTTCGGCCATGAAGCTGATGTGAACTGTGTCTGTGTAAGTTTCTTATTCAATTTCCTACAGTTTTAATGCTCATACGAGAATGCTGTCACTGCACATTAATCGTTTTATAGTTTTTGTACTTACATTTTTCTGCACACAAATGCGGCCAAGTTATATGCCGATGCTAATATATAACCTCGTTTATAGATTTCAATGTTTATTAAGAATTATCTTTGAAAAGTGATTTAAAGATCACCTTTAACTTTAAACACACGCATTGTCAATGGGTACAATACGATATTACGATTGCTATGTTCATTATAATAAGAAATTATTTTAGTTTTATTTAGTAGAGTATTATAATTTTCGTCAATAAGCTACGCTCTGAATCTGAAACATTGACGTAACCATATTGAGTGATTAAGTAATAATGGTGCATAATAATGCTAGTTATTTAAGGGGTTTCAGGAGGTGAAAGATCTTCCAATTGGTCTATGGCTATAATGTTGATATCTATCTTAGTAATCCAAAAATTATTTAAAATATAGTTTAGCAAATGGTTTTCTTTTATAATAAAACTAGCTAACCCGGCGAACTTCGTTCCACCTAACAGTCTAATAATATCGTGTTAACTTTAGTTAAACTTAATTTAGGATTTCATGAAGGTAATAACATTAATACAACTTTTTTTGAAAATACAGAAATGTTTTATTGCTTGCCATTGCGAAAGAAGAATGGCAGTTTTACACATTAGGCCTCTTCTCTATAGCGCCAATGTTGCAATACTCCATGTTAAATGTTGTTAAATTAAATGTTAAATCACTTTCTGATAAACAAAATTTTTTGTTTTGTTATTCGGCGCAAGAACAAAGTGGTAGGTTTCTTTTATATGCGTAATTCTTTCAACAGATGGCACTACATGCTGTTTGCATTCGTAAAACTAATTAATTTATTTATTTTTGTTCGATAACTTATCCGATATTATATTACTTATTATTCGCAGCGGAGAAGAATCCACCAAAAAATGATTACTTACATCGGTCCAGTCGATCTTGAGTTATAAGTGGTGTAACTAATACGACTTTGTTTTATATATTTAGATTAGTTCAAATTTTGCCATACATAAGCTGTAAATATTATAGTAATTATAGTATTTGTATAGTTTACTAAGTCTTAACGACTGCAATTTGTTTCAGTACCACCCAAGTGGGCAGGCGTTTGTGACTGCGTCTGAAGACAAGACAGCCCGTCTCTTCGACATACGCAGTGACCAACAGATTGGTCACTACACACCGCCTGGCAACGCTGGGTTCACTAGTTGTGGTAAACAAAATTTCTTTAAATTTTGTTTCCACAATCTTTAAAAGCATCTTTATGCTATTACAATTGTAAAAACAACAATGGCTCTACAACCCTTGATCTTGGCTTTTTCTAATCGGCAACTAGAGCAGCGGGTGTAAGAGTTATCAGCCTTATGTCCCTGACACACACCACCAACCGTTTATGTCTACTATCTATGGCATGCCGGTTATCTCTCGAAGTTTCCCTTCACTGAAATTCACTTAACTCATAATTTAAAAATATTTTGATCTTAGCTACATGTTTAGATTTTAATTTATTCAATAAGAACGGTTGGCTTTTGATAAAAGGCATTATCCATATTTAACGTACCTGTGAAATTAACGCCTGCTCTTTTAATGTTAGCAAAACGGGAAAATAAAACATGACATTTGAGTTCTGTAATGATGTCTATGTCAGATGCAACAGGGTATGCTTATCAATAATGATTACTTATTACAATACTCATTTATATCAATTTGTTTAAAAAAAATCGAAAGAAATCAATAACAGTAGTTAAGAAAAACGGAATACTGTGACGCGTTGCATATAATTATGGTCCAATTTTTCTCCAAACGCCCGCTGCAATCTTTCCACTTGACCAATCACAATCAAACGAAACTCGTCATTTGTTTTACATTTTTGAATCAAATCGAAATTGAAACGAAAATAGTTCGACGATATTTGAATTCAGATTTTAGAAACATAACTAATAATTTCCGATCCTTTGCCTTATTTAGGATATTTAACTTATGTTCACAGGTCTGTCGTTCAGCGGACGGTACCTGTTGGCGGGATCTGATGATAACTCAATTCATTCTTGGGACACACTTAAGGTGGCTCATACAGGTGACGTATGTTCTATGTATGTAATAGTCTAAAGCTATTACTGACTCTGTCATTAGGGAATTTATCTCTCAGAGATTCCCTACATTTTAAATTATAGATGCACGAATAGCCCTCTTCTGCAGGATGAAAAAAATCGACATCAGCAGCATGACCCCATAATAATAAGCCATAAGTCATTAAGCTGTGAAAGTAACAGTTAACTGTACTAAAATTGTTTTAATTAATTTTCGAGCCTTTAACAAAACACCTTACCCTAGTTTAGCTAGAACTTGTATAATATTATTCCACAGGTACACTGAACGCTCATGAAAATCGTGTGACCTCAATATCTGTCGCCCCGAATGGAATAGCCCTTGCCTCCTGTTCTTGGGACCAGAGCGTTCGTGTTTGGGGCTAACCAGAATATATTAAAATAAATAAATGCTATATATTAGAAAAATTAAGACTTCATATTATTAATTCGTGTTGCTAACATTGTTAAACAATTTGAATTTCAACTAAGCTTTGTGGTTAAAATAAATAAATCTGAATTACTGAGTTTTTAAGTTTTTATACAAATCACTACTGCAAAGGGAGTTTTAATGTTCTCCCTTCGATCGGTAGCATTTCTGAGCGTTGTGGTCAGCAAGAATATATCTGGAGTGTACTATCTGTTTTCACCAGTTTCTGTCCAGTGCGGCGCCTCTCTTATTACAGCCACGCTATTCTTAACATTCGCCTCCAGCACTACACACAGCGCCTCCTCTTTCCTTCTGTGTTACCAACCAAGATGAGTTTTGTAAAAAGTGCCTATAAGTTAAATTATATCAAACTATACTTGTCATGTACCTGGATAAGTACGGTATTGCAAGCAAAAGGGAGGGATGATATGTAAGGACATGTATTTATAATTTCCTTACAAGCGTAAAAATATGTGGAGGAAGGATGGTTTTTCCTCCATCCTAAGGGGAGGTTCACCAGCAGACCTCGATCAGTCTAAGCACTGACTGGCTGGCACAAAGGCCCGTGGTGAGGGTAGCTAAGTCGAGAAGTCGTGTATGTCCTTAGCGACCTGAATAACTTCGCTTCCGCGTTTCAGGGTATGATGTCACCGTAGTAATTGAACAAGTACATATTTAAATAACTAATATTGAATCACATGACAATATATTATATAACTTGCAATGATCATTTCATTTATTCATATAGGTATCATAATGTACTGTTATGAACGTCACTAAAAAGTAATCCTAAACAAAAAACCTAAATGGAATGTTATAGAATCAAATAACATCAGGTTAGATGTTCAATACGAGTACCTCCTGATATATTTACAAGAACTATTGTGCTAATCAAATTAACAAAGAACCATATCCTTTAGAAATAATCAGCTTCATTATAGCAATTCAAAGACTATTAGAAACCAGACTATAAAAAATTGCCCTTCAGTAACTTGCAACTGGCCGGTAGGTACTGGATGCTGTCCGGTACTGTAGGACTATCCCCTACAGCTTAGGCTTTTTAGATTTCATTTTTTTTCTCCTTGCCCTATAGTATATCCCAGCTACCTTCATTACCGTCTCTCGGAACCCCATCACTTTTGAGTTTCGTCTTATTTTCCGCTTTTTATTTTATGTATTTTTCTTATTGTTAGAACGATTCTTTCCATTCCTTTCTGGCATGCTACTAGTTTGGTTTTTATTTTTTAGTTGTATGTCCACATTTGTCAGCCGTATGTGAGAGTAGGTAAGATACAAGTGTCCAAGACAATTGTCTTTTGCCCTTTTAAAATTTCCTTCAGGGATCAAAAGTAGAAGGGCGTAGAAGGAAGAACTAACAAAAAATCCCTCCTCCACGCTTTTTATCGCTATTTATAGTAATAAAAATGATTAGCCTCCATCGGTATTACCTTTGGAAAAACATCAAACAACAAAAAAATCTACATTCTATAAGAATGTAAACGTATTCTCCGTAGATCGGCTGTTTGTAACCGCGTCAAAAACAATGGTAATTGTTTGTTTGTAATCTTAGTACCCGTTGCTAGACCGTCAAGTGTGGTATTCTCGTGACTAGAGAATGCCAGCACTCACGTCACGGACTTTCCTTTACCACATCAGCCGCAACCTGTACTGTACGCTCACTTCTTTGCTTGTTTTAGTAATTTACTATGGGATTAACACGTATAACTTAAGACCGTACAATACTAACGAATCGAAAGTCGAAGTCGGTACCAGTGTAGTGGAAATAAAATCAGATGCCATTCCAGAACTTCACTATATTCTCCTTTGGGGTGATCCTGATCAGGCACCCTTTAGCCACTTTGGCGAAGGCCGCTCTGTATTTGAGGAGCACAATTGCTCATGGACGAACTGTTACGTCACGAGTGACAGAAACCATTTGCCTGACTACACCCAGTTCAAGGCCGTTATATTCTACGGACCCTCACTTGACGATCTGGTGAGCAGAAGTCAACTGCCACGCCGCCGATCTCCACATCAGCTTTATGTATATCTTAGTCTGGAATCTGCAGCCAACTACCCCGTATGCACAGAACGCTGGAATGGTTATTTCAATTTAACCTGGACCTATCGACTAGACTCGGATCTCGTATGGCGTTATTATGAGTTTCAAAACGCAAGTGGATTTGATATCGCACCGAGTGCTTCAGTCTGCTGGCAAGAGAACAAGGCGAATTACAGGGACGAAGACCTTGCGGAAATAGTCCGAAAAAAACGCAAGGCAGCTGCCTGGTTTGTTTCCAACTGTGACACTACCAGCATGCGTGAAGAGCTGGGAGGACAGATACGCCAGAATCTGCGCAACTATGATCTAGATATTGATATTTACGGAGACTGCGGTAGCTTACTCTGTCCAGTTTCAGCCATGGATATATGCCTGATGAAGTTAGAGCGAGAGTATTATTTTTACATGGCATTCGAGAATGCATTAAGTGACGATTACGTTACTGAAAAGGTGGTTCACGCTCTGAATCATCGCACAGTGCCTATCGTGTTTGGTGGAGCCAATTACAGCAGGTACACAACAGAGTATTTCGACGGTCTCCGGGGCTTAGTTGGTAACGGGGTCCTGAGATCAGTTCTCAGCAAATCGTAAATGTTTCGATTTGGAAGGCATAGAATGACTAAACGTAATTATCATATGACAAAAACAATATCAACGCAATGTATGTGCTTACTGTCATAAATGTTCCATGCAGTTTAGGTACATAAAACATCCACTTCAGTCAATTATCTAAGATTGAAATGAACAATATTTAGGTTACCTCAAGTAACTCCTCAGTAACAACAAAACCTAAACTGAACTAATGTTCAAAATATTATTTGTATCATCGAGATACAATGTTACTTTTTCTATTAAAAAAACTAGTAGCCTACTTAACTGTCAGTCATAATTCAGTAGTCGTTAGTCTATAAAGAAATAGAATACCAGAACTAGAAGACCAGACCTGTACCAGAGTCACGTCAACGATTTCAGTGTCTTAGACATCCTGGTTTCATCAGGATATTTACCTCTACCGAAAGCAAATATTGTAACCTTGGACCCACAACCTTAGGGTTTGCGTATAGGCAGTCCTCTACGCTAAAAGTACCCCATTTTGTAGTTATTAATGTACATTATTTCAGGTTTCTACCCCCGGGTTCGTACCTAGACGCAAGAGAAATGGGCGCACGGCGCACTGCGCAACGTATAGCTGAATTGATCCGACGTCCAAACGAATACATACAACTATTCAACTGGAGACACTATTATCGTGTGCGTGCAATCGCACCGGGAATTCAGGCTTGTCACTTGTGTGCTGCAATCAATAAACACCCCATACCACGAAACACAACGATACAATTCCGTCGCTGGTGGACACCGTTAACCTCATGTAGAGATGTCATCATAGCGAATTTACACTAATATTTACCTATGTGATTTTTTGTCCTATTAATTCTATACTTAAATTATAAACCTGAAGAATTTGATGAATTAACGATATTGTTTTGTTTTTTTAATTGGATAAAGTCCATTTATCGATATTGATAACGATGTTTTGAATTTTTTAATCATTGTGATATTTGAAAAATACAGCCTTTTTCACATTGTTATAGACGTATTCTGAGACAAACATTTTAATTCTCGCTGGTGAATATCTCATACAACATATTGAAAAACCAAAATCTTTTACTACGCAGCCGATTAAATAGAAAAATATTTATCGACACAAATCTAGCAACTACTGCATTAATTTGAATAATACGTAGTCTTTGTTGGCAAAGTGTTAATAATAAATTAACATTTAAATAATGTTTTATGTAAAGGAATATTAATTTGGGATTACGAGAAAATTTGTTTTATTTAATAATAACATTATGAAAGTTTAAAAACAGCAATAACTGCTTCATTGGCATAAACGGGGAAGACATAATATTTCTTCTGATCTTTGATCGATTTTAAGACAAAGCGAAATAATTATTGCATCGATACGAATCGAAGTTATGCCATATATGCTTCACTCTACAATGGTGGCAGTACATCTAAAGCTGGTTTAAATATAAAATAAAGCTATAATTCGTTCTTGAAATTTTAATGAAATATGTTGCCATACACAACAGTTCCAAGACAGCTAGTTCTTTCTTTTCTTTGACCGCGTGTGAAAAGATCTATTAAGCATTACAATGAACATGTTACGTAGAGGATATGTTTTGCCGCGTCTTAGTCGACGACGTGTGCGTCGTCCCACCGATCTTTCTCCTTTCGATTTGCTTTGTTCTCCTGTCGACTCTTTAGGTCCTTCTCCTCGTTCATTACCCAACTTCCCACTTTGTCTTTGAGGCGATAACTCCAAATTCCGACAACGAAACTTCACCTCTTTGCTACGTGATTTGTCGAAATTTGTTAAAATCTTCTCGTTTTGACTCACTATGCGCTCAGTGATAACCTTTAAGTATGCGATGTCATTATTCAACTTGGGCAATTGAATTTTGTTGATTAACTGTAGTTGGTGCATCAGACTTGTGACAATCGATGCAAGAGCATTTAAATCGCTTGAAGCCTCACATTTAACGCATCCCGTCATCTCGCCTGTTTCGCTGAACTTAGATAAAACATACTATAAAAGACAAATATTAATTTTAAAAGCTATAACTGACTGTGCACTAAATAAAGGCTTAGTCGTGTCATGGGCAAGCTTTATAGTTTTCTAATTATTTCTTGCCAATTAAAAACGCAACGTCGCGTACGTTGCGTTAAGTTGTAAGCACTTGTAAAATTTTAATTATCTCTCAATTTTGAGAACCTTATCATCAGACCCGGACCTGATCACGACCCCCTAGAAAATATAATAAATAAACGATGTATATAATAATCTATGCCGACATCTCAACATCAACTCTCTCATCATCAACAATAAATGCTAATATAAAGTGAGTGTATGTCTATAAATTGCGCTCCTACTTTTCGTCGATTAAAACCAGAAAACTGATATGAAATGAAAATAAATATGTGCATCAGACTGGATTTGAATAAATCTTACCAAAAGTTTAATCACGAAATAAGATCCAGTAAATTCACAATTTCCATGAGCGACTCACCCTCAGTCCTTGATTAATATTAGTGTCCTCAGTATTTGAAACCATTAATTTGGCCTTAAAAACAAATACATGGAAACTATTAAAAAGCCCTTAAAATCGAAAATATCTTCTTGATGTTGTCAGAAATGGTCGTGACATCAGATGTCATCAGAAGCCATAAAGGTTTGGTTTTTCTAACTTCATTTTACTCTATACTCGGTAAATTGACAGGAATTTTCTAGGAGCTGTTTCTAACTCAAAATAACTTTATTCATATAGGTAGTACACTTAAGAACGTTAACAGAAGAGATGCTAAATTGATTCTTAATATACATTTACTACCAGTAAGTCAGAGCGTAGAGCGGGCAAGAAGAACTTGCAAGAAACTCTCCGCCACTCTTTTTAATCGTCAAGTTTTGAGTCATACAAATTGTATAAACTGGAGCAAATCAATCCCAAGGATTAGGACCATTTCAATAATCGTCAAATTTATAAAAGCTTTTTTGATTAATTTACGTTTAACGAGACTTTTGAATTTATTCTGTGAAAATTCTCTAATTTCGCTTGGGAGTTTGTTGTAAAAATGAATACAATTTCCATATTAGGAGTGGTTTATCTTCTGGAGCCTGGTTGGTCGTACGCTTAGATTAGTTCTGTTTCGAGTATTATACTGGTGAAAGTCACCATTTGTTTCTATACTAATAACGAGCTACAACTTGTTTATTCATTGATAGAGTTATCTTATAAAGTACATTGAATTAAATCAATATTTTTGTAGCGTCCATTTAACGAGGATCCCATACAAATGCTACAACAGTAATACGGAATAAAACCAGACACAACTATGGCAATCCACAAATTCATTTTTAAAAACAAGGTTATACTACATACCGTTATACCGTACCGAATCAATCAAGTAATTATCGAAAAGTTAAATATTATTTCTGTGTTTACCGATTATGTGATATCATGTATAAAACAAAGTCGCTTTCTCTGTCCCTATGTATGCTTAAGTCTTTAAAACTACGCAATGGATTTTGATGCAGTTTTTTTAATAGATAGAGTGATTGTAGAGAAAGGTTTATATGTATAACAACATCCATTAAATAGTGGAGAAATACTGTTATTTTTGAGGTTTCTGATGTGATGTCGTAAATAATTACATTTTTTCCACTTGCATTGCAATCGCAGGCTGAACCCTACGAGATTTATCAAAATAATGTACTAAGAATTGTACACATTGAAAAGGTCTACAGAAAACTCCACAAAGGTATATATATGTCTATCTGTTATGGATATCCCACAATAACATTTTTTTGTCATTTACTAAAAATTGCGGGACGTAGCGTTTGCGGCGGTACCGGCCGGCCTGCCTTTTAATTTAGTATCAGCATTGGACCCGTGCGAAGCCGGGGCTGGTCGCTAGTAAATTATGTCGCGTATATTTAAAGACGTTCTATTTCTGATCAAAATTAAACTACAAGTGGCTAAAGCTAATTCTTAGATTAAAATTAATTCTTGCATTTGTGTTATTAGACTACGAGTACGCCCAATAAACGATATAGTTATCGCAGGCATAATTAAGCAAATGTCACCATTGCATAACTCGAGTATGGTTTGATAAGTAGCAAGAACCAGCGTATGTAAAGGTCAAAAGATAACAATGTTTAAAATTTAATTTATCAAAGGTGTAGATTCCGAAAAAGTGTTATTTTTGTGCAAAACGAAAATATTCCTGATAAGATTTCATTATAAACAATAATATTTTTTATCGACTTCAAGTGATAGTTGTGAACCGTGGCCTCGTTCCGTCACATGTGTATCAGCCGTCACGTACCAGGTATAAACTGTATTCACGTGACTAGTTTTCGGGTAAAGATGACTTGAATATGATGCCAACAGCCGAAACAGAAACAATATGCCCTGAGAGCAACCGCTATAATAAAACCCTTTTCTTAACACACATACGCAAAATTTATTGTCATCATATCTTGTCAGAACAACAGGTTAATAGAAGAAATAAACGCGTTTCTTGTGTTTGCTGTTTCATTCGTCTCTATTGCATAATTACCAGCAATCTGTAGGCATGAAGCGAAAGAAATGCGTAAAGAAATATCGCCAAAATTTGATAATGGCTGTAGAATTAAGTATTATCAATGGAAAACTGATATTGATATTGAAATCCAACGTAAGATATGAAGAACCAACTATTTTTTCTTTAATAAAACTCATAAGTAATAAGTTAAGCCATATAACACTATACCTAAAATCTAAATATAAACTTTCAAAAGTAATTCGATTATATATACTGACCCGGCAAACGTCGTTTTACCATGTATATTATTCCTAGGAAACATTTTTTTAGTTTAATAAAAATAACTATCTATATATATATTGTAATAAAAAAAGGGTGCATGTACTTATGTACGCGCATAAGAAGTTATACTTCTTTGGCATTATAAAAAATAGTTTTTGATTGCATGCAAATAATTAATTACAATTAAATAATCAAACACTGGAAAAGGAGTCATTATAGTCAATAAAGTTCAGTTTACATTTGAAAAATTAAATAAATAAATATTTATTAATATTATATTTATATTTATTATTATTTTCCAATACTAATTACATATTAGTATAATTATATGTAAGTATTGATTTAAATATTCAATTTAAATCACTTCTGATTATAATTCAGACGCACATATAAAATTCGCACTTGTATAATGAAAACAAAATGAAAACACGTGTTTTAAATGTAGAAAGTCAAAGCATGTGGATAAATATTATAAATATAAATAGTAAATACACAGTGAACAGAGGCGGCGCGGCGTGCGTGCCAACATGCGCCACTAACTTCATTCTGTTAATTTTGTGTCACGGTGCGCGCGCATCGTAAAATTTCACTCTCATAAATTTTTCATAACGCGCCTAAAGAAGTATAACTTCAAAAAATTCATATCACTTAAAGTAAGATTTTTAACTTTGGTAGGTGTTAAACGTTTTTGATTTTGTTCATTGTAATCGTATATAGATGTCACTTCAAGATAGTATAGTACCGACTGAAAATCGGTGTTGTGTTTGTATTTCTTTTATATACATCATACATGTGTGTGTGCTTTAATCAAATAAAGGTTTCTTCATTCTTTTTTTCTTTAAAAAATATTATAAATAAAGAGTAAAATAATATAAATATTTACGAATTAGTCTTTTATTATTCAAACAATTATTAATTTAGACATACTATTTTCCTCGTTGAATTGGAATTAATATTTGGCCACTACTTTGATTGGGTACAAGCGTGATTACTGATTACATTGTCTTGATTGCTATTCGACATTGACTGAATAGGTTGTTGAACCATTATCCCTGGCTGGTTTGACTGTAATTGCTGCCCGGGTTGCTGTACTAGAATGGTTTGTTGACCTGGTTGCTGGCCTGGTTGTTGGAGAAGAATTGTCTGTGATCCTGTTGGCTGGGTCGGTTGCTGAACGAAGAAGGTTTGATGATTTGGTGGTCCAGTAACAAATATGGTTTGTGGCTGGCCTGACTGTCCTTGTGGACTTTGAACAATAAATTGTTGTTGGCTTGACGGTTGTCCAACCACGATTTGTTGCTGCCCGGTAGACTGGGGAACTAAGAAAGTCTGTTGATTTGGTTGCTGAGACACTAAAACTTTGGCTGCTGGTTGGGCTGTTGAGAAACAAGTACTTGGTTTGGTTGTTGTTGCAATAAAACTTGCTGGCCATTCGGTTGAGTAGCCAGGATCATCGTCGGTTGATTTGAAGGCTGGTTGACAGGTTGAATTACCATCTGTTGGGGCTGGCCCTGTGGTGACGCCATGATGAACGTTTGTTGAGGCTGTCGTGCCATAAGCTCTGTTTGGCCTGATTGACTGGGTTGACTAAATACGATACGTTGGCCTTGCTGGTTTACATAAGTGGGCTGTTGTGAGGGTTAGCTTATAAACGTTTGTTGGCCTGGCTGCGTAATGAATGTTTGTTGGTGTTGGCCTGGTTGGCCGATATACGTCTATTGACCAGGTTGGGGAATCAAGGTTTGGCCTTGTGTCGGTTGGTTTACGTAGGTCTGTTGGGCAGGCTGATTGACGTACACTGGCTGCGGGGTTTGATTGACTTGCTGTTGATTTGGTTGTTGATTAACCATGACTGCCTGTTGCGCGCTACCCGCGTTTGGTTGTTGGTTAACAATTACATTCTGTTGTGTTGGTTGCTGGCCTGGGTTAGTGGAGGTCACTTGGACATTGTTTTGACTTGCTGGATCCCCGCTCCTCTGTTCCAGTGAAGAATCTTGGCTACTTTTTCGACCTTGCAAGTGATTAAATGTGTCAGAAGGTATAAACACACCTGAAACTATATCTTTGCTTTGCTCATCTACTATAGGTATAGCAGATGTAGACGCTAGGTATACCGCAGCAAACGTAGTCTAAAAAAATAGAGTAAAACTAATTATAAACCTAACCTTATTTCGAAAATAAGAAACTAAATATAGTCTATGGAATTATGCTGTAAAATTTCTTGGATTAAAGAATATGGTAAAGTACTCACCAACAGTATTATTCTCATAATCATTGTTGTCGTCGTAACGGGCGCTCTGATAATAACGAAAACTATTCGATAATGTTGTTTTATAGCAATTTGATTCAACAGATAATCAGTTGTCTAATGTCGTAGGGATTTTCTAATTATTTAATTTTTAAATTATATATATCGATTAAGCAGTAGCCTAAATTATTCATTAAGAAATAGGAAACTCCTGATGAGACTAATAAATAAGAAATATTTTAGTTTAATAAGTTAGTTTTATTATTACAGTTGTTATGCTATTTTTTAACAATTTATTGGAAAAATGTGTTGAATCAAATCCATATCTACCTACATATGGGAGATATATATGTAAAATTAGGAATAATTTTAGAAATATAAAAATAGTGTACTGTATTTTAAAATGAAACAGTTGTTTTTGTACATATTTAATCAAAATAATAATATACAATGAAAATAATTTTTTGACACTTTTTTAAATTATTTTCTGTGATTTTTTTTTTTTTTTTTTTTTTTTTTTTTTTTTTTTTTTTTTTTGACAATTCACACCAATTGACCTAGTCCCATGCTAAGCTGGTGAAACTTGTGTTATGGGTACTAGGCAACGGATATACATACATATTATAGATAGATAGACATATAAATACATATTTAAACATCCAAGACCTAAGCACAACACCAAATGCTCATCACATCGATGTTCGTCTCAGCCGGGAATCGAACCCGGGACCCATGGATTCGCAGTCAGGGGTACTAACCACTAGACCAATGAGTCGTCAAATTTGATTGATTCCGGTATACAAAATTAATATTGAAAATGACAACAAAAAACGTTCTAATGAAACTTAACAAAAACTAGGTATATAGTAACATATATATATTAATAAATATATGCTTATTTTCGTCATGATCAAGATGTGTGTAGAATGTTGTGTAATTCCATTAACATTTAGTATTAAAAACAGAGTATTTGCCCACTGACAATTCGTGTATCTCGCTTTCTATTACATAAATGTTTCTTTCTATTAAAGAAACATACTTAATAGAAACAGTAAATTATTAAACAATCAAATTTATCAAGGCTTCGTATTTGAAAGAGGAAAACCAAAAATACATATTTTAATATTGTATTAAGTTAGTGATTTCAACCACTGTTTGAACTGATCCACTTCTTACCTCGTAAAAACAGACGTAGAGATTTAACATAGATACAACAATCATTGAGCCTGTTGTCGTGGAATAATGTCGTACTCACGATAATCATACATCAACATACTAAACCAATAATCCACCGTCTGTGTACCTATCGTTCTGGTATTGACCGTACGCCTGGATACCTTTTTCTGCCTTGATTGTCGGGAAGTTGAAGGGCGTTCGGGCGTAGTGGATAAATTCACAGATCGGTACTCGACTTTCTTCCTTTTACGTGAAGATCGACGCAGGTTTGTTTGCTGCTCTGGCGTTGAAGCAGACTGACTTGAATCAGTCACTGATTCATATTCCGAGGGTGAGTTACTGACGGACGGAGATTGATGAATCTGACTGGAATTAGTTACTCGTTGACGTTTCGATGGAGGCTTACTTAGATTTGGACGCATCCCTATCATTAAACTTGAATCAGTCACTGATTCATATTCCGAGGGTGAGTTACTGACAGTCGGAGATTGATGCGTCTGACTGGAATAAGTAAGTCGACGTTTTAATGGTGGCTCACTTAGAATTGGACGCTTCTCTAGGATTAGACTTGAATCAGTCACTGATTCATATTCCGAGGGTGAGTTACTGACGGTCGGAGATTCATGCTTCTGACTGGAATTAGTAACTCGTTGATTTGTTGATGGTGGCTTACTAAATAAGGCAGGATGGCGAGGAGAGTCCGGAAATCGTTGTAGTATGGGACTGTTCTCCCTTGAAGACGTCCTACGTCGGACCTCTTCAAAGGAACGATTATCTAAGGTGTCGGTGGCATCTGTAATCAGAATCATAGTGGGACATGTGGCAAAGATGCATGTATTATAGATGGAGTTATAAATAAACTTAGCAATTTATTTAAGCTCATACAACTGATGGGAATTATTAACAAAGTATATTAATCTTACTTTGATAACGTGTACAGTCAAACCTGGGTAAGTGAGAACTGGATAAGTGAGAAAACTCTATAAGTGAGAGTACTTAATAGCCGGAACCCGTCATTTTAAGTTCCCAAAACCTCTATTAGCTAGAAACAGAAACCTCTGTAAGAGAGAGTCGTTTTTCCCTCATGGACCTCCGTAAGTGAGACTGCTACTTATTTATACCTCTATAAGCGAAAGTCGAGCTTTATTTATTTACAGTCTTTAGGACGAACTCTAGCTACCATAAAAATACATACATGCATAAAAGATACACAGATACAGTAACAAATGACAAAACAAAGTAGAAATTTAACATCTGTTATTTTATGACTCATTCTTAACTTTTTAAATAAGATCTAAATAAAATAAAATATACCTATATGTACATAATATATGTTTGTGCACATAATTTTATCATATTACATATTTACTACATTCGCACTTGCTGAGATTGTGCTCCCTTGAACTCTCGCTCATCCATGTTTGGCTGTACTAGTTTTTTTTTTATTATATATAGTAAACTATCGGGCACGCGATCAGGCAGATCCAAAAAAGCTAGGCAGCAGGGCAGTGTGAAATCTCCTAATAATCTTTCCTAAAAAGTGACTTTATTTGCTTAAATCTAGGTCTTAGCGTCTTTCGCCGGGCCCGGGCGACAACTACTCCGGAAATATCCTCATGATATTTATGGACGAGTCGGAGCAAGTTCAAATACGTAAAAAAGGTATGAAAATTAAATGTAAAAAGTTATGCAGTGCGTGCGAGGTTTAAGATACGTTTCTTAGTAAACGACTAAAAAAATTGGGTAAGGAATAATATAACTAAATCAGACAGAAGACACAGTTAATACTACTAAAGTCTTGTCAAGTTTATCAAAATTAAACAAACCATCATTTTCCTCCACTTCGTCAGTAGATATGTTGTCGTCATCTACACGACTTTGGTTTTTTTTCTCCTCGCTCTCCGGTCTGAGTGTCTTGATATGATTTTCTAGTCTTTCAGGATCTGTCACTGCATTGTCATCATTCCGAATATCTTCAATGGTAAGTTCTGGAGAGGGTGGCGCTTTGGAGTATACTTTGTCAGCAGTTGCTCGTTGTGCAGAATTTAGAGCTGTTAATAGCAACATAATAGAAGTAAAAAAATGTTTTAAAAATTGTAATGGCTTTTTGGATTCTAACGATTAAAGCCAGGGTAAAAAGGTTGGTGGACTCAGTTTCCGCACTTAGACTCTCACTAGTTGTGCGTACGATTTAATAATTTACATAAATTAAGCCTGATAATAAATAGTTGAATTTGCTAAACACTAGACCATTGAGTTAGACAATATACATTGATTACAAATAGCTATCTACTAATAGTACGGGAGGTAGCAACGTTTTCGAGAAAGAATTTCAGGTCAGCTGATTTTGTGATATGTCTTCCTTTTTGCACTTTCGGTAAGAGTCTGGGCAATCTGGCTGGCGGTAGCGGTTGCGTTCATTAGTGCGCATCCTATCTGTCCAGCTAATCGAATGAATGTCTGGCAAATTCATTTTTAGTTTTTCTTATATTTAAATAACATAATATTAAAATTACAGACATTCTAAAATACTTTGAAATTTTTATAAAACAAAAACTTAAAATCGCGTCTGGCACATAGTTAGCAATGTGAAAAATGTCTGGCAATAAAAAAAGTATGTCAGGTAGACTTATTTAAAAAGGAAAAATTAAAAATTACGCTTCTTAAAATGCTTTTAAAATCCAGGATTATTACCTGGACAGATAGGATGCGCACTAATGAACGCAACCGCTACCGCTAGCCAGATTGCCCAGACTCTAACCGAAAGTGCAAGAAGGAAGACATATCACAAAATCAGCTGACCTAAAATTCTTTCTTTTCAAACGTTGCTACCTCCCGTACTATAACGTCTGTTAAAATTTGCCTCCTAAAGGTTTCATTACGTCCATGGGCAGGTTAACACTTGATTTTTAGTAACCCGCATTGTAATCAAATAAAAACAAAACAAAAACACGTGACTTCATTTCATCAGTTCAAACCAAATATCAAACTCAAACTCAAAATATCTTTATTCATGCAGGTATTTTGAGTTTGAGTTTGGACGCATCCCTAGGATTAGACTTGAATCAGTCACTGATTCATATTCCGAGGGTGAGTTACTGACGGTCGGAGATTCATGCTTCTGACTGGAATTAGTTACTCGTTGATTTGTTGATGGTGGCTTACTAAATAAGGCAGGATGGCGAGGAGAGTCCGGAAATCGTTGTAGTATGGGACTGTTCTCCCTTGAAGACGTCCTACGTCGGACCTCTTCAAAGGAACGATTATCTAAGGTGTCGGTGGCATCTGTAATCAGAATCATAGTGGGACATGTGGCAAAGATGCATGTATTATAGATGGAGTTATAAATAAACTTAGCAATTTATTTAAGCTCATACAACTGATGGGAATTATTAACAAAGTATATTAATCTTACTTTGATAACGTGTACAGTCAAACCTGGGTAAGTGAGAACTGGATAAGTGAGAAAACTCTATAAGTGAGAGTACTTAATAGCCGGAACCCGTCATTTTAAGTTCTCAAAACCTCTATTAGCTAGAAACAGAAACCTCTGTAAGAGAGAGTCGTTTTTCCCTCATGGACCTCCGTAAGTGAGACTGCTACTTATTTATACCTCTATAAGCGAAAGTCGAGCTTTATTTATTTATAGTCTTTAGGACGAACTCTAGCTACCATAAAAATACATACATGCATAAAAGATACACAGATACAGTAACAAATGACAAAACAAAGTAGAAATTTAACATCTGTTATTTTATGACTCATTCTTAACTTTTTAAATAAGATCTAAATAAAATAAAATATACCTATATGTACATAATATATGTTTGTGCACATAATTTTATCATATTACATATTTACTACATTCGCACTTGCTGAGATTGTGCTCCCTTGAACTCTCGCTCATCCATGTTTGGCTGTACTAGTTTTTTTTTATTATATATAGTAAACTATCGGGCACGCGATCAGGCAGATCCAAAAAGCTAGGCAGCAGGGCAGTGTGAAATCTCCTAATAATCTTTCCTAAAAAGTGACTTTATTTGCTTAAATCTAGGTCTTAGCGTCTTTCGCCGGGCCCGGGCGACAACTACTCCGGAAATATCCTCATGATATTTATGGACGAGTCGGAGCAAGTTCAAATACGTAAAAAGGTATGAAAATTAAATGTAAAAAGTTATGCAGTGCGTGCGAGGTTTAAGATACGTTTCTTAGTAAACGACTAAAAAAATTGGGTAAGGAATAATATAACTAAATCAGACAGAAGACACAGTTAATACTACTAAAGTCTTGTCAAGTTTATCAAAATTAAACAAACCATCATTTTCCTCCACTTCGTCAGTAGATATGTTGTCGTCATCTACACGACTTTGGTTTTTTTTCTCCTCGCTCTCCGGTCTGAGTGTCTTGATATGATTTTCTAGTCTTTCAGGATCTGTCACTGCATTGTCATCATTCCGAATATCTTCAATGGTAAGTTCTGGAGAGGGTGGCGCTTTGGAGTATACTTTGTCAGCAGTTGCTCGTTGTGCAGAATTTAGAGCTGTTAATAGCAACATAATAGAAGTAAAAAAATGTTTTAAAAATTGTAATGGCTTTTTGGATTCTAACGATTAAAGCCAGGGTAAAAAGGTTGGTGGACTCAGTTTCCGCACTTAGACTCTCACTAGTTGTGCGTACGATTTAATAATTTACATAAATTAAGCCTGATAATAAATAGTTGAATTTGCTAAACACTAGACCATTGAGTTAGACAATATACATTGATTACAAATAGCTATCTACTAATAGTACGGGAGGTAGCAACGTTTTCGAGAAAGAATTTCAGGTCAGCTGATTTTGTGATATGTCTTCCTTTTTGCACTTTCGGTAAGAGTCTGGGCAATCTGGCTGGCGGTAGCGGTTGCGTTCATTAGTGCGCATCCTATCTGTCCAGCTAATCGAATTAATGTCTGGCAAATTCATTTTTAGTTTTTCTTATATTTAAATAACATAATATTAAAATTACAGACATTCTAAAATACTTAGAAATTTTTATAAAACAAAAACTTAAAATCGCGTCTGGCACATAGTTAGCAATGTGAAAAATGTCTGGCAATAAAAAAAGTATGTCAGGTAGACTTATTTAAAAAGGAAAAATTAAAAATTACGCTTCTTAAAATGCTTTTAAAATCCAGGATTATTACCTGGACAGATAGGATGCGCACTAATGAACGCAACCGCTACCGCTAGCCAGATTGCCCAGACTCTAACCGAAAGTGCAAGAAGGAAGACATATCACAAAATCAGCTGACCTAAAATTCTTTCTTTTCAAACGTTGCTACCTCCCGTACTATAACGTCTGTTAAAATTTGCCTCCTAAAGGTTTCATTACGTCCATGGGCAGGTTAACACTTGATTTTTAGTAACCCGCATAGTAATCAAATAAAAACAAAACAAAAACACGTGACTTCATTTCATCAGTTCAAACCAAATATCAAACTCAAACTCAAAATATCTTTATTCATGCAGGTATTTTGAGTTTGAGTTTGGACGCATCCCTAGGATTAGACTTGAATCAGTCACTGATTCATATTCCGAGGGTGAGTTACTGACGGTCGGAGATTCATGCTTCTGACTGGAATTAGTTACTCGTTGATTTGTTGATGGTGGCTTACTAAATAAGGCAGGATGGCGAGGAGAGTCCGGAAATCGTTGTAGTATGGGACTGTTCTCCCTTGAAGACGTCCTACGTCGGACCTCTTCAAAGGAACGATTATCTAAGGTGTCGGTGGCATCTGTAATCAGAATCATAGTGGGACATGTGGCAAAGATGCATGTATTATAGATGGAGTTATAAATAAACTTAGCAATTTATTTAAGCTCATACAACTGATGGGAATTATTAACAAAGTATATTAATCTTACTTTGATAACGTGTACAGTCAAACCTGGGTAAGTGAGAACTGGATAAGTGAGAAAACTCTATAAGTGAGAGTACTTAATAGCCGGAACCCGTCATTTTAAGTTCCCAAAACCTCTATTAGCTAGAAACAGAAACCTCTGTAAGAGAGAGTCGTTTTTCCCTCATGGACCTCCGTAAGTGAGACTGCTACTTATTTATACCTCTATAAGCGAAAGTCGAGCTTTATTTATTTATAGTCTTTAGGACGAACTCTAGCTACCATAAAAATACATACATGCATAAAAGATACACAGATACAGTAACAAATGACAAAACAAAGTAGAAATTTAACATCTGTTATTTTATGACTCATTCTTAACTTTTTTAAATAAGATCTAAATAAAATAAAATATACCTATATGTACATAATATATGTTTGTGCACATAATTTTATCATATTACATATTTACTACATTAGCACTTGCTGAGATTGTGCTCCCTTGAACTCTCGCTCATCCATGTTTGGCTGTACTAGTTTTTTTTTATTATATATAGTAAACTATCGGGCACGCGATCAGGCAGATCCAAAAAGCTAGGCAGCAGGGCAGTGTGAAATCTCCTAATAATCTTTCCTAAAAAGTGACTTTATTTGCTTAAATCTAGGTCTTAGCGTCTTTCGCCGGGCCCGGGCGACAACTACTCCGGAAATATCCTCATGATATTTATGGACGAGTCGGAGCAAGTTCAAATACGTAAAAAAGGTATGAAAATTAAATGTAAAAAGTTATGCAGTGCGTGCGAGGTTTAAGATACGTTTCTTAGTAAACGACTAAAAAAATTGGGTAAGGAATAATATAACTAAATCAGACAGAAGACACAGTTAATACTACTAAAGTCTTGTCAAGTTTATCAAAATTAAACAAACCATCATTTTCCTCCACTTCGTCAGTAGATATGTTGTCGTCATCTACACGACTTTGGTTTTTTTTCTCCTCGCTCTCCGGTCTGAGTGTCTTGATATGATTTTCTAGTCTTTCAGGATCTGTCACTGCATTGTCATCATTCCGAATATCTTCAATGGTAAGTTCTGGAGAGGGTGGCGCTTTGGAGTATACTTTGTCAGCAGTTGCTCGTTGTGCAGAATTTAGAGCTGTTAATAGCAACATAATAGAAGTAAAAAAATGTTTTAAAAATTGTAATGGCTTTTTGGATTCTAACGATTAAAGCCAGGGTAAAAAGGTTGGTGGACTCAGTTTCCGCACTTAGACTCTCACTAGTTGTGCGTACGATTTAATAATTTACATAAATTAAGCCTGATAATAAATAGTTGAATTTGCTAAACACTAGACCATTGAGTTAGACAATATACATTGATTACAAATAGCTATCTACTAATAGTACGGGAGGTAGCAACGTTTTCGAGAAAGAATTTCAGGTCAGCTGATTTTGTGATATGTCTTCCTTTTTGCACTTTCGGTAAGAGTCTGGGCAATCTGGCTGGCGGTAGCGGTTGCGTTCATTAGTGCGCATCCTATCTGTCCAGCTAATCGAATGAATGTCTGGCAAATTCATTTTTAGTTTTTCTTATATTTAAATAACATAATATTAAAATTACAGACATTCTAAAATACTTTGAAATTTTTATAAAACAAAAACTTAAAATCGCGTCTGGCACATAGTTAGCAATGTGAAAAATGTCTGGCAATAAAAAAAGTATGTCAGGTAGACTTATTTAAAAAGGAAAAATTAAAAATTACGCTTCTTAAAATGCTTTTAAAATCCAGGATTATTACCTGGACAGATAGGATGCGCACTAATGAACGCAACCGCTACCGCTAGCCAGATTGCCCAGACTCTAACCGAAAGTGCAAGAAGGAAGACATATCACAAAATCAGCTGACCTAAAATTCTTTCTTTTCAAACGTTGCTACCTCCCGTACTAATTAATCTTACTTTGATAACGTGTACAGTCAAACCTGGGTAAGTGAGAACTGGATAAGTGAGAAAACTCTATAAGTGAGAGTACTTAATAGCCGGAACCCGTCATTTTAAGTTCCCAAAACCTCTATTAGCTAGAAACAGAAACCTCTGTAAGAGAGAGTCGTTTTTCCCTCATGGACCTCCGTAAGTGAGACTGCTACTTATTTATACCTCTATAAGCGAAAGTCGAGCTTTATTTATTTATAGTCTTTAGGACGAACTCTAGCTACCATAAAAATACATACATGCATAAAAGATACACAGATACAGTAACAAATGACAAAACAAAGTAGAAATTTAACATCTGTTATTTTATGACTCATTCTTAACTTTTTAAATAAGATCTAAATAAAATAAAATATACCTATATGTACATAATATATGTTTGTGCACATAATTTTATCATATTACATATTTACTACATTCGCACTTGCTGAGATTGTGCTCCCTTGAACTCTCGCTCATCCATGTTTGGCTGTACTAGTTTTTTTTTTATTATATATAGTAACCTATCGGGCACGCGATCAGGCAGATCCGAAAAGCTAGGCAGCAGGGCAGTGTGAAATCTCCTAATAATCTTTCCTAAAAAGTGACTTTATTTGCTTAAATCTAGGTCTTAGCGTCTTTCGCCGGGCCCGGGCGACAACTACTCCGGAAATATCCTCATGATATTTATGGACGAGTCGGAGCAAGTTCAAATACGTAAAAAGGTATGAAAATTAAATGTAAAAAGTTATGCAGTGCGTGCGAGGTCTAAGATACGTTTCTTAGTAAACGACTAAAAAAATTGGGTAAGGAATAATATAACTAAATCAGACAGAAGACACAGTTAATACTACTAAAGTCTTGTCAAGTTTATCAAAATGAAACAAACCATCATTTTCCTCCACTTCGTCAGTAGATATGTTGTCGTCATCTACACTTTGGTTTTTTTTCGCCTCACTCTCCGCTCTGATTGTCTTGATATAATTTTCTAGTCTTTCAGGATCTGTCACTGCATCGTCATCATTCCGAATATCTTCAATGGTAAGTTCTGGAGAGGGTGGCGCTTTGAAGTAAAAAAATGTTTTAAAAATTGTAATGGCTTTTTGGATTCTAACGATTAAAGCCAGGGTAAAAAGGTTGGTGGACTCAGTTTCCGCACTTAGACTCTCACTAGTTGTGCGTACGATTTAATAATTTACATAAATTAAGCCTGATAATAAATAGTTGAATTTGCTAAACACTAGACCATTGAGTTAGACAATATACATTGATTACAAGTAGCTATCTACTAATAGTACGGGAGGTAGCAACGTTTTCGAGAAAGAATTTCAGGTCAGCTGATTTTGTGATATGTCTTCCTTCTTGCACTTTCGGTCTGGTCTAGAGTCTGGGCAATCTGGCTTTTCTGACATTTTTCACATTGCTAACTATGTGCCAGACGCGATTTTAAGTTTTCTTTTTATAAAAATTTCAAAGTATTTTAGAATGTCTGTAATTTTAATATTATGTTATTTAAATATAAGAAAAACTAAAAATGAATTTGCCAGACATTAATTCGATTGTTAAGCCTTGAGTTAAAATGAAAAAGTCATGAAAAGTATTGCAGTATGATGAAGCATTGCATTTTAAGAAGCGTTATTTTAAGCGTTCATGAACTTCGTTAATAAAGAATGGGAGGTCATTTATGTAAATCAGAAATAAGAAAGGCCTGAGATTCGATCCTTGGGGGACGCCCATTGAAACCTGCGACCCCGGAGAGGTAACTCTATTGACATGAACTCTTTGGATCCTTCCCTTTAAATATGAATTCATCAGGCTGGAAGGTTTGCCATCAACGCCATAGTGTTGAAGCTTTCCAACGAGTATATCAGGATGAATACAGTCAAAGTTCTTTGACAGGTCATAAAAGACGCCGACTCCATCATATGATTCTTCCCAGGCGATAAATATGTCCTAAATCAACTTCACACCGGCATCGATTGTGGACAGACCCTTAGTTAATCCATACTGTTTATAATGTAAGAGTTTATTTTTATTAAAATGTAAAGAAAGCTGGTCTAGCATTATCTTTTCAAAAACTTTGCTCAACGCGGGAAGCACGGAAACAGGTCTGAAGTTTGACAATTGACGGATCAGACTCACTACCTGCCTTGAACAATGGTGTTAACTGTTATCTTACTTAATTTCATTTCGTCCGGAAAGACTCCATAATCGATACATCTGTTAAAAATTATAGACAATTCAGAGCTTATTACATTAATAACGGAACTTGAAATGACTGTTGACATACCCTATATATCTTTACTTTTTTTTAATTAATAAGTTTAAAAGTTTTAACGATATCATTACAACTGGAAACTGGAATTTAATATTACATTCAGGTACACATTTTTCTAGCAATGAGATCGCAGCAGCAGGTGAAGAATCTAGGGACTTGGTCGTATTTAGTGGTACATTTGTAAAAAACTCTTCAAAAGTAGAAGCTACCTCTGGGTCAGATTTTATTAATTTTCCTTTAACTTTTAACATATAATCGGTTCGTTAGACGTTTTACCTGATTCTTCATTTATTATTTTCCAGGTAGTTTTTACTTTATCCATGCTATTTTTTTTATTTTTGAACTTAAATTTTGTGACTTTGCAAATTTGCAATCTTTTTTGAAATTATTTGAATACAACCTAACATATTCCTTAAATTCCACACTAGTGTTATATTGCTTTTCGTCATACATTTCATATAATTTTAACCATTTCCTGTGTTCCTAACTCCTTATTTGCCCAATCACAGAAACTTGTTTTCTCAGAGACCAATAAAGTCCTTTGAGTAAATACTTTCTTGAATTCATCAATAAATGATCCAAAAAAAGTATTGTATAAATTATTAGGGGATGAGTTGCCACTCAGAAATAGCATCCTATAGACCAATGCTTCTCTAAATCTGTCCAAACTGTCGACTGTAGGAAAGCTTTGGCTATAGGGAAATGTAAAATAAATCCTCTTAGAGTCTAAACAACAAAGTTTTTCATATATTACTAAAAGATCATGTTTATTTACATTTCCCCTGTAGGGTACAGGGGAAATGTATATAAACAATATTAAATTAACTATAATAAACATTATTAAATTATTACAATTATTATTGTTTTTGATAATATGATTTTTCACAATGTTTTTAAAAGTGGCATTGGGATAGCAGCCTTTTATAAATGTTTGTCCATCATTTAATTGTACAATAGTACCCATGTCCTGTCCCATTGGAATACATTAAATTCCTTTCTTTTGGCTTAATTCTTTCCTTTAACTGAGTATTTGTTGTGGTGTAGGTGAGGCTGTGAGTATGTTGTGATGTCTGTGGTAATTGGAGACTGGGTTTTATAATTGCAACCATAAGTTTTATTCTGCAAATGCTCATAACATTCTGCGGTGTATTAGAAATTTGAAGCAGATCTTCCATCGCAGAAGATTATTTTTCTACCATACATTGTGATTCTTCAAATTTAGAAGTGAGACTGTTTGTATGTTCTTTTAATCTTAATATTTCTGTTTTTAAATCTTATGTGTCAGTTTCATATTTTAATTTAGCATTTTCAATTTCAATTAAATACAAGTTCATTTTGTAGTTGTGTGTTTTGAACTTTTAAATCCACACTGTTAACATTTCTATATTGTTTTACTAGCTTCTGTGATTTTGTTGAGCCTCCAATAGCTGTTTTTCAAGACTTCTTATTGGTATGGTAATGACTATGAAGTTGCGCAGCAAAGCAACTTCATACTCATTACCATAACTATCAAGTTTATTTAATTCCTGCTGAAGCATATCACAATGATCTTTAAGTGAATTATGTTCTTGAAATAGCAAGGATATTTCATTTTTGAGCTTCCTGTTGCCTTCCAGCACGCTTAAGAGTTCTTTTCATTTTCTTCTCTTTCACTTGTTAATTGGGTACATAAATCCCTGCAAGACTGCAATTCAGTCAGTGCTAATTTAAGTTTAGACTCAGCTTGCAAAGCCAAACCTATGCGAGTCATCATATTGTATAATAGGGACTGTATGCAATGAACAAGCGAAAAAGGTATGTATATATAACTGTTATGTGTGAGTGGTGGTAGTTGTACTATTTATTACCTATAAATATCTAATGAAACCTAAATACACACAAAATGGGCTTATTTTGTCAAGTAAATTATGTAGTATTAATTGTCTGGGCCAATGTTTTCGTCGTCGATTTTGCTTCCACTAGCTGTCAATCAATATGGACGACGATAGTGGAAATTGAAACTCAAATGAAGTAACCAATGCACCGCGTTTTACTTTTCATAAGCCAACATTATTTTGAATCTTTATCCACGTTTATGTATTAAAGTTTCACGAAAATGATATAAACAGAAAATTCAATATTGTCATCGGTGCTTTTCATCGTCTTCTAAGTTCCTCGCTCTTTCCAGAATGGAAGACTTCAGTTCAGGACATTTTGTAATGAGAAAAACGCGTCATTTAAAATTCAGTCAAAGTAAACTCATCAAAAAACTTACGTTGTAGATTCACCAATATGCTTCTCATGATTCTATTCCGCTGTTCCTCTTGATCACGGCTAGACATTTTTTTAAAGTAAACGACTACCTACAACTGCAACTACTGACTAGCAACTGAGTTGTGGAAATGTATGATCAGTATATCTAATTAAAGAAAAAGAATACGAGGGTAGACAAATTATTAGTTACTACCTTATTTTGTATCATTTAACAGAGTTTGTGTTTTGAAAATTCAATTTGAATTATTTTATATTTGTACGTTTGTAACGCGAAATAAGTATCGTCTTGTGCATCTTCTAATATATAAAATTCTCGTGTCACAATGTTCGTTCCCATACTCCTCCGTAACGGCTGGACCGATTCTTATGAAATTTTTTATGCATATTCAGTAAGTCAGAGAATCGGACAACATCAATTTTTATCCCCCTAAATGTTAAGGGTGGTCCCACCCTAAATTTTAATTTTTAATTTTTAGACAAAACTTTTTGTTTGTATTTTTTTATGATACAACATACAAAAATACATATAACCCTTAATTGTCACCCCTCTACGATCAACCCCTATTTTTTATTATAGTAGATAGTTATTTTTATTGAACTAAAAAAATGTTTCCTAGAAATAATATATATGGCTACACAACGTTTGCCGGGTCAGCTAGTAATATTATAAATTTATAATTTACTTAATTTAGTAATAATTCAAACCAATACAAAATAGCATTATTACTTTTGCAAAGCGTTCCTATTTTTTTATCAAGTTGCTACTTGCTACAAATGGTTTATGTTGCTAATCAAGAGTTCTCAAATAAATTTTAAGAAGTGCAAAATGCAAATGACTCATACCGAGAAAAAAACAAAACAAAGGGCACAATGCCATTTGATCCAATATCATTGTTTAATTTTTTTTTTTAAGGACAATTCACCCCAATTGACCTAGTCCTATGCTAAGCTGGTGAAGCTTGTGTTATGGGTACTAGGCAACGGATATACATACATATTATAGATAGATAGACATATAAATACATATTTAAACACCCAAGACCTAAGCACAACACCAAATGCTCATCACATCGATGTTCGTCTCAGCCGGGGATCGAACCCGGGACCCATGGATTCGCAGTCAGGGGTACTAACCACTGAAATGAAATGAAATGAAATAGTTTATTCTTGCAAGTAGGACTATATAAATCACTTTTACAATGTCTTCCTAAACTAGATGAAGTCGACATTTCCTAACTGACTGCCCTGAGAAGAAATGTCGAAACAAACTCGGGGGTCTTAGTCTCTTTTATAGTCCAGATAATACAATAATAAATTAATAAGTTGGTGTAAACAAATGCAGAGTAATTTACTGGACTGGTCTTTGGAAGAAAGAACCAGATCGATCTGAGCAAGCCTGCGCCAGCAGACGGCTAGCATGCCCCGAATAGCTCATGCAGCTCAACCATTTTTGAGGGAGCTGCACAACCCGGTACACAACAATACCGCCAGAGGCACCATAAAGATATGTGGGGCAACAACTCACTCAGATCGCCAGCCCAAAATAACTATAGACTAAAATGTATCAAATTATAAATCAAGCAAAAGAGTTTATGATATACCCGCATAATGTTTACACTTACAATGGATACAAAATGTATATTTAAGGTGTACCTTAAAGCAAGGAAAAATAATTAAATTGAAAAATATAATCGTAATATAAACATTATTCACTTGGCATGTCAAAGTGTAAAATATTGTATGCAAAAGCACAAAACATGTCAGTATTGTAGAAAAAGAAAAAATGAATATGCACTAAGCACAAAACATGTCAGTAATGTAGAGAAAAAAAAATGTAAAAAAATGAATATGCACTAAGCACAAACATGTCAATAGAATAAAATAAAATGCATATGCAAAAGCACAAGACATGTCAGATTGTAAATATGTACAACATGCAAAAAAAAAGAAAAAAAGAAGTGAAAGACAGCTTAAAAAAAAAAACACAAGCGATAGCTGTATAAGCGGATATCTAGACTAGACCAATGAGTCATCAAATAATATGTGTCAAATAGTTTGTTTAATAAGACTAAATTATGAAGAAATAATTGACAGGAAATAGGACCGTGTCGGGTGTCTAGAGTCTCCTGCCCTCTTTTATCTTTGCAATAAATATATGGATGAGATTATTTAGGCACTCCAACATATATTTTTAATAACATATCGTCTTCCTCCTCATATATCTGAATTCTGTTCTGTACCATAGAGTACCTATGAACATATAATTACATCATAGTCAACGAAACATTAGATTTGCGATTGGATTTGCAAAATAGTTAATTACTTTTTATGGTTCTGGCACGGTTTGTTCATAAGCCAGCGTCAAGTATATAAGATTTTTATAATTCGTGCTTGTCTTAAAAATTCGACCGTGTACTCCATGCACGTTTTTGAATTGGTACTTACGCTCTTTTCTTGAAGGACCCTAAGTCGTATTGGTTCGGAAATACTTTAGTGGGCAGCTGGTTCCACATAGTGGTGGTGCGCGGCAAAAACAGCCTTAGAAAACGCTCAGTTGTGGAACGACGGACGTCGAGGTGATACGGTTGGTATTTTGTATTTTTCCTTGACGTCCGATGATGAAACTCAGCTGCAGGTATTAATCCGAACAACTCCTCTGAACACTCTCCATGGTTAATGCGGTAGAAGATGCAGAGAGACCCCACATCTCTACGCAACGCCAAGGGATCAAGCCGCACGAAAAGTGACTGGTCGTCGACGATTCGAACCGCTCTTCGTTGAATACGATCAAGTGGAAGGAGCTGGTACTGGGGAGCCCAGAGGTGAGAACAGTATTCCATGTGGGGCCGAATTTGCGCTTTATAGAGTTGCAAGCGGTGGCCCGGAGTGAAATACCGTCTCACCTTGCTGAGCACACCAAGCTTTTTGGAGGCTAATTTAGCCTTTCCTTCCAGATGACCGCGAAACTGAACGTTATTCGATATGTCAACTCCCAGTACCCCGATGCTAGCTGAGGCTTTAAGGAGAGTGTCTTCAAAGAGGGGAATAGCAACAAAGGGAGTTTTTTTTAGCGGAAAACGCGCCTACTTGTGTCTTCTTGGGGTTAAATTGGACTAGATTTAGTCTACCCCAGTCCGATACTCCACGTAGAAGAGTTTCGATTTCAGACACAAGTTTGTTCCGGTACTCATCGACAACAGCCCGAGAAATACCTGCCCGGCCAGTGTAAAAAGTATCCCCAGTGCTGTCATCCGCATAGCAATGAATGTTGCTAAGCTGCAACATAATATCATTGATATGCAGAAAAAACAGGGTCGGGGATAGGACACAGCCTTGTGGGACACCAGCATTCACGGGTTTCAGGTCGGAGCATGCTCCGTCGATGACTACCTTGATGCTCCGATCAGCTGGAAATCCAGTTGCTTAATTTCTCAGGGAGCCCATAGGCTGGAAGCTTCGAGAGCAGTGCTCTGTCCCACACCCGATCGAAAGCTTTCGCTGTCACCAGCTGAGCGACCACGACGAAAGCCGTACTGAGAATCGCTAATCAACTGGCTGCCCTCTAGATACCTCAAGAGCTGGCTGTTAATAATGGTTTCCATTATTTTGGAGAACAAGGAGGTTATAGCTATTGGGCGATAGTTGGACGGATCAGAGCGATCGCCTTTTATAGGGATCGGATGTATCGAAGCGATCTTCCAGCACTTCGGAACAGTGCCGAGCGTGTAAAGGTACCGGAAAAGGCGCGTTAGGACCGGAGCCAACTCAGGAGCACAAGTACGCAGCACAATTGGGGGGATGCCATCAGGCCCGCTCGACTTATGGATGTCCAAGGAAGACAAAGCTTTACGGATAGCACGTTGCCGGAATATAACTTCAGGCATCGTAGTATCACACCGCAATAATGACCGTAATAATGGTGGTTCCTTCTCTTGATCATCCAAAGTGGAGTTCGACGTAAAGAGACAGCCTAGAAGATCAGCCTTCTCTTTCGCGGTATTGGCCAGTGAGTCATCCTCCCTATGCAGTGGTGGAATCGAGGGCTGACAGAAATTCCCTTGGATAGTTTTGGCAAGAGACCAGAAGGCTCGAGATCCCGAAGGGAGATGGGCCAATCTCTCACCAAATCTGGCAACGTGCTCTGACTTTGCTTTAGCGATTTCCCGCTTGGACCTGGAGGCTGAATTGTATGCTTTTTTACGTTCGCCGATAGTCACATCACAGGATGTCACCGCTTCTGCCCAGGCTTTAAAGCATTCACGCTTACGGCGTAAAGCCGCTTTGCAAGAACGCCTAAACCAAGGCTGGGACGGGAGTCTCTTTCACCGCACGAAACGCGAGTACAATAAGGCGAACCTATTGCATCACTTCACGCCGGTTTTCTAAGAGACAGTGGTACTGCCTCGGTCGTGCCTGCCCATTTGGCTGAAGCCCGAAGGCAACAGCATGGCACTCCCACTAGGAAGGGATTGACTGATTGCACTGATGAAATAACCTCTGTCACAGGTTATTTCACCAGTGGGCGATGGGCGTCACGTCCCGTGTCTTTGATACGAAAATCAACGGCATTTGTCAAACACAGAATGGTGATGCACTACTCTAGAAAAAATATCAATACAATAAAAGCATGAGGGCAAAACCATAGTATAAGTTATGTATGGATGCAATAAAGTAATAGTAAAATGGACAAGGATACGAAATGTCTCGCGTGTAGTTTTCCTACCTTTTACTTGAAACTAGCATAGAGTTAAACCTATTGCCATAATAAAAACAAAAGGATACGAAAGGGAATGCTTGGTGGTTTGGATATGTAAAACGGATATATGAGAATCGTCTAACAAGAAGGTTATAGGCACCCGTGGATGATATAGTCAGGTTCGGTAAGCCTTGTCGGACATACCAAGACCGAATCTACAGACTAGGGACGGCACAAGTTAAAAGTTCCCAATAACCGACGCATGCATTGTGAATGTCATGAATGTGAATGAGAGTCTAGGTGTGTCAGGACCGTAACAATTTTTGTTGATTTTGAATTTGCCTCTTTCCATTTAATTTATATATGAACTGATTATATCACAGTACAGCTACTTTCTCATGCATTTTAAGATTAAAACTTCTCGAAATAGATAGTAGATATCTTAACAGATTTAGTTTCTAAGTAACAAAACACTACCTCGAGGGAAATTAGTAGGTATCACGCGATTTCTCAATACTGTGGCGAACTGCATGCATATATTTCATGTAAAAATTATTTCTGCGTATTTATTAATAAAAGTAAAAAAGCTGGCATAGCAGGCGGCAAAATAATAAACGGTTCAAATATAAGAGTCTTTCCTCTATCTTTGATTTTGTTTCCTATGGAGTAGAAATTTATGTTGGCGCCTGGTAGACAGTACCCGTGACCCTAGAGTTGGTGCTTTCTACGCTCAAGGAATAAGTATCGCAATACAGCGAAGAAATGCTACCAGCATTAAAGGACACAGGGAACGAACTTTTTAAATTTCTTTTGTTTCTATTTATCAATTTATAATTATTATTATGTAAGTTGAGACTATTGTAAATACTTGTTTAATTATATTTCATTAACAAGTGGCCTTTGGGCCATCTAATTCAAATTTGTACCAACGATCTAGTAGTCGAACCTAGAAACGCATACAAGTCTGAGGATTTTTTTTTTTGAGACAATTCACACCAATTGACCTAGTCCCATGCTAAGCTGGTGAAGCTTGTGTTATGGGTACTAGGCAACGGATATACATACATATATTAGATAGATAGACATATAAATACATATTTAAACACCCAAGACCTAAGCACAACACCAAATGCTCATCACATCGATGTTCGTCTCAGCCGGGGATCGAACCCGGGACCCATGGATTCGCAGTCAGGGGTACTAACCACTAGACCAATGAGTCGTCAAAGTTGTTTTTCGTATGTTTCCCTTGAACAAGGCAGAATATTTATAACATGGTACATACTTCTTACCTAATATAATCTTCTTATCTTACCAGCTGTTGCAATATATTTGTAAACATTATTATAAAATCCTTCTCTATCTTCCTTTAATTTTTTTCTGCACAAACATTACCTGTCCACATCGTATCCCTAACTTTCGTACTAACTACTAACTGACGTGAGACTGATCTAAAATTATCCTGATTCATGTGCACATTTTATTTTTCATGTACCCTTTTTTAGTTTAGTTTTCTTTTGTTCCTGTTTAGTTTTGTCTTTACAACTATTTTTGCACCTTTGCTTACCTTATCTAATTTAATACATACATTTTTTACAGTGGTTTCCTGGAAGAGATCGCTCGAAAGCGATAAGGCCGCCAGTTGCCCTCCTTTAAATTGTATTATGTTCAATTTTTATTATTTTAATGCAACGAAGTGTTAATAAATAATAGATATTACCGCAACAGAAGATAAACGAAGACCGCAGAGAATCCGCAAAAAAACGATTTTTAACAATCGATAAATTAAAAACACGATTTTTTAAAGTGAACGTGAAACGTCACATCTCTTATAACCAATAGAAAAGTAGAAAAGGCGGATTGTTTAAAAATTTCAATACATTACACAAAATTTTTTTGTAAAAATACTTAGACGCGTTTCCGCAGCAAAACTCACTTGGAGGTGTTCCAATGAAGGTCCCCCGAGACTTCTACATAATTAGTATCATCAAAAAGTGCGGTGACATTTAACACTGCTACCAGCATTGCTAAATTTCTTTGAAAAAATAATTAAAACTCCTTTATTTGTTTAAAAGGTACTACAAAGGTCATTATGGTCATTCAAAATTCTTGGCATAGCTGCTAACTTCACGCATATTCTATTTCTTTTTACTTGTAGATTGTCTTGTTCCCATTTCGATCGCGCACGCTCGGCGCCCGGCAGTTTTAAAAAGAATTCGTTAATGGGCCACTTCATACTGATAATTTTGTGTCACGGTGCGTGCGCATCGTAAAATTTCACTCTCATCAATTTTTCATAACGCGCCTAAAGAAGTATACCTTCAATAAGGGGTTATCGGTATCGTAGAGGGTAGATGAAAAATAAGGGTTGTATGTATTTTTGTATGCTGTATCATAAAAATATAAGAACAAAAAAATTTTTTTGGGGTGGATACTTTTTGTCACTTAGGGGCTTGAAATATATTAGTTAAGTATTAATAGATAGTAGCCGATTCTCAGACTTACTGAATATGCATAAAAAATTTCATAAGAATTGGTCTAGCCGATTCGGAGGAGTTTGGGTACGAACATTGTGACACGAGAATTTTATATATAGAGATAATATATAATCTAATTACACTTGAACTATTTAATGTTATATATAATTAATTATTAAGTAGGTACGAGTACATGCATCTAAAGCTTAGAAAGTGATTCGATAGAATGTTAGCAACCTTGCCCTTCTTCGCTAAGTATTACCACATCTAACAGGCCAAGGAGTTAGACAACAAATTGTTATGATTATTAACGGGTAAATTGTTGTGATATTATTATTTATTTTAAGTACATAAAAATAAAATAAAATACATAACGACATAAAACCATTACGTAACAATGCATTAGTACAACAAATTGCTACTTTAATATTATGTATTTCTACCAAACGCATGATATCATATCAGGAACGAAATTATATAGTTCAATTATTATCGTCCGTAGAGACACTTAGCGATTACACGATAAAATTATACATAAACAACTTATATGCATCTAATTTTCCTTACGCACTTACTACAGGATTTGAGGCATCTATTAAACATTCGAGAATATTTAAACCAGATGGGAGAAAATTATAATTTAACCTTACATTATCCGAGATGTAACGTTAGATCAAGACGAAATGTTTGTGAGTAGAGTACTCCGTTCCTACATACTTTATATTTTCCAGTTATCTATATAAACCGGTGTTTAAACAAGCTGGCATTGCGATGTTGTATTGTTTTTTACGTTTTAAAAATAGGTGAGGTAGCTTATTGTAACGAGTTTTTAAATACAAGCTCAGTACGTACGTAGGTAATTCAACGTAATTCTCTAGAATTAATTAAAAATATCATTATCTACGATGTAAATTTTAACCGCAAATTAATAGTAACATTTAAAACGTTTACTTCATTCTTATTCTATTGTATTAGGGTCCTTCAATCACTTCTGATTACTATTAATCCTAGATTCTTTGTTTTCTTAATATTTACAAAATTCATTAATATCGAAATAACAAATTTAACATTGTGCATTTGCTATTTAAATTATGTTACTACGCTTCGGAGATATTTAATTACTATTAAGGAAGGTTTAGGTTAACGCCAGTCGCCAAGATACCGGACGTTTTTGATTTTTTTAGTATCCATAGAGATGACGTCAAACTTTGGATCACGTGGTGGCTCAATATATAAGGGATTACTATAGGAAGTTACAAATAATATAGCTTAATGCAGGGATCTGAAAAAATAACCGAACTAATATAAATCTATTATTTTTTCTTATAATCGAACGTCTAAATATTACAAATCTATTTTTAATAAATCGATTAGGTATATTTCTAGCACTTTTTTTAAGTAAAAAAGATAGAATATGTTGAGTAGGATCCTATGAATAAATAATAAAAAATACTTGTTATATAGAAATCATTATATTTTCTTTAAATTAAAAATTATTGCAAATAAAATTCATAAAAATTTGAGCTTACTTACTAAATAATTGTATAACCATAATATTATACCCAAACCGTTTAATATACGATGCCACAAAGGTTAAAAAAACAGGAAGACTAAAGGCTGGCGTGGTATTTTTTGTATGGAGCTAAAGCGGCCGTCACATCGGCTGCCAATTGTGGGTGTACCAGGGCCAGCAATTTAATGGCACGCTCTTGAATGAAGCCAGCAGCGTCTTTTAGGTTTCCTGCAATATTCTGGGCACAACGAAGTTGCTCAGCCTGCGAGAAGACACGGCTATACAAAGCTGTAGCTTGCGTAAAGTTTTCCTTGCTCTCTTCTAGCCCTGAGTCAGCCCTTTGAACGTCACCAGAAAGCGGCTGAACGTGCTGGAGGCGTTCCGCACGCTTACATTCCACAGGTCCGGAGAAAGAGTTCGGGAAGTAATTCGGACTTCCATCTTGGTTGGACATGTTCTGAGGGCCGTCGCGTTGGTAATTACGTACAGTAGTACGGTAAGGACAGTTTACCGGCAGCTGCAAGTAGTTGGCACCGAGACGATGTCTGTGTGTGTCACTGTATGCGAATAAACGGCCTTGCAACATTTTGTCGGGCGAGGGCTCGATACCAGGCACCATATTGGATGGACTGTAAGCGGCTTGCTCTACTTCAGCGAAGTAGTTCTTAGGGTTCCTGTCGAGCACCATCTTACCGACCTCAATAAGGGGGAATTCACCGTGCGGCCATACCTTTGTAACATCAAACGGATTGTATTCATAGCTCTCAGCCTGTTCCAAGGTCATAGCCTGAATGTGTAGTGTCCATGAGGGAAAATCGCCGCGACCGATAGCGTTATATAAGTCCCTAATTGAATAATCCGGATCGGAGGACGCAAGTTCAGCTGCCTTGTCTACAGGCAAGTTCTTAATTCCCTGGTTGGTCTTAAAGTGGAATTTCACATAATGGGCTACCCCTTGGTCATTGATCATTTTAAATGTGTGGGACGCGTATCCATTCATAAATCTGTAACCGTCAGGGATACCTCGGTCTCCGAACATGTATATCAATTGGTGCATGGTTTCTGGACGGAGAGTCATAAAGTCCCAGAACATATCGGCGTCCTTTAAATGAGTAGCTGGATTACGTTTTTGGGTGTGGATAAAACTAGGGAAGAGAGTTGGATCTCTGATGAAGAATATGGGAGTGTTGTTGCCCACTAAATCCCAGACGCCGTCATCGCTGTAGAACTTGACGGCGAAGCCACGAGGATCACGTACCGTGTCTGCGGAACCGCTCTCGCCTCCGACAGTTGAAAAACGAATAGCAACGGGGGTCTGCTTGCCTACTGATTCAAACAATTTCGCTGCACAGTACTTTTTTATGTCCTTAGTTACTTCAAAGTAACCAAATGCTCCTGCACCCTTCGCGTGTACTACTCTCTCAGGAATACGCTCTCTATCAAATGAAGATATCTCATCGAGGAATTGAGCATCTTGAAGTAAGGCTGGTCCATTTTTGCCCACTGTTTGAATCGCTGTCTTCACACCAACAGGCGCTCCATACTTAGTAGTTATAACACCAGGTTCACCCTAGAACAAATCATTAATTTGATTTAGTTTGAATTCGTTGAAAAAATACTGCATAACTTAAAAGGATTTGGTATATTACAAAAGATATAAAAATACTTTGCATAACAATTAACATTATACATTAATTGATATGTTATCAGGTTAAAAAACAAGCATTCAAATCAGTTTTATTATTCGCATAGCATTTCCTAAAACTTAATTTGCATTAAATAGAAGTATTTATGCATCACAATGGCTTTACAAATTCTCCAATGGTGTTGATAAAAAATTAAAATTAATTATTTTCTGAAAATGAATTTTGTTAAGTACATTTCAAGCCAATAAAATCTTAACTCAATTTGGATAGAAACTGTTTCAAGTGTATCACTTTACCTTCATAAGGCTACATCAATAAAAATGTATGAATAATGGGACTGAAAGACATGACCACAAACATCTAGTTATAAGTACTTATAGTGATAATATGAATATAAATAAGAAAGTTAAATAAACTGAAAAAATAAGTCTGGATAATAGTATGAACTAAATTAAATTATTTTACTAAATACAGTATAAAGATCAAAGTTCATGCTGATAGGGGCTTGTGACGCACCTAGTATTGCTAATTAGTATTAAAACTCAAAAATATGTTTCATCAATGCTATGATATTATTGATATGGAGTAACAGATATAATATTATTTAAAAAAGCAAGAATAAGCCTTATAATTATTACTGTTGTAATGTCAACAATATAAGGGGTCATTTCATAACGTTGTAATGTAGATAAACAACATTTTATTTACCTTGATAGACTTCTTGAAATTGATGAGCTGGTCAGTTGCCGGGTCTCTCGATGCCATTGTGTATATTATGTTAATAGAAGACTAATGTATTTAAAAAAGCCGTAAGGTATCGGGCGTGACCAAAAAAACAGAGCAATGATATTGCGTCGTGTATAGGAACCAAATACGACTCAACGAGCGTGTAACGAGTTTATATAGCCTGCTAGATTGACACTAGGGATGTGAAAAAATAATCGATTATTAAAAAAATCTATTAAAATGGTTTTTTTTTAAAGTAAAAATCGATTTTTATATTTAAAATATTCGATTAATAATCGATTATTTTTATAATTGAAAATCAATCATAGTCGATTTTTCATCTGCCACCTCGCGACATTATGTCTGGTATTTTATAACCCGGACCCCGAACTATTAGTGATATTCGATATACATCGATGTTTACAATGCGATACATTGAATCCGATTCTTTGAAGATGTATTGATATACTCGATGCATTGGTGTTTTTTTGTAAAACAACGAAAGGATGATAAAAACAGTTAATTTTACAAAAACTCAAGTTTGAATGGAACACTATAATTTAAAAGTAAAATAAATTTATTCAGCAGCAAAAGATTGCATACAATTAAAAAGACAACAATAATACTGCAATGTGCTACTGAAAAGGCATACACTCAGCATTTATAAAATTTCACCTAAAATCGATCAAAACGAGATTAAGTTAATTTGTGTTTATAATTTCTATTGATTGTTTTTAATTAATAAAAACCATGAAAAATAAAATATTTAGGGTGTTTATTTTGAAATTAATTCAAAAATTAGGAAAAAATCGATTATTTATTAATCTATATTTCATGCTAAAAAAATAATCGATTAATAAAAATGTCTAGATTTTTAATGCAGAATGTCACATCCCTAATTGACACTGCTTCGCTACATTCTAGCTGGTCGCCGACTGCCTCTTAAATGACGTGTGTGACGTGCGTATCAGTGTTACCAACTCTACCAACTTTTAGGTAGATCTACCAACTTTTAGGATTATTCTTAAATCCACCAACTTTAAAAAAAAATTTAATTTATTTTATAAATTTTTATATTGTTTTATTTTCTTATATGCACACAATAAGTTAAAAACAGCGCGCTTTTGCGTTCTTGACAGTTGAAATATATCGATATACATCAGCCAATAAGAAACCTCGGCTTATTTATTGTGAGTTTCGACTAATGACTAACTTCAAGACTCTCATGAACTTACTATGTATTTAGATATGTAAAGCGCAGCGTTGAATGTTATTAAATAAAAAAAATCTCCTCCACGAAAATTGAGGAAAATTCATTACGATATATGAATATTCCAAATTCTTGGAAAAAGAATCAGAATATGCAGGTTGGATTAAGCATTTCAGTTTCCGGCCTCCATTGTCAAGTAAATTATGTTAGATTGATCTCTTCAATCCATAACATGCTTTGATTTTTTTATGAATATTGTCAATTTTTTAGTAAATATTGATTTTTTACTATAATACTATTAGTGATTAGTTTTTAGATCAATATTTTTCGGAGAGAATCGCCATTCCTGTAAGTACTAAACAATACTTACGCTAAGCCTAGATCTAAAAATTATATTTTCAAAATTTTGAGTTTAACGGGTTTTGTACGTTCTCCTAAATTTAATTTATTATTTAATTTTTGATCCTAGTAAACTTATTACTCTCAACTGTGGATTTAGCCCCTGGGCCTTAGTCAAGATGCTATAGCAGTAGTGTATGTAGAAAGTCTAATAGTAAATTTATATGGAAATGATAGTTCGTGTCGAAAAGTTTTCATACAAATTTAGTTTTTAACTTCTTGGCAGAAGGCATCTTGACTATACTTAATGTTGCACATTAAGTATCGGCGGTATTATAATTGGCAATATATTTTTTATTAAATAGGAGTAAATTATTTTTTATCCACTTAATAGACATAATAAATTACATAAACTAAACCAATAGAAAATACACATTGAGCCACCATTATTAGCACCATGAGAACAACCTGAAAGCCAATCTTGCGACAGTTGGTATTGAATATTTTTAGTAAAAAAGAATGATCAAGTACAAAAAATGATATTGTGTAGTGTTATTACTAAATTTTCATGTAATTTTAGAATTTGTATTTAATTAAAATCACATCGTTCTTTGACAGTTCAAACGAATAAACAATTAGTTAAGTCAATTGTAGGTTAACCACACGGATCCTATTCTTACGATGTGTTCGTACTTCACTTTAGTTGCAAAATCTGGAGCCTGATATACGATTGCAAAAATAACTGTATTTGGCGTGTTTTTTAAATTTCACCTAAATATTCTAACTAATAATAAATTCTAATTTCCCCAATCTCGTTTGAGAAACCCCTACAATTAGGGGAAAATCCTCTGATCTGGCAGCACTGTTCTAAAGAAATATTCTGTGGAAAACATATAATTATTCCCACAGACTGAAGGTAAAATAAAGCTTAGGTTTTATCATCTCCACCTGTTACTTTTTGATAGTTGACAGTGTCATGTTCAGTCGTCACTGTCAACTACCAAAATGTAGGCAGTCGCCAAAAATTAAAAAAAAAAAGAAAATCCGTCAACCAGCTTCATTTCCATTTTGAAACCATCGAGTAACCAGTGAACATCTAGGAGAGGTCGTGGAGGAACTTTACCATCTAGCCACCATCGCCGTTCGCCAATTACACCATGGCTGATACAGAGGCGGTGCCGCAGCCGCAGCCTCAGCAGCAATCGGAGCAACCGCCTCAACCTGCTAAAGCGACTAAACAAAAGCAGGTCGTCGGTAAGTACCTACGCCATCTTAGTTTTCCGGTTCGCACCTAAATCTACGAGCACATGGCTACGCTTTTGCGGTTTGGCGATTCTGATAAATTTTATGATTCTTATTGCTTTAGATAATCATGATTATGGTTTTATTATGTTACCTTTAAAATTATGAGTTCAATTATAATGTCATAATACTTATAGGTATTGAGTAGTATTGATCGCGTCTTTTGCAATTGTGCGTTGCGACCGGCGCGCGACGGCTGCGCATCGCCTTACGATCAATACCGGCCTCATCCTCCTCATCAATTCCAACCACACCCTTCGATATTAATGAAGCCATACATTTATGAATATTAATGAATTTAGATATTTTAATAATTTAAATTGCGAATGTTTTGTCAAGATATGTATATGCTGATATTTTTTCAAACACTTATTTATTTTTTTCAGCTGAAAAAGTATCCGGCACTGTAAAATGGTTCAATGTGAAAAGTGGATATGGTTTTATTAACAGGTTTGTTAACTTTCTACATAATGTTAGATATTGAAAGTAACATTTTGTGTAGTGATTTTAAAGTCATAGTTACCTTATGTTTAAATTAAGTTACTATTAAAAGTTATTGTTAATTTAAATTTGAACTGTAGGAATGACACCAAGGAAGATGTGTTCGTGCACCAGACTGCGATTGCTCGAAACAACCCACGTAAGGCTGTGCGCTCGGTAGGCGACGGCGAGACGGTGGAGTTCGCCGTGGTGGTCGGCGAAAAGGGGTATGAGGCAGCCGCCGTGACCGGACCTGGCGGCGAGCCAGTCAAGGGCTCGCCATACGCCGCTGACAAGCGCCGTGGCTTCCCTCGTCAGTACTACCCGCGCGGAGGATGGCGCGACGGCGAGCCTCGCCGTGGTGGCCCACCACGCCGTGGCCCGCCACCACCGCACGCTGCGGTTGCTGGTGCTGCACCCAATGAAGAGGGGGAAGCCCCGCAACAACGCAGCTACTTCCGCCGTAACTTCCGTGGTGGTCGTCGCGGTGGTGGCCCGCGTCCCGTGTACCGCGGTGGGTACCGTTACGTACGTCAACGCAACCCACAGGCGGGCGCGCAGGGAGGCCCGCGTAGCGCTGCGCTCGAAGGCGATGCGCCCGCCGCCTCCACGACTCAGCCCAAGCCCAAGGCTAAGGCGGGCGCTACCATCGAGGCCACCACCAATGAGAGCCAGGCCTAAAAACCAGGCCCACCTTCTGTAGTGGCTCATTGTAGTATTTCTGACTTGTATTGCTCTACTGCCTATGAGCAGCACTATAATTTAACTTATAAATGGCTGTAGATATCCTAAGACATGGAATGTGTTTATAATATGCTTCCTATATTTATTTATAGTGTTCTTAGTTATATCTATTCAATATAATCGGCTGTTCAATACTTAATACATGTGCAATTGATGTCTGATATTTTAATATGTAATTAATTTTTTGTCATAATTATTTATATCACGGTGTTGACAATTTATGTTTCTTTTGTTAATGATCATTATTTAATTTAAAAATTTTCTTAAAAATTTAAATGTATGTGATGATGTAGAAATCTAAATGTACTTTATTTAAATTAATAATGAATTTCCTATGTGTAATTGAAATTGTCGTGGTGTACCTTAATATATGTGAGCCTTAAGAACACTACAGAATTAATAAAGCTCTTTACCTGTGTGAACCCTTTACTTTTTGTGTAACCATTTACCCACTTATTTATCATGCATTTGTTAATTACATCTAAAGTAATAGTACAAGTATTACAATGCATATAGCAGATAGATGAAGGAATTTATCCAAATAAATGGATTTTAAATTGGCTAGGTCATTATGTATGATATCCTGCTTTTCTTGAAGTTGATAAGAGTAGATCAGGAATGAGTATGTCGGTTTTGTTCTGTGTATGAAGAATAGCAACATGTATGGTTTTAGGTGCAGTAAAAACTATGACTACATAAACCAACAATTCATCTGGATATCTTAGTTTCATATAAGCCCAATACCACAATTTGGTAGTATTTTAGGCCTTGAAATGCCTAAAAATACTTATATTATTAGAATCCTAGCAGCATAGGTCAAATTATTCTTTTAAATTACCTACTTAGTTTGCAATACCTCATCTACTGTCCAACAATGGTAAATATTAGAGAATTTGGAACAAAAGAATATAAAGTGCATTAAAATGCTGATTGCTAAATAGGCACATTATCATTTGTTATGTTTATAAGACATATTTATTATTAAGAGTCAGTCAATAAATGATTATTCATAGTTAAAAATACTATACTAATGTGACAAAATGGTCTATAAACACATTCCTTTAAGTGCACAACGTTGATAAATCAATGTAGAGATAATGCTACCTAATAATAATATTTCTAAAACAATTTCAAATGCCGTGATCAAATGGGCTAACCTTGTGAAATTACTTCAGCAAGCTTTTAAGCATAATCAAGGCAAATAATTTAGGTACAAACACCAATGTAACGTTTAATTATATTGAAACAAGCACTGTTGGGTATAAATAAATTATTTATATTATTTAATAATAAAACTATTTTTAGGCGTTGCCCACTCATCAGCGCAATCAATCAACCCCTTCCTAGTGAGAGTGCCATGCTGCTGTCTTCAAGCTTCAGCCAAATGGGCAGGCACGACTGGGGCAGTGCCACTGTCTCTCAGAAAACCGGCGTGAAGTAATGCAATACGTTCGCCTTATTGTACTCGCGTTTCGTGCGGTGAGAGAGGTTCCCGGAGACACCCTTGGGTTGCTTTGGTTTGGCTGGTTGTATTTGGCACTACAAGTCAGCAGATTGGGACGGGATGCGGTCTGTCTTTGTGTCCTACCCTTGGGGGCTTAAGGCCCCTTAAGGCCTATGTGCTTTTCGTCGGAAGCTCCAGATTCAGTCACTGCCTCTGTTGCCGAAGTGGTTCTACAGGGCATGGCTTTATTCCATTTTCTGCGTTCTTGCAAGGCGGCCTGGCGTCGAAAGCGAGAATGCTTTAAGGCATGGGCGGAAGCGGTGAAATCTCGTAATGCCAATACCAGCGAACTAAAAAAAGCATAAAACTCAGCCTCCTCCAGGTCCTTCAAACGGGAAATCACTAAGGCAAAGTTAGAGCACATTGCCAGATTTGGCGAGGGATTGCCCCAACTCCCTTCGGGGACTCGAGCCTTCTGGTATCTCGCCAAAGCTGTCCAAGGGAATTTTTGTCAGCCCGCCATCCCACCACTGCACAGGGAGGATGACTCGCTGGCCCACACTGCGAAGGAGAAAGCCGACCTTTTGGGCTGTCTCTTCGCGTCCAACTCGACTTTGGATGACCGAGGGAAATCACCACCGAGCATTACGCGGTGTGATTCTTCGATGCCGGAATTCACATTCCGGCTACGTGCGGTCCGCAAAGCACTTTCTTCGTTGGACATTCATAAGTCGAGCGGGCCGGATGGTATCCTCCTGAATTCCACTGAATTACCAGATTCGCCATTTTTGGTGACAAATGGGTGGAGCACATTGCCAGATTTGGCGAGGGATTGCCCCAACTCCCTTCGGGGACTCGAGCCTTCTGGTATCTCGCCAAAGCTGTCCAAGGGAATTTTTTTCAGCCCGCCATCCCACCACTGCACAGGGAGGATGACTCGCAGGCCCACACTGCGAAGGAGAAAGCCGACCTTTTGGGCTGTCTCTTCGCGTCCAACTCGACTTTGGATGACCGAGGGAATTCACCACCGAGCATTACGCGGTGTGATTCTTCGATGCCGGAATTCACATTCCGGCTACGTGCGGTCCGCAAAGCACTTTCTTCGTTGGACATTCATAAGTCGAGCGGGCCGGATGGTATCCCCCTGAATTCCACTGAATTACCAGATTCGCCATTTTTGGTGACAAATGGGTGGAGCAAGTTGATTTTTTGGGCAACGTGGGACGGTACGGGGATATCATCATACTTAGATAGAATGTTACAAATGACTGCCCATAAGCAATCAAGAAGATTGTCATTCGGGGAAACTTCATGGTTGATGAGGGAAGGGGGGCTTACGGCACAACCATTGGGTAAAAAGGAGAGTAAATTGGAAGTAATGGCCTCATGGGCCGCCTTATCATTGAATTTACCTGATGTTGGCCTAGTGCGAGGAGGGAGAAATACAGTTTTCCTGAATGATTTAGTCTGAGGGGAAGCTTGGGAAGGTATAGTAATGGGCTGGGATACACTGAATGAAGAGGAGGGGGTTGTTTTTGCAGAATCTGCAAAAGATTTGCCACTGCTAGGTCTAAAGCGAGCTGATGCTTCCAGATAGGATATGCTTTCCTGAGATATACAATGTTTTATATTTCTTTTTCTATTGTGTTCGGGACATCCTTTGTTGGTAGCATAGTGAGAGGCAGTATAAAATAAACAAAGATTTTGTTTCAGGGATATTACAATCATCGCAGAATGGGCTAGAGTACAACGGAAACATCTAGGCTTAGATCGGCATTGTGTCACATGACCAAATCTACAACAGTTAAGACACTGGATTGTTGGGAGTTGGTAAATATCAACGGGAGGGAATTTTGGCAAGAGAATACTCTCTCCGGAAGGGTTTGACCTTGAAAGGTCAAAACAACAGTTTGCGTTGGAGTCCATGCAATTTGACTGTTGCAGTTCATCTTGCGATTAAGGCGTCTGGCCTTGAGGACTATACCAAAACCTTCGGGAATTTCTAAAGTTTCAACAAATTTCTGCATCGACCAATCAGCTGGGACACCTCTCACAAGGCCCATACGGGAAACATTGTAATTAGGAATGGTAACAGAATAATTGCTGGAAGGTACAATGGGATTAGACATAAAATTATTAGCATCTAACCCCGAATTAAATTCACCAGATATTCTATTACGTCCCACTCTCTGAACACCATCTTGAACAATGTTGGGTACATTGTTTTTTACTAAGAAGTGACCAAATTTAATTGGGCGAATTGATGTATCAGCGGATGGGTCAGATTCAGGTCAAGAAACATGGACCAAAAAAGGGCCCTTGTTATTGACGTGGTATGACTTATGTGAGTCAGTGAGAGATGGATGGGAGTAGACCGGACATCAGTCATTGGTTTTTTGGAAGGTTCCACTAAAGCTTCATTGACTATATACGTTTGACACCAGGTTGGGAAAACACTGGGGGGGCAACAATGGGGGGAATCCATTGATACCACCGGAGAAGAGCCTTATCCGGAGGATCAGTGTGGTCTGGAGAGCGTTTCTCCATTACAAACTTCCAAAAATAGAACACGGTAAAGGGAGAAATATAACAAATAAATAAAAATAACTTACGTTATTAGTTGATGTTATTAATTAAACCAATAGGATAAGTCAGCATATATTTATTAAACTACGAGAAAAATGGAAAATACTAAATAATGATATCCAAAACACTTGTAAACACTTATACCCGAAACGACGGAATCAACTTATTTTATAATAATAAAGAGATACCAGCGCTACTAGCGGCGAAGTTTGGCAGTTTTCTTCTCCATTGAATATTGATCCATTAACCATTCCCAAATCCCAATTCCCATTGTAATACTCGAAGTTTAGGGCGTGACCAAATATAGTGCTATTTTTGGTTAAATTCCGATTTCCGAGCGCTTTATTGTGTGCAGGTGCATTGCGTTAGGGATGATCGATATTAGAAAAATATTCACATCAATATCATAATCGAAAGCCCAAAATCGATGGTCGAATTTTTCTCATTTTTGCATTAATAATTGCTAAGGAGAGAAGCACGGGAAATTGAACGTAGACGTACGCGTTTTTCGATTTAATTAAATTTTATTTTGTTTTAAGGATTTGGATCAGTACTTTAGTGTAGTTTAGTTATATATATTTGTGATTTCTTAGTTTTATTTAATAGTGTAGTAAAGAGAAAATTTATTGGTAAGTTTTTTTTACATACTTTTGCCTTATGGAGCCGCCTGATGTCCCTGGGGGCAGTGAAGTGGGTTGTATAATAACAATTTCCAATGACGAGTTGGGATGGAAACAGACGGATCCATAAAGTCTAGCAGTGGTACTCGGAAACGGAGAACCACTGCATAAACAACCCATTGTAATAGAAAGAGACGTAGTCGGAGACGACATGAGGGCAAGGAAATCAGACAAAACGAATGTCATTGCATTCTTTTACCTAATACCAATACCCAAATTAGCACTGCTCCCTTGTCCAATGAGTCGCAACTAAATTCCCCTAATCAATATAAAAAGCCAGAATCAGTAGCATGTTTAACATATCAGTCAAGTGATGCAGCACCATATGTAGTTCACATACAAAGAGTACAGCAAACTCCAAATGATAATATTTCAGTCCACCCTATTGATTGTGGTCGTTTCCCAAAAAGAAATTCTATACACAATTTTGTTAACGTAAGCTTAAAAAGAATTGGCCGTAATAGACTGTACCAGGACGCCAATTCTTCCCTAAACAACCCCGCTTTACAATCAGTCAAGTATAAGGTTTTTATCCCAATATTTACTGTGACCCGTATGAGTGTTATAAGAGGCATACCTGCTGAGTGGTCAGATGAAAAAGTTATGGAAAATATTAATTTACCTGTTGGATGTGGTCCAATTTTAAAAGTAAAAAGAATGCGACGGCATACCATTAGTAGTAATGGCAGTGAATTTAAGCCTACTGAGACTGTTGTTCTTACATTTGATTTACAAATGCTACCTAAGCAAATTTTTATTTACTACTCTGCTCTTTCAGTTGATCTTTACATTTTCCCCACAATACAGTGTTACAATTGTTGCAGATTTAGTCATGTAAAAGAGTTATGTAGATCAAAACCAAAGTGTTTCAAGTGGGGCCAAGACCATACGGCTGATCAATGCTCTATCCTAGAGGAAAATGCATACTGTTGTTTATGCCAAGGTTCCCACTTTGCAACAAGTAAAAGATGTTTAGAATTTGATCACCAAAAAGCCATCAAAGAAACTGAAGCATCTAAAATTCATGCACCTATTTCAAAAATGTCTTATGCTGATGCCCTACTTTCTTCTTCCAATGTAGGGGCTTCTACTATTTCTACTCCTGAAAATGAACAGCCTCATAAACAGTCTTTGAGTAACTCTTACAAAAAGACTGTTTTTCTTAAACCAAAATCTATTCCTAAACTATCCAAAGGTTACAACAGAAATATACACAGGAATTAATTTAAGACAATGATATGCCCTCACCCAGAAATGGTTGTGGATTAAACTCAAACAACACTAATGAATTCATTCAACAACATTACAATCAATTGCAGATCTAATTACAATTCTCATTCACACTTTATCACAGTCTAATATTCTTCGACAGTCCAACGCTGCTCCTTTAACTGACACTATCATTAACTTACCAAATTATATTAATAATGGACAAGCAAGCCAAAGCTCTACAGTGGAACTGTAGAAGTGCTTCGTCTAAGAAAAGTGATATTATTTATCTTATACAGGAGACTTCGTTAAAACCAGATGCTCCTTGTAGGTATTCAGGATATGCCTGTCTCCGTGAGAATCGTATTGATGGGTATGGAGGAGTTTATGTTTTTCATGTTTTAATATATATACCTCATCCAAGTTCTTCTATCTTTGTTAAAATTGAGTCTCTCATTTCTACTCTTCCTAAGCCTTATATCTTATTAGGCGACATTAACAGTCAACATAGTTCTTGGGGCAGTTCAACAACCAATACATACGGAGTTTCATTGATGGAATTGTTTGACTCTCATAATCTTTGCTTTCTCAACAATGGTTATGTGACCCGGCGCACCTCTCCCAATCAAGGCTCAAGTGTCCCTGATTTAAGCATTTGTACTCCTAGTTTAGCTTCCACTATCATGGTCTACACTTTCTTCTTCATATGGTAGTGACCACTTTTCTTTACTTTGTAGCATGTATTTCATATTTTATTTTATATTATTATTTTTATTATATGCATATATTATTTAATTGTATTAAGTATTCAAATATATATAATAACTATATTTATATTTTACTTAAAATACAAAATACACACATACATAAATTTACATTTTATATATGTTTCAAATTTCATTAAATTATTATGGTTGCAAATTAAATAGTCGCATCGCGGTCGTCGAGTGCAAAATCAAGCTCCCCAGACGACATGCATCAGAGGCCAGCCGCCAGAGCCACATCGGGTTCCCCGCACCAGTGCGCTGCGAGTCATTGACGCGAGAGGACGTTTAAATCATTCTGTCATATATTGTATCAAATTTATAATAATAAATAGTGGTGTGCTGTAAACATATTTATGTCTTTTGTTGAAAATAATTGAAGAATCAGACCACCCTAAATTTTCTTTTCATATTAATTTTACATATTTTAGACATTCTCCTAGATTAAAACAATGATTTAATAATGCTGATTGGGATACCTTTAAATGCCGTATAGAACAAAAGATGACTTCCCTTCCTAATATCTCACATGGTTCAGAATCAATTTGTGCTGATGCATTAACTAAATTATTTATAGAGGTACTTTACAAAACTTTTCCGCTTAAAAATGGTGCTCTGGGTTTTATTCCATATCCACCTTGGTGTTGTCAGTTCTCCATAAAAAGCTACAGTATTTGAATGTACCTCTAATGTTATCAAATTTTATCATAAATGCTTTATATGAAAGACATACCACTCTAATTTCACAAGACTCTACTGTTGTAACCAGAACCTTATGCAGAGGCCTTCCTCAAGGATCGGACTTAAGTCCCATCTTATATAATATTTATATGCATGATTTGAAAGCTTCCTTAGGTAATCGGATTTGTATTCTTCAGTATGCTGATGACCTTATACTTTATGCCATTCATCAATCACCGGCCATCGCTTGCTCATTACGGTCTCATTTTTAATTTATTAAAAACTTGGCTTGGTACTAATGGTCTTGAAATATCCCCCACTAAAAGTGTTTCCATGCTTTTATATAGAATGCGACTCCCTCCTCCAATCAATGTGTAATAATATTATCTTTGTTAAAAACTCTGTGAAGTTCCTTGGTGTGTTTTTTGGATTTTAAGATCTCTGGCGTAAATCATTGTGACTATATTTTTAATAGGTGTAAGCGAAACCTGAACATTCTTAGATGTTTATCTGGTGTATGGTGGTGTGCCCATCCCTTTTGTATGAAACTTATGTACAATGCTTTAATCCGAAGTATTTTAGACTATGGTACCTTTTTATTATCTCCTGGAAATACAACCCGTTTAAAAAAAATTAGATAACATACAGTCTAAGGTAGAGATGTTATAGATATATATAATATTTCGGATCCAATTCCGAAATATTATATCCGTATCCAGATACGGATATAGATATAGGAATAAAATTATATCGGTTACGGATATGTATTTGGCCTCACTTCCTACTTCTTTTCTTCGAAAATCTTAGACTGGATTCAGAGCAGTGTGTGTCCTGTCCCCGGTATAACCACTCCATGTTATTCGATCATCCTCATCCGTCTTCCAGTATCCCGTTACCTACATCTGTTCCTGTTCTGCTTTCATCTTTAAATCATAATGTATATAAAAAGTTATCTTTATTTCTTACTGTAAATAATATAAAATTATAAGTACATATGTATACAAATCGTATTCTATATGATAAATTTTATTAATTACTGTTCCTTTCCATAATGTAGTATTTTGTATTAGAGATAGTTTTATAACCTGCTGATCCTATCCTTTATATATTCCTTTATCCGATTAAATTTTGATTCGATATATAATTATTTTTCTTTACTATTCCGTTTTTTTTTGTCTGTGGCAACTGGCAATACGCTCTGCGTGAAGCTATTTAAAAAAACAAAAAAAAATTAACAAAGAAATAAAATTACAGTGAAATGGTTCGAAATTTATTAAGAAACAAAACAAATTATTAAATCTTTCGATATTTTTAATAAAACTGATTTGTGTATGCGTTCATAGAAAACTTAAATTTTTTCGTAAGTTGCATTGGTCGTGCCGAGGCCGTGAGCTAACATTGATGTTCGATAATCGATTCCGTTAACATCGATGTTACGATATTTTTCGTGTAGCAACATCGATGTTTTTGCTTTCAATATCGATGATCATCGAGCATCCCTAATTCGCAATTCGCATTGATTGAGCATTCGTTCATCGTTGTTGTGCCTTCAGTCATGGCCACGCCCGTGTGTCATTTGGTTATGCCCAAATATTTCACTAAATTTGTGCATTTAAATTAACAACCTCAGATTACTTAATCTAAGAAATAAGTGTGGGGATGATTTAAATGAAAAAAATACACGCAATCAAAAAGTGTGTCCATGTTGTGTATTGCGTTTTGCTCAATTGTTAATATCGAAAATGTCTAATTCTCGTGGAAGTTGGTATAGTCCTGGTGGCAGACGTTTTCAAGGCAATAGAGGGCGGCTTACAAGTAGTATACCACCTGGTTTGAAAGGCAGAGAAATCGTTCGCTATTATAAAAACCTAAATAAAGAATATCAAAAAAAGAACGTAGTGGTAAGTTCAAAATTATAATCTTGCATTAACCTTATATTTATGTACTTAAATAATATTATTTTCTTTTAGATTAATCTCACAATTCCGTCTGCCATCATATCTGCTATAAATAAAAACTTAATGTTCATAGAAACTATCGCTAAAACTGAAAATATAGAATTGCCTTTCACAAATATTTTTGAATCTCTTATGAAACCAAAAACTGAATCAATTAAGAGAAAAGAAAGCCCTAATCCTGAAGAATATGATGTTGCTGATAAGAGATACAAAGAAGGTACTAATATTTCTCTTAAAAACGTTTTGGTACCTAATTTCAAGACTGATACATATGTGAATGAGAATGAAAAGATGTTACTTAATGTAAAAGCTGAGATACATAATGAGGTTAGGGATGAACCCAGTTCATTAAGTATGCCAAATAATATACCTATTAAAAGTGAATCCTGTTCATTAAGTACACCGAGTAATAAACCTTTTAAAAGTGAACTCAGTTCATTAAGTACACTAAATGATATACTGATTAAAACTGAACCGAGTTCAGTAAGTATGCCAGATTACATACCTATTGAAAGTGAATCCTGTTCATTAAGTACACCGAATAATATACCTTTTAAAAGTGAACCCAGTTCATTAAGTACACTAAATGATATACCTATTAAAACTGAACCGAGTTCAGTAAGTATGGCAGATTACATACCTATTAAAAGTGAATCCTGTTTATTAAGTACACCAAATAATAAACCTTTTAAAAGTGAACCCAGTTCATTAAGTACACTAAATGATATACCTATTAAAACTGAACCGAGTTCAGTAAGTATGCCAGATTACATACCTATTAAAAGTGAATCCTGTTCATTAAGTACACCGAATAATAAACCTTTTAAAAGTGAACCGAGTTCACTAAGTACACTAAATGATATACCTATTAAAACTGAACCGAGTTCAGTAAGTATGTCAGATTACATACCTATTAAAAAGGAACCCAGTTCATTAAGTATTCCTGATTGCATACCTTTTAAAAATGAAAATATAATGAATGATTGTTTAAACTCTGAAAGGATACTAGGTTTAAGAGTAAGACATTATAAATATGGGTATCAAGATATAATTACTGGAACATTTGATGAGAAATTAGCAGAAGCTTTAACTCAAGGTATTCAAATAACTTCTTACAATGATGGTATTAGAAAATTAAACCATGATTACTATAAAGAGTACAATGAAATGGTAGGAAAGTTGTCTTATAATAAAATGTTACAATTTCGTGAAACCTTACCTGCTTACAAGAAAAAAGAAGATATATTAGACAATATTGATAAAAGTCAAGTACTAGTGATAAGTGGTGAAACTGGCTGTGGAAAATCTACACAGGTGAATATTATAGAAATTATAGTATTATAGCTATGTTGCTAAGCTTAGTTGGTTCTCTGGTAAGTCAGTAATCAAACTTCAACCAAGTTGTCAAAGGTTAACATTTAACTGTGATTTATCATAGGTCTAAGTGTAATGCTCGTACTTGCCTGGAAAAACATTACAATCACATAGCACCACACATAAAAAAGTTTGGGATTTATCATTTTTAATTGAAATTTTCAAAAAACTAACTTATATGTCTTTCATGAGAACTTAGAGTGTTAATATACTATAAAACTATTGTTTTTCTTCAGATTCCTCAACTTATTTTAGACAGAGCTATGAATAATAAGACGGGGGCAAATATAAGAATACTTGTCACTCAGCCAAGAAGAATTGCGGCATCTTCATTAGCTATGAGAGTTGCTAAAGAAAGAGCTGAAATGCTTGGAAATTCTGTAGGATATAGTGTCCGATTAGAAAAGTTAGTATTATAAATATGTGTGGTTGAGAAGCAGGACTTATACACCATTACATACACACAGTATTTTGGGTGAACACTAAAAAGTTTTGGCCATATAAAATTCACAACATTTTTATCTAGCCAAAATACCTGTCACTACCTGATGCCAGCTCAAATAAAATAAATTATTGAAATCTATTTGAGACCGATTATTGTTAATAACATTAGCTAAAATCACTAAAAACAAATTAATTAAATAATGTTGCAATTTGCTTAAATGTAATAAAAAGTTATCATTTCTCTGTACCAGGGTAGAATCGAGACCTCGTGGTAGTATTATTTTCTGTACTACTGGAGTGCTATTAACTGAACTTGAGGTTAATCAAGCTTTGTCCAACTATAGTCATATAATACTGGATGAGGTGCATGAACGGGATACTCATGTAGATTTGGCTATGGCTGTGCTAAAACAGGTATATTTATTAGAATTTAAAAATCTAGACTAATTTTTGTCTCTTTCTGTTAAATTGTTTGCTGTGATATAAGTGTAAGAGATAGCTGGCCGGTGACAGCAGGGTGACTGAGACTAAATAGTTTTCCCAAACCCCTCTGTTAAAGGAAACCAAATTTAATTGCGTAGTTTAGTCCCGTATTTTAAAACATTAATATAAGTTGTTAATCCATTTTTTCTGTATGTGAGAGATTGTGACCTAAATACAAATAAGATTTCTATCTATATTCTTATAAATTTAAGGCTTAAAGCATACAGTGACTAGACAACTATGGAAAGAGGTCTGGTCTATGTTACAGTTTCGCAGAGATTTTTTTATTTTTTCAAACATTATATTAATTGAAATACATACAAAAATATACAAAAGCGGTGCCGTCCCTAAAACATGTGGACACGACCAGCGACATATCTTTTCCACAAATTTTCATCAGCAATATAATTTATATCTCTCGCTTTTAGGATCACAGAAATTTGCTAGTTAGCAATAGTTATTAAGTATAAAATATGCTGTGTTTACCTGTTAAAGAGAGTAAAATTTTTGTGTGTTCCTGTGTAAGCTTTTATTGTTATACCCGTTGGCAAATCAAATAAATCAAAATTTTATATTTTCGCTGTTTCACAGATAGTGAAGAATATAAGATTTTTTTAAACAGCTTGAAAAAAAATGTATTTCATAGTCCAATTTAAAATTCCAGATACTAAAAAAACGAACAGATCTAAAACTCATACTTATGAGTGCAACGTTAGATGCAGAAGCATTGTCAACGTATTTTGACAATTGTCCCGTAGTATTCATAGAAGGGCTTACTTATCCCGTCACAGATGTTTATTTAGAAGATATCCTAAAGCTAACTCACTACCAGATACAGAAGGAAGTGCTAAAGAAACATAAAAAGCAAAAGTGGAAAAAATTTGAAAAGAAGGTTAAAGCGAGGGAGGCGAATGAAATGGAACAGTATATTCAACATAACGCTGAAATTGGTAAGTTTGTGTGGACAAAATTCAAATAGTCCGTTTATGTTTGGGACAGGTGACTAAATAAAATACTAAAAGTGCAGGGCAAGAACAAAAGCTACCTTTAATATAATTATATCAGATATCTCCTAATTAAATGGCTGTCTTTCTACACATTACTAAAAACAGATTAAAGCAAATTTTTGCAAAAACTTATTTCTATATGTATAAGGTAATAATAAATACGTTCATCACAAAATATAATAACTTAATCGAAAATCTTGTCCTGGAAAATAAAACGACATCTTTTATACAAAAAATAATCTTATTGGGTCTGACCCGTTTGACCAAATGACTAGATATGATTTAGAAACACGCACTAAATCGTTACAAGCGATGACAAAAATGTAACAATTTCACAGAGAGTAAGTAAATAAAACTTTTACTTCAAATAGGTGAGCGTCCTGCCCGTTTGCCTCCCGTAACATAAACAAAAACCACTATTACTAGATGTCGTTACGTACACCATTTTTCTAATAAAAACGACAGGTTAATCACAAACAAATTTACGCATTGTTTCTTCTTCCGTTACACATTCTAACTCCTAGTCTGAGAAAGTTTATGCATAATAATTTAATTCTTTTATTAGGACCATGGCTGGAATCAATAAAAAACGATATACCTCTTGATGTATACAAAACACTCCAAGACCCAGAAATAGAGACATTCAATATAGACTTAATAGTTGTGCTCCTAAATTACATATGCAAGGGAGATCCAGGAGCAATTCTTGTGTTCCTACCTGGGATTGGGGAAATAACTAAAGTAATGCGATGTATGGAATTAACTGGGTTTTTTAACGAAAGACACGAAATTTATCCCTTACATTCAAAACTAGCAACTCTAGAACAGCATAAGATATTTATGAGGCCGCCGTTAGGTGTTCGTAAAATAATATTGGCCACGAACATCGCTGAAACGTCGATAACAATTGATGATATAGTATATGTTGTCGATTGTGGGAGGATTAAAGTAAGCGGTTTGAATGTTGAACAGAATATTTCTACGTTGAAAACTGAATGGGTGTCTAAAGCTAATTTACATCAGAGGTGAGGATTTTTCACTTTATAACACTAAACTTTTTTGAGTTTTTATAAGATTTTTTTACTGACGAGTATTTCATTTAAATGATTTTTAAAGTACATATTATTCATTTCTTTGGAATCCTAGAGTTTATTTAATTTTATTGATAAAAGATTGTCAACGCTTGGCACACTGATTGGTAAAAGAACAACATATACAATTTTTAATGTGTACACTTATAGACAAACATTACATACACGAAGAGATAATACAAATATTAAACAAAACAATTAAAATTACAAAAACTAAACAAAAATCGAGTTACTAGAAATAAAAGTCGGTAAATATTCCGTATCGCGGCACCAACCTTAGCCGTTACGGCTTGCATAATGCCTGTGCTTTGTTACAGCGGGTGGGGGCTGCTCTTCCTCCGCGCCTCCGATTTTTTATATATACTCTAGGGGTAAGGCAGACAAGACCACGTGGATAGTGGGGTGCTCTGATTCGGTTTTGGGTACTTTTTTTTTTTTTTTGGCAAAAAAGGTCATGCGCCATCATAACAACACTAAGTTATAGTGCTGAGACTTCGTCGAATCGTACCTTCGGCTCGCTTATAATTAATAAATTAATATTATTTTTAATTCTTCTTTTTAAGTCTTACAATTTAATTACTTATATTAGTATTGTCTTTGATTAATATAACCTTTACACATTTAAAGAAAAAACTTTTTAACCGGATTAAAGTTATGTATTATTATAATTTATAAATTATATGAAATTTATAATAATACATAACTTTAATCCGATTAAAAAGTTTTTTCTTTACTTATATTAATGAAAATATTAATATATTTCCCAACAATCTTCCTTCTCTCGGTAATTTTGACTCGTAATGAAGTTAAATTTTAGTTTTTGGTTTTACGGTTTATGCTTGAGGTTTTTTGTTCTTGTTAAAATAATCGACCTGTTTGTCTGTAAAATTTGGGACGTCATATTTTCTTGTATCTTATATGTTTTATAAATACAAATATGTATATTTAATATAATGAGTGATCCTACAAACTTACCCCAGGCTTCAGAGTTGCATGCCAGCTTATCAACGCAAGTTTCAAACATGTAAACCAGTTTAAAATATCTTTAAGTCTTTAAAAAGTCATCTATATAAACACCTCATAACCATACCGCCGCCATTTGTACCTCATATATCGCCAATCATATACTATATATATTTTCTTTGTAATTGTAAGTATCTTCTTATTATGTACTTTAGATCCTAGCATCGTGACTTTTAACTAAAAGCTAATTAACTAAAGTAAGCTAATTTAACTTATGTTTTATTTTGCTTTTGTAATTGTATAAGTGTAACATTGTTATCTGTATTTTTGAAATTTAATTACGCACTTACCCTTAGTATTCTTTTTTCCTTACTAAGGTTGCCTGGAAGAGAAACTTTGTTAGCGATATCGTGCCTCCTTAATAATTTATGTTATCTGTTATCGAATATTATAATGCAACAGTGTTAATAAATAAATAGTTTTTCGTCGATCCTATTCAAATTAAAATGCATAATTATCATCTTAAATATACATATTATATCACGACATAATACGATTTGCAGACGTGGTCGTGCAGGCCGTTGTCAACCTGGCATTTGCTATTGCCTATTAACGTCGTACCGTGCGGGAAAACTTGCCGATCGGCTTTTACCAGAGTTACAAAGGAGTAATTTATTAGAACCGGTGTTGATGGTGAAGAAATTGAGACTCGGTTTAGCCTATACGGCGTTACAGACGGTACCATCACCGCCCGCTGAGAAAACAGTGGAGTCTGCTGTGAGGCACTTGCAGAAGTAAGATTTTTTTTTAATTGACATATTTTTGAAGTGAAACTTCTTTAGGCACGTGAGGGTAAATTTTTTACGGATGAAACGCAATAATAGTATTAACGTCACGAAGATGTGCAGCGTTTTTGTTGATGATAAGAGTGATAAGGGCGAATTACCTTATAGAAATTCTAATTTATATGTATAAATATTAATTGCTGTTCATTTGACTCGAGAATGACTGGACCGATTTGGCTAATATATGGTCTTTAAATTGTCGTAGTCGCAGAATAGAGACGGAACCGACAAATAGTAAACTTTACATGGCAGCCATTTCATAATAGGTAATACAATCATGTTAGTTTTTTGCCATACATTTTTAATTTCATATTCTGTTCTTATGAAAATTTGCATACAAGCAAACAAAAGGGTTTGTTTTAAAATAAAAATAATAACATTTCATTACACAGTTTTCTAGAAAAATCACATGCTTCTATGAGTGTACCTATCAAATCCGTCACTTTACCGACTGATTAATTTAACGAATGTTTTTTTTAATGTAGCCGAAAATTTTGTCAATGTAGTATCCAAATATGATAAAAAGTGGATTTTATATTATAGTATCAGGTCCGATATCTTTGTTCTGATTAAAAAATGTTGAATGAAGTATCGACTCAAATATAATATATAGGTGATACGAAGTTAACCATCCGGTGAACCGGGTCATCTAGTTCTTAATAAAATTATACAGGCGTCCCAGAAGTATGGGACATCAAGGGAAAGTACCTTAAATATCGTAGTAATATTTTGCTGAAAGAAGACTTTATTTTATTTTGAAAAGTAAGTATTACTGCATTCAATGATATTCTAAAAATTACTTGTCCCGTCTGGAAATCGAAACGACTCAAATGTGAAAAAAAAAACACCCCTTTTTTATTTTGATGCCAATCAAGATAACGGACAAAAAAAAGCTTAAGTAGGTAACGTTGTATTTTGAAAGAAAAAAAGGGTGCGTGTACTTATGTACGCGCGTAAGAAGTTATACTTCTTTGGCATTATTAAAAATAGTTTTTGATTGCATGCAAATAATTAATTACAATTAAATAATCAAAGACTGGAAAAGGAGTCATTAAAGTCAATAAAGTTCAGTTTACATTTGAAAAATTAATTAAATAAATATTTATTATTATTCTCTTACATTAAACAAATAAAACACTATTTATCTTTAAAACATTTTTATTTCATTATACTATTTATTTTTAAGTGACTCTAATGTCTTCATCAGAATTTCGGTTTGTAATTTTAAATTAATCATTACTTGGTTGTGCATCTACGAGGCTTCTCCAAAACTACTTGCTTTCTGCAACAAATAAGAGAATATTAATTTAAGCTCTGTCCATGCAAAACTTAAAATTTTTTTATAATTCATATTATAAATTTTTTAACACATTTATATTAATATAATTATATAAATGTGTTAATAATATAATTTGTAGCACATGCTACAGACCTGGATAGCAACTTTCTTTTATTCTATTTAGAGATAGAGATAATTTAAATATAATACCGGTGTCTTCCTTGTAGGTTTCTTTGGAGTTGTTTGGGGATTCTTGTTGTTCAGTTCGACATGATTTTCTTTAACCTTTCTTTAATCCTACAAAATAATGAAATTGTTAAGTTATGTTGTCACTGTTGTGCACACCTTTGTTTGGCTTTTTTAGTATTCAAGTTATGTCAAAACTGATTTATTACCTTGTCATTGTTGGCTTTATTTGCTTTTGGGATATCAATTGTTTCCAAAATGATTTTATTTGTAATAACCTGAAATATATAAATAACATCTATTAATTTAAGTATCATGGTGAGTGGTTCGCACTCAGGTATTAAGGTGTATTATACCCACTGTCCATTATAAGTGGGAATGGGCTCACTTCTGGCAGGACAGAGTTTCGGTACTACAAGTGCAACATGGATGTTTTGAGGTATTACAATATCTCTAACTACCCTGTAGGGGAATAAAGTAATGTTGTAAGCATATGCCTATGCTTGAAAGGTTGAACCTTGAACATCACCATACATCATATTTATAATTAACATTCCTACCTCGACACCATCACAATCAAATTCATTGCAATCTACTTCAAACCATTGTGTCTCGAGAAGGTGATGGTGGCTTTGTTCCACCTCCAGTTTTTGATGTTTCACGGCGATAAGATGACAACTCTTTTTTTGTATTCAATTTAGTGCACTTCCACTGATTCATCAATTGTTTTTTGTCTCTTGTCCTTATATTTGCTAGATTAAATCTGATGTTTTGATTAAATAATGTGGTCATTTTTTTGAGATGCAGGTACTTATTAAAATGTTTACTTCTCTGTTATATCGCTCCAAGCCTTCATTTTCTCCTTATTAGTATTCGTGCTTAAATCTTTGTTCTCAATTATTGATATATAGGGTCGTAGAATATTTCTAAAAAGTTGCTGTAACAAACGCAATAAACAAAAGCAATGAATAATGGTTCATGTTTCAGTTTTAATCAACAATAATACTCGATAATACATACGGATAGTTAACCTCAATTGTATTGAAGCACTCAGGAAGGTTAGCACAGTTTTTTCACAAATATTTTATATTATTTCACAAATATTTTGTATAATGAAAATAACTAGGTATATAAATATTAATTTTAAACAATAATTAAAACTCCTATATTTGTTTAAAAGGTAAATGTCATTGTCAGATGTCAATTGTCATGGTCATTCAAAATTCTTGTTAAGCTGCTAAGCTAGAATATGCGTGAAGTTAGCTTCACGCATATTCTATTTCTTTTTTACTTGTAGTTTGTCTTATTCCCATCTCGCTCGCGCACGCTATATCACACTGCCAATTTTGTGTCATAGGTGCGCGCGCAATCGTAAAATTTCACTCTCATCAATTTTTCATAACGCGCCTAAAGAAGTACAACTTCAAAAAAAACAACGTTTGAGTCAAATTTCAAGAAAATTATCAATCTGTCTGAATTGTTCAGACATATTATTATTTATTTATAGCCGACGACGGCGTTTGATATTTAAGGTACTTTCCCTTGATGTCCCATAGTCTTGGGACGCCCTGTATATAGTATGTGGTAATACTCACTACGACTGCTGAAAATCATTTCATAAGGGTGCGTCCAAATCTGTCGAATATGCCGCGAATGTGCAACTTGCGAGCTGCGGCATGTTCGCCAGATCCAGACCCTAACATCTTGCCTCGTCATATTTTGAAATTATAATCTTCAATTGTAATCGTTTTAACATGTGTTGTGTAGATGTGGTGCCCTATACAAAACGGAGACCTTGACCCCATTGGGATGGCATTTAGCAAGACTTCCAGTTCATCCCGCAGCAGGAAAATTATTATTGTTCGGAGCTCTTTTTGGGTGCTTGGATAGAGCAGCGAGTGTTGCAGCAGTATGGAGCTACAAAGATCCATTTCTACTTGTTATTGGTAAAGCCCGTTTTTATTGTAATGAGATGTATCTGTTTCGTTTCCCAAATAAATAAATAACTGTTAATTAACATTTCCTTGAAAAAAATCTTTAATTTTTAAGGCAAAGAATTCGAAATTAAGGCTGTAAAGCGAAGGCTGGCGATGGGTGAGCCGAGTGACCACGTGGCGATGTCTGAAGCGATTATGCAATGGGAAAGTTGTTCATACAGGTTCATACATATTTTCAAATATGACGATTTTATGGCACAAAGCGCAAGCTAATGTTTTCCCTCGCCGTACGCACATAGAAAAAATTGTGCACAGACGTATCTCGAACACATGACCTCAGAGTTGGAAACCCACTTAAACCGCTGGGCTAAATAATAATGTCTTATAAAATAAAAAATAAATCAATGGCGCTACAACCTTTTAGGGTTTGGGCCTCAAATTTCTGTATCTGTTTCATGATCATTTTTCAATCTCATAGGCGGTGATAAGTAGGTGATCAGCCTCCTGTGCCTGACATACGCCGTCGACTTTTTGGGTCAATTAAGAATTCCTCACGATGTTTTCCTTCACCGTTCGAGCGAATGTTAAATGCTCACATAGAAAGTCCATTAATGCACAGCCGGGAATTGAACCTACGACCTCAGGGATGAGTTGCACGCTGAAACCACTAGGCCAACAATCTCTAAATCTAATCCCTAATGTGCAACGATGTGTAAATAAATATTGCCGTAGCATATTTCGAAGAACAGGGCACATAAAACTCCATATTTTTCATAGAACAATAAATGTTAGTAAATACCGCCCATGGGCAGTCAATACCAGAGGGCTCGCACGTTTGTCGCCGGCTTACGAATTGGTACGGTCTTTTCTTGAAGAAGCTTGTTTTCTATCTTATTTTCACTATTACTGTAATGACTCAATTAAAAAAACTTTACTTTTGTCATAGTTTTTAAAATATGTTATTAGAGATCGTCGTTCGTTCGCCTACGATAATTTCCTTTCATACAACACATTGGAACTGCTAGTTGATATGAAGAAACAGCTGGGAGAAAATCTCACACAAATGGGATTTCTTTCAAGTAGTGACCTACATGCTCAATGGGAGAACAGGAATTGGAATAATATGAGCCTTTTCAAAGCAATTGTGGCTGCAGCGTTGTACCCCAATGTAGCACAAGTTCGGTGAGTCGACTAGACAATTACTGGATTACATTTGTTTGTTTTATTTATAGACGCCGTAAGGACACTTTCTTACGTTAAATATCCTTTTAGTAAATTAGGTTAATTTTGTAAAACGTTACGATGCGGGGCGGGGATTAAATTACGCGTTATTGTTAATATTTTTTTCGACTTACACCATATAATAGTAACTAAAGAGTCACTAGGTGGTCACGAAACGTTTTACTATACTACTATACTTGGGTACTGAAAAACGTTACGGCGATTAACATGGGGGGGGAGGGTCAATTAGACGATTGCCGCACCTTTATTTGTATTTTTTATAGGACTTTCAGGCTAGTGTGTGTTTTAAAAAATAATTTAAAGAAATTAACTTCAGATACATGTCAACAATATTTACATACCTCCCTTTTATAAATGGGTAAATCAAACACGTGAATACCCATGTCAAAAACTAACCGATTTTGTCGAAACAAAACAAAGCACAGCCCTGAGTGAAGTTTATCTTCTCAACAAGATACAACCATTAAATTTTACGGTGTTCCCCATCATTAATAAGAGCGTATAGTGAATATGGAATAATCAAAATTATATTTACAGTTGGCGCAATTTAAAAAGCGTCAAGAAACATACATCCATTAAGGCAGTTTGCCCTGAAGATGGCAGAGTCAAGATCCACAACAGTAGCGTTATGACTTCTTTGCATGGTACGCAAAGGCGCGAAGGAATTTGCACTAACCCCGGGGCTAACTGGTTGGTTTATTGGCTAAAGCAAAGAATGTCGGACCTTTTCCTTATTGATGTCAACCTGGTATATACACTGCCGCTGTTATTCTTTGGAGAATTTAGTGTTAAAGAAGGTAAAGTATTGCCTTTCTTAATTTAACTGAAAAAAATTGTAAAGTATTAATAGTAATAACTGCACGACCGAGGTAGCATTACGCGTTGCTCACTTGGTATTTATAAGCGTAAATCGTCGTACGCATCATCATGAAACGTCAAGGCAAAATACAAAATACCATCCGTATCACCTCGACGTCCATCGTTCCACAACTGAGCGTTTTCTAACTCAGTTTTTGCCGCGCACAACCACTATGTGCAACCAGCTGCCCACTGAAGTATTTCCGAACCAATTCGACTTAGAGTCCTTCAAGAAAAAAGCGTAGTTATTTTTAATAGGCTGGCAACGCACTCGCGAGCCTTCCGGCATTGAGTGACCATGGTCGGCGATATTACTCACTGTGACTACTTCAAACAAGTTACGTACTGTCTACTAATAAAAAAAATATAACAAACGCCCATAGACACTCACATTGCAAGAGGTGTCGCAATTGCGTTGCCGGCCTTTTAAGATGTGGTACGCTCTTTTCTTTTGAAGGACCCTAAATCGAATTGGTTCGGAAATACTTCAGCTGGTTCCAAATGGTGGTGGTGCATGGCAAAAATTGCCTTAAAAAAACGCTCAGTTGTGGAACGAAGGACGTGGAAGTGATAAATTTCTCGACGTCCAATGATGTACATAATTTACACTCCACCCAATGTTTTTTGATGTCTATTATTTAAAAAATTAACCTAAAACGCCGTAAATTATATTGTTTTTAGATCTGGAAAATCCAGAGGATTGCTTAATATCTATAACTAAAACTATAAACGTACGATGCAACAAAAATACGGCAAACACAATACTGAAGTTGAGAATTCTACTCGACAAAGTACTGGCGAACAAAGTTACGAAAACATGCCCACATTCTGAGAAACAGAGCCAATTCGAAGACGAGGTTTTAAAGTATGTTTTTATGTGATTATTGTGGTATATAATTTTTTATATAACAGATTATACACGTTCAATCCGTTGGTTCGTGTTATAACATAGCCAATGCCAGATTTAGAGGTCATAGGTTTTTTTTTCATACACCGTAACAGAATTGTATATTGTCATGTATAACAAAAATTTGTTTCAGAACCGTGATTGAACTTATTACAGCGGAAGATGAACAAGCTGATTACATCGAAGATGATATATCAGGAGCATCAGACGATAACGGGCATTAATTTATTTATATTAAAACTTTTTAAAATTAAATCTAGTCTAAAGTTGTGTAATCCTTAAAATTAAGTAAAACGTCGTTAATGATGTATCTTTAATCTCTAAAATGAGGATGTACCTTGAATCTCTAAAATGATGATGTATATTTAATCTCTAAAACGATGATGTATCTTTAATATCTAAAATGATTATGTATAATTAATCTCTGAAACGATGATGTATCTTTAGTATCTAAAATGATGATGTATCTTTAATATTAAAATCTATGTTATACCGTTAGTATCGATCATTACAGTACAAACGATCGTCTAGTCATAATAATTAAGATTGATCTCGTCAACTGGTATCATAAATAAATTAAATAAAAATACATATAATCAAGATCATTTTGTTTTATTTCACATATATTATAATCGCCAATATATTTTAAAACCCTTTAAGATATTTAAAGCAACATGTACGCGCTGCAACAGGTCTCATCTAAATAACCAAATATCACATATTTTATCACAAACAGCACAACTTTATTGATACAACACTCTTTTGACAGTTGATTTTTAAATAAAAAAATGGGTATCACTTATTCCACGTCATAAAATTTGAATCTGTAGGCATCCCTACTCATCGGCAAAGAAGACTGAGGGTGTAGGCCGAGAGAAAAAGCCGGCTTAAAAAAATCTCGGTACTCTTTTAAAATAGCAACACATCAAAAAAACAAACAAAAATAGCCTGTGTAGCACTAGTCTCAGGCCCTTTTATCAACTAGATAATCGTTAACTTTATAGTAAGCCTTTTTACACAGCTTTTCTTTAATATATTTCTTAAATTTATTAAAAGGTAGAGATAAAAGTGCCTCTGGGACTTTATTAAAGAAGAGTATCCCTTTTCCCAAAAAAGAGTTACTAACTTTAGATAGTCTAGTACGGGGAAATTGCAGACAGAGAATTGTTCCGAGTATTAACATTGTGCGTATGTTCTATTCTAGTAAACTTATCACTGTTTTTGTATACATACATAATATTTTCATAAATATATTGCGAGGGAAAAAAAAATCCTTGAATTTATCTCTTAGAGATTCCCTACATTTTTAAGTTATAGATTGCTCGAATAGCCCTCTTCTACAGGATAAAAATAGTTTTGACATCAGCGGTATGACCCCATAATAATAAGCCATAAGTCATTAAGCTGTGAAAGTAACTAAAATAAACTAGTCTAGCTGTATCGACATGAGTTAGTGAGCGAATTTTTTTAACCGCGTAAGCTGCAGAACTCTCTTCGCCAATCTGTTAATATGAGGGGACCACTGAAGTTTTGAATCTATGGTGATTCCAAGAAATACAGTTGTATCATCCAGTTTCAATTCCTCATAATTGGTCACTAGACCAATTGGATACTAATCCATAACCATAATTGAAGTCTGATCACCTACTTTTCTGTTAAAAAAATATATATTCATGAAACCCCTTGGGGTCTAGCCATATTGGTGTCGAAAGTATTCTACATACACTACCGCTTTTTCGTAATTGTATTGTCGAAAACGCTTCGTTCGTAGCCAAGGGGCATGTCGATACTGATACACTACCGCAAAGTCGACAGCGTAGATTATTAGTAGTAAATTAGTAGTAAATTTGTATGAAAACTTTTCGACACGAACTGTCATTTCCATACAAATTAAGTTTTCGACTTTCTACATACACTACTGTTAAGGCATCTTGACTAAGGCCCCTGCTGTTCGTAGCACTTTATTCCGTCATATTGTCTCTGGATTAAATGCATTCCTAATGTCACTTTTATAAACAAATAAAAGTTAAAACTACAATATTATTGTAAATTTGAAATAATTACAAATTCCAATTATTGGAAGCTGCAAAAGGGTCATTAGAATGTCAGCAAGGTCGGAACAATTTTCGATTTAAGTGGAATTTACGGAAGGTGCAAAGTGAATATATGAATTTTAATTGCATGTTTAAATAAATTATGGTTTGTTTCATGTTTTCTCAGAAATTTAAGGCTACAAATAAATACAATATTTTGAAATTGCATAATCGCGATATATAATAATTAGTGGTACTCATACTTTGATATTTTTAGGATTTGACTTCACAACTTATCTGCAAAATGAAGAAGCAACATATTTTGTTACCGCTTAGAAGAAACAATAGAAATAGTACTGTGGATTGATAAATAAAGAGTGAAAATAAGGTTGACTAGAAGTTGATAAAGTCCAAGGAATTAAAAAACAATAGAAAAAAAACGTAGACTAGTGTGAACACTGAAATTAGAGTTTGATTTAAGCTTTAATTAGGTTTGGTGTTTGTGCTTGAACATTTTTAATGTCAATTTGAAAGCAGATTTATATATAAGTGTAGATTTTATTAGTGATTTGCTACTAGTTGGAATTATCTCTGTTTATGTCCAACAAACAATTTCAGTTTAAGTTAGAGTCATAAAGGTTGATTGTTTATAATATATTTATACTTTTAGAAAGTGAGAATTCAAAAACAGCAAGTACTCAATGAAATGAAAAGAGGGATTATTAAAAATTCTAAAATAGAAACTGGTATGAAATTATAACCCTTAATCAACCTTTGATTCCATATTGATGCTCCAACATCTTAGATATAAATTTAAGTTTGATGCTGATTGTAAGTTAATATTTATGTCAATTAACTTTTGGTTATATCAGTGATTTGCTACAAGTTAATATGTAAATGCAAAATCTGTTTAAGTAAGAAATGAATAAACATTGTATGTTATGTATTTGTCAGTGTTATTTTTGGTAATTTAAAAAGCCATTAAAGTGGTTCACAATATTAGTTTATTTTACAAGAATATACAGATAATGCATATATGAATGACCCATACCTACTAATAGTTAGGAATATTAAACAAACAGGTAGCAAAATAAAAATGTTTCAGTTATGGTTATTTTTTATTAAAATAAGGCACCAAATATCTTCCTTAACATAATGCAGTCTACATAGAAAAATAAGTATATGTAACAACTTATTAAACAATACAGACATTACCACTGAACACACGCAGGTGCACCAAATTAAATGCATTACTACCTAATGTAGATGTATTCATATATGTAGATAATTAACTAATGTAAGTGTTAATTTGCAGCAATGTCAATATCTTGTTTGTGTGCTGTTATATACAAAAAATTGTTCAATTCATAAAACCTAACGTTAGATGTTGTGATGATTTCATAAAATTACTATGATACCTACAGTTACTATGAATACATCCTGGGCAATTAAAAAAATAGTGATTGTTTCCTTAACACAACAATTGTAAATAATAATAGTTAAATTGTAAAGATATAATTCTTCCCAAAATCTACAAATGCAGTTTGTTTATAATAATATCCCATTAACATTCAAACTGCTGAACTTATTAAGATTAAATGTGGAAGAACATAGTTTCAGTTACTGTTTCCTGTTCTTGAGGTAATGTTACTTAACCAACTATTATTTCATACTCCACTTGTCTTATTTTTTACATTATTCATAAAATGCTTCGTTCCTCATTATCAAATTCATTTTCAGGTACATAATATAACACTTTAATTAATTAAAAGATAAGACTAATAAAATTTGTCCATTTGTGGTTTTTTTTAATACTTTTAGTTGTCTTATTAGCTTCTCTTTTTCTGAAAATAAAATATTTTAGTTAGTACTTTGATCAATAGGTAACTTTAATATTAAAAGTCTTTACTTAATTCTAAACTTAAAAATATACTTAATTTGTCACTGTGCTGCTTATTGTCAATTAAAGTTTTTAATAACCAAACAATGTCAGTAACTCCCAAGGGACTTGAATTAAAACTTCTCATTCATTAACAATATTATAATAACTTCTCTAGTATATTAACTTAGTAAATAATTAAAGAAAATACCTGCTTACCATTAAGTACTTAGTATTGCTCACTATATTTTATATTTCCAAAGTTCATGAAGTAAAAATCCACTTTATTTGATTAATTTAAATTTTAAATCAATATTATATCATAAGGTTCTATTATAATTACAATAAAATATATTTAGAACTTCTAATTATGTTCATTAGTGACTGCTTTCTCATCTGAAATATATAAATAATATGTACAATCATTTTACTTTGTGAGTTTGTGATTATATAATATAAGCAATATTAAATGGTATATGTATTTTTCAAATTAAAGAACAATTTCATGAACTTACATGCAATATAAATATCAATAAAAGATATCCAATATAACTAGGATTTACCTCTACTAATTTGCTGATTTTCTTGACATTTTCATATTTATCTGTGTCTATTATGTTATCCTCGCATTGATTCATAGAAAAACTAAAACTCTTAACTTAAAAATATTATATCTAGTTTAAATTATTATAATTACACGAGAACGTTAAAAAAAGACAGATAACAAATTAAAACCATTTCGTTAAAACGTCCAAAATATGACATGTTTTTAAAACGGTAGCCTTTGAGATCACGCTAAAACATGGCGGAGAAACGCCGTTTCTTCTACACTGCCGAAACATTAATTGGCCGTTGGCTACCGAATAGCGTAAGCGTTAATGTGTGTCTTTTCGTAGCACTGTCATGGCGTCGCTTTTTGTATCCCGAGTCCCGACTCAGGCTCTCTTAAGTTGGCGGGGGGAAATTAATTTTTTGCACTTTTTTTGGCTCTATCAACTGTTCTTCATTGTTGTATCAAAAAAAAAATTTTGTTTTTTTTTTTATTATAAAGAAATTGACCCTCAATTTGGCACGAACTATAGATATTTTGATATTTTTTTTTCTAATAGTTTAGAACTATTCAATAACTGTTCGTTCAAAATAAACAACTGTTCGGCTTTCATTATCCTGTAATTTAATAATAATTAACTTTTTTGAAATTTATTTTGGATTAAATCACTGAAGAGTTTCATTAAAAAAAACTTAATGAAATACATTCCTTTGTCTACAAAAAATAATACTATATTTTTCATTAAATTTGCGAAAGTAAATAAAAAAGAGTATTATGCTACAATATTGTTATATCAATATTATCAACATTTCATACTAACTTTCTCAGAAGAAACGATGAATGTTTGTTTATCAAGTGTAATCAATCACTTTTAGTGAAATAAAACAATTAATTTTTAAATAATACTTATGTATAAAGTGGAGTATTTTGTTTATTATCTCTCCATACTCCATACATATATCCACGTCATGGTTAAAATCGAGAAACTATTAATTAATATGAATTTTCACGAGAGCGATAATCAATGCGTAATAACATTTAATTAAGATTGATAAAAAAAAGTTAATTATTATTAAATTACAGGATAATGAAAGCCGAACAGTTGTTTATTTTGAACGAACAGTTATTGAATAGTTCTAAACTATTAGAAAATAAAATCAAAATATTTATAGTTCGTGCCAAATTGAGGGTAAATTTTTTTATAATTAAAAAAAAATGAACAAAAAAAATTTTTGATAGAACAATGAAGAACAGTAACGAACAGTTGATAGAGCTAAAAAAAAGTGCAAAAAATTAATTTCCCCCCGCCAACTTTTTTTTTTTTCCTTTATGGCACCCCCCGCCAACTTAAGAATCATCCCGAGTCCCGACTCACGCCTTTAGGGCCTAGGCTACCGACTGTCGACACGAGCTGTCATTTTCATACAAATTTAGTTTTCGACTTCCTACATACACTACTGTTAAGCCATCTTGGCTGATGCGTAGAGGGGATTGCTGCGCATGTGTACTGTCGCGCGGGGGACCGAATGCGACCGGAGAGCCAATCGAAACTCTTCATTCCGCTAGCCCCCCTCAGGTACCTTATTTTTTACTTCTGCGCAATAACGGTCAGCGCTAGAGTTTCGTGCCGCTACTTGTACGTTGTACCAGAGCCATTAAAAAAAAAACAAGTGTTTATAGTTGCTACTTGCTAGATTGTTATGGTGGTTTAAACAAAAAATCTAAATTGATGTAAAGTTTTGCTTTATTTACCAAAATGAATAAAGGGTATGTTTTTTAAAACCGCGTAATGTAGCTTTAGTTACGAAAATGTTACTAAATCATTTTAAACTATTTATGAATTCATTGTAGACGAACATAAAAAATGGCCGGCAAAAATGTAGTATTTATATTTTCTAGCATTTTAAGTTTATACATTGTTTATTTTATCAACAACTATGATACTATATGTTTTTAATAATACGAAATTTGTTAGGATGTACAATTATCTGTATGTGCACTGTTTCATGAAGATTTATACAATATGAAAAAATAATCGTTACATCTAGTACTTAATTTCAAATATTATACTTAAAATTGTAGCATAGTATAATATATTCTTAACATCCTTGTTGATTGTGTGACTTAATCATTTTCAAATTGTGTATTTTTATTATAACAATAAAGATATTGAACTATTAGAATTACCAATAACAATCTGAATTCCATAAGAATTTACAATTGTTTCATATTGATACTTTAATAATATGTGTTATTTCTTAAAACAATGATTTATATAATTTTGTCCTGTTAATTACAAAAATATTAATTTATAAAGATTTTATGTTTTAATATATAGACGGAATTTTGGAGCTCAAAGAAAATTTGCCGCTGGTGCTTCTGCACCTAATAAGTGTCAAACTCCACGATTGGAAACTCCCACAGAAACCAGGCCTGATCCAGAACCTAAAGTACATTTAGTGAAGAAATCACCATCAGTTCTCCTGGACAGACTTACTTTTAATGGTAAATTATTTTCATATTGACTTACTTATTATTATATACTAGTAGACTTGGCCAAGCGCTGCTGTGGCTAAGATTTTTGTTTTATTACATAGTAGTAAACTATTCAAGAGAAACGGCAGGAGAACACCAATCCACCATGCTTTTTTGGTGGATATGCCATTAAATTGTAGCTTATGTGAAACGTTGGTATTTAATTTGATAAGGATCAATACCTAGGTACGAATAAAGAGCCTTTTCTAACGGTGGTATTTTAATAAAAAAAATTAATTAAAGGGACGCTTATTGTGAGGTATCTATAAAAGGTAGAGACATGCTGTTGCGAATTTTTTTATAGATAGTGATGTGTCCTGAAAAATTGTAATACATCATTTTGTTCTATCATTAATAGTTTTCGCAGCGCACGCGATTGAAGGAAAATTGTAATACATTATTTTGTTCTATCATTAATAGTTTTCGCAGCGCACGCGATTGAAGAAAAATTGTAATACATCATTTTGTTCTATCATTAATAGTTTTCGCAGCGCACGCGATTGAAGGAAGTTTTTTGTTTATTTTTTTACACCTTGGGTTAGATTATTCAAGTTTTAGTAAGCAACCCCTAATTTTTTTGAAAATGAAACATAGCCTATGTCACTTGGGAATAGTGTAGCTTGCCAACGGTGAAAGATTTTTTGAAATCGGTCCAGTAGTTTCTTAGCCTATTCATTTGAAACAAACAAAAAATCAAATGTTTCCTCTTTATAATATTATACATAATGTTTACACAACTTCAAAGAAATATGTTAAACAATTACTTGATGTAAGCTTTGCACAATCTAATATAAAATACCATCATCTTGTAAATATTTTTAACATGAATTATAATTTATTATATATATACAATTATTTTTAAGTTACCTCTTAAATGATAAAGTAAGCAGCAAGAAAAAAGTAGTAAGTATAGTACATTATTAATGTTGTATTTTCTTCTCTCCATATTTTGTATCTTTTGTTAATCAAAAACAAAACTCTTAACTTGATCTAGGCATGTCTAGAAGAAACCCAGGCAATGGTTGTATGTTGCAAACGGTTTTACTGCTGGTGACCAGTAATGACAACTTGGGATATTTCCTCCCAAATTAAGGGGGAATCAATATGTCCAGTAGGTTTTTAGTACTTCTCATATACATTTTGGTTTATTTTTAAAGGGATTTTTTTGAGATTACTTTATTATTTAAGACTCAAACCCAACCAACTAAACCAAATATAAACTTCAACAGTGGCTATAACTGGAATACCAAAAAGGTATAATATTACAAGATCGAAATAACGGTTCATTAGTTAGCATGGTAAAATATCACTTAGGGGATTCCATTTCCGATCTTGGGTAGATATTTTTTTCATCATATATGGCATAATAAGCCAATTTTTCTAACTTTAATTTAAAAGAAATTATTTATTTATTTACTTACAGCCCATGCATGGCCAAATTTAGACTGAAAATAACATGAAACTACAATAAAATACAATTAAGTTATTTACAAAATTGACAGTAAATGCTCTTATCCTCTCCAAGTATACTCTCAAATCACAGTATACTACCCCAATACGCTTCCCAAATGATCATTAATTAATATGTGTTTTTAATTCATATTTGAAATTACGTCTCAAACCCAGTTTACAACAAAAACTTAAGCATTTTTAATCAATATTTACCGTCGTTTTTGAAGTTGGTTCTAGGGGAGATCATAGTCCTACATTCTCTTAGAGTTTTTGTTATAAAATTACCATTGCAAGTCATTTTATTATTTCATAACAATTGAAATTTTGAAAGACTATTAAGTGATTTGGTTTTAATCATGACTCTTTCAAGGTAAATATAAAACACACTGTAGTTTTTATATAAGTCAGTACTGCAATCATTATTATTAAATCAATCATTAATTCAAATTCATGGCTGAAAATGTATGTTCCATAATATTCAGGGTGAGAAATGACTGACAACTGACAAATAGTTGAACATTATTAAATTAACTAATATATTTGATAATGTTCAACTTGGTATCTTTCAATGTTTCTATTAAGTAAAACTGATCTGCTCACTAAAATAGAGATAGTAGCCTATTGTAGATTTCTTTTTACAACTATGTATTTGAAATACTTTAACTGGAGAACGAATAAAAATTTTACAGATGTACATAAGCATATTCAGCCAGTGGTGGTACTAAAACGACTACAAACAAGCCAAGTTACTAAAGCTCAGGTACACCAGACTGTGAAATTAGCTACTTTCGCAGGTAAGAATTAACTTACTTTTTGATTTTCAATAAGGTTTAGATAAATTTGTTTTTGCAATATCATTGAAATACCAATAACAACTAGTAACTACATTTAATATAAATTAAACATTATCAAAATTAGTATAACAGCCATTATCTGTATTAGATTTTGAAATTTTTAGATGACCGAGAAGACAGTTATGATTCTCAAGCAAGTGGTGAGACCTCACTAACTGAAGATACTTCCTCAAATGGTTACAATGATTTGATCACTATACAGCATTGTGTTACTCCAGATCCACAATTCAATAAAAGAAGTATCTCTATATCTTCAACTAGTGATGATGAAAAACCAATTCAAAAGAAAGCAAAGACTAGTGTTTTGGATGAAACTGTTCAAGAATTTTTTGGCTCTCTTAGAATTCCACTTCGAAAAAAAATAAAAACAATCGTTTTAGATGCACCTGTGTTTCGACCGACTGTTGATGAATTTAAGGTCAGTATTCAATCTATAGATATTTAAATTGACTTATGATATAAATGTAACAAGTGTGCATTTGTCAGCAGTGCCTAGCTAATGTCATTTTTAAGCGAGCAACTATTCATCTACACTAATTTAATAAAATACATTTCTGTATTAAATAAAAAAGTATTGTGAAAACAAAGCTGGCTCAGTGGCTTTGTTGATTGAGTATTATAAATGCTTGTCCAACATTAAATCCCATTCACTAAAATATGTGGGAAGGAACTCACTTATAAATGCGTCCATGTTGTTACAGGTGCAAAAATGTGTCTCATAGTTGTAAGAAATTTAACTAGAAACGGTTCATGTAACACATACGGCGGGTAGCCGCTTCTTCTTTTTTAATTATAAAGCCATCTAGTAATATGTAGACCAATTACAGTAATATTTTTTTAATTGTATGTAATATATTGCATTTCTGCAATATATTACTGCATCATAATTAACTTTACATACAACTTTAAGTTAGAACTCCAAACAATTGGGGTTCAACTTTGGCAACTTGAAAATAACAAATAAACAAACAAAATATTTATTGTAGTAGCATAAAACATAAATAACAATACTGTGTAACATACACTTAAGTTGGGCAATCCCATAGAGAAGGAGATGCACTCAGCTATTGCTCACAATGATCATCATATTGGAATGATGTAGCCCTGGTTTAAGAATATATTGAATAGATAATGATTGTGTTTTAACCTGATTCCAGGATCCACTTACATACATAGAGAAAATATTACCAAAAGCATCTAAATATGGGTTGTGTAAAGTAATACCACCAAATGGATTCACTCCACCCTGTAATCTTGACGAGACAATGGGCTTTACTGTTACCAATCAATATGTCCAACGAATGTTCAAACGATATGGCCCTGCTACAAAAGAATTAAGTTCTATCAAAGCCCTCTTAGCATCACAGAAAGTGCCATTCAAGCGCCCACCTTTAGTAAGCGGCTTGGAAGTTGACTTACCACACTTATTCAAACTAGTGCAAAACATGGGTGGCCTGAAGAAAGTAACAAAACTACCACAATGGAACAAAGTGGCCGAACACTTGAAATGTTGTAAGAACTTGAAAAATCCTGGGCAGAAAATAAAACAGATTTATGAAAAATATCTACTTCCATATGAAGTCATGACGTCGGTAGAGAAACTAAATTTGACATTTCAAGTAGAGCAATTGTGTGACAGACGATATTCAAAGATGTATAAGCGAGCAAAAAGTCCTTTGCACACACAAAAACAAATGTTGAAGCAATGTGACTCGACAGATAATGATTCGTCTGATGAAATCTCAATAAAGGATCGGATCATATATAGTGCTCTGGCTGAGACTGAAGATTGCATTGTTCCCGGTCGGAATATGAAAATCCAGGCATTTGAAAAAGTAGCCGAAGTCGCTGCTGAAGCATTTTTGTCATCCCCAAGTCAGACAACAAGTGTGATAGAGAAAGAATATTGGGACGTTGTTTTGTCAAGGACAAAGCATGTGTGTGTTAATGCGGCTTCAATAGATACAGGTGCCACGGATTATGGTTTTCCAAATAATGATTCAGCGGACCATTATAATACACATCCATGGAACATGAAGGTGAGCGATCATTTTGAAACTCAATACTCTTAATAAGTTTATGTAATTTTAATATTTAAGAAAAAATATATACAATTTTATTAAATAATGATATAACGGAACGTTATACCTACCTAACACCGTCGAGTGTCATAAACGGAATTTTGAGTTGTCATATTTTACGAGAGTCGCACGCTGAAGCCACTAGGCCACCACTGCTCACTAGTTAGTAGTATTAGTTGTAAATACTGAAGTTTTTCCGAACCAATTTGACTTAGAATCCTTCAAGAAATCCTCTGGCATTGAGAGTGCCCATGGGCGGCGGTATCACTTAACATCAGGTAAGCCTCAAAGCCATTAGTCCACTGTTCTTAAAAGAAAATTGTTGACTGGCAGGGTATGTTATAGGGGCTTTGCTTTGCCTTGATGAATGTTGAATTTAAATTTTCAAAATTCTTAACAATTAGATGTGCGTTGAAACAGACACTGACACACTTGATACGTATACACTTTCAGCGTATTAGTAGGAACCCAAAAAATATGCTAAGTTTCCTTGGTCCGGTGGTGGGAATGACTGCGCCTACATTGCATTTGGGAATGCTATTTTCGACGAGTTGTTGGCACAGAGACCCCCATGGCCTCCCGTGGATCGAGTATATGCATAAGGGAGTGCAGAAAGTATGGTATGTGGACGTGTGTACAATATTAATTTCTTTCTTGATTTAAATAATATACGATACAATACGTATTACCTTTTCTTTATTTATTTGAATTTTTTTAAGACAAGTCTTCAAGATCAGCCTTCTGTGTCTTGTAGATTTTTGGAGTTTAAAAAATTATTTCTCATGATCGTAGAAGCAAGTGTTAAGTGGTAATTGCTTTCCTCGCTCAACGAATAAGTATAGCAATACAGTGAGGAAATGTCAGCATTAAAGGCACACAGCCACAAGGACAAAACTTTTTAATTTTTTTTTCAAGATAAGTAATGCTAAGATTGTTCAAACGCATTCCAGGTATGGCATTGATGACACGCAAAGCGAGAAATTTCGCAAAGCAGTTGAAAAGTTGTGCCCAGCTTTCTCCCAAAATAAATCTGTTTGGTTGCCATCAGATATAGCGATGATTCCACCGAAATTATTACAGAGGAATTCGGTGTCTCTTTGCCGTGTTGTGCAGAATCCGGGCGAATTTATCATAGTTTGCCCAAAAGCATATTCGTCTTCTATTGCCACTGGCTACACAATTTCCGAAAGTGTGTATTTTGCTACGTTGTCCTGGATTCAAAGTCTTGGTGAAACGTTTGATGTAAGTTTATTGTTTGTTCTAGTTATTTCAGTTGGTATTGTATAACTGGGAGGTTCTATTTGGAGTATGTAAAAGAAAAATATAACAAAGCAGTACATATAATAAAATGGTCATTTTGGTGTGTCAAATTAAATATATTAGAATTAATAATATTCATCTTCATAGTGTACTTTATAATTTTTATTTGATAGCCCATTTCACTGAATGTTTTAAAATAAATTATGGATTTATTAGTTATATATAGTAATTTTATATACACTTACCAATAAACATCTCACAACATTAACACTATTTAAAATATTCTTAAATCAATAAACTTCGCTGAGACGAATTTAAAAAAACCCTAAAAATTACAATTGTAATGTCTGAATGGGATTTTTTTAATGAATAATGTGCCAAACAAAATCAATTTATTGAAACAAGTTTAATTTAATTAAAAGAGGTGTTTAACAACTAGTTCACACTCTCCATGGTGAAGATTAGAGAGTCTCACAGACGCCAAGGGATCAAGCCACTCGGAAAGTGACTGATCGTTGATGATTCGAATCGCTCTTCCTTCAATACGGTCAAGTGGCAGGGGCTGGTGCTGGGGAGTACCCGCTCAGTGACAACAGAAATCCCATGTGCTTTATACCGTTGCAAGCGATGGCCTGGAGTGATGTACGGTCTTGCTTAGCACACCAAGCTTTTTGGAGGCTACTTTAGTCTTTCCCTCTAAATTACCGCGAAACGGAACGTCGTTCAGTACGTACGTATCATTGCCCAGTACCCCGGTGCTGGCTGAAGCTTTAAGGAGAGTGTCTTTGAAGACAGGAGAAGCGACGAAGTATTCTTATTTTAGCGGAAAGTTATGTCTTCTTTCGACTTCAGACACAAGGGGAACAGAGGGCTGGCAGACATTCACTTGGACAGCTTTTGCAAGAGACCAAAAGGCTTGAGTCTTCAAAGGGATACTTATTCGCCAAATCCGGGAATGTGCTCAAATTTTGCCCTAGCGATCTCCCGTTTGAAGAACCTGGAGGCTGAGTCATATGCTTTTTTAAGTTCACTGGTACCCGCATCGCAAGACGTCTTCCGGTTCTACCCAGTCTCTACACCGTAAATTTGCCCCCCCCACCCCAAGAATACAAGCCTGTGGGTCCACAGCGAAGTGGTCCCGGAATCCTCAACAGTGACCGCGTTTGGTACCCCCATGGGGTAGTCTCTCTTCTTATTTGTTTGGGAAAACTCGCGAAACGTACACACAAAATTTAAGTGCAATTAGGTTATGCCGTATCATTTCAAGCCGATTTTCTATGAGACAGTGGTTCTGCCCCGGTCGTGCCAGCCCATGTGGCTGAAGCCAGATGACAACAGCATGGCAATTCCACTAGGAAAGGGGTTGTCTGATTGCCAGTGGGCGATGGGGTAGTCACGTCCCTCCGCCAGATAAATATTGACATGTATAACTTTATTTAAACTTAAAGTTAATTAAATTAAGTTTAATTTGTTTTGCAGACATTAAAAAGCAGTTGTGAACCAACAATGTTTTCTCTTGAGCAACTGTTATTTGCTTTCGTAAAAGATGCCCGTACGCCGCCGTCGGTTTTAACAGCTATTGAGCCAATATTAAAAGAGGTTCTCGACAAGGAGATCAAAAACAGACAGAATTTGGAAAAATTGGGCATACCTGTGAGTCATTTTATATACACAAAATTAACTATAATTTGGTAATAACACTAAATTTCTCGACTTATCTCTTATAAGTTATTTTTTAATAATATAAATAATTGTTATTGGTTCTCTTTTATACACTAATATGAATGCAAGTAAAAACTTATCACTTATATCAAAAATTACCAAAAACATTGTTCGAGAAAAGGCGTACATTTTGCTCACTCAGATTTCCTTAGTTTTAATTCGCGTGGCGACTTCCTTAATCATCAAGAGTTACGCCCCGTGATAGACGCAGGCACTCTCTTTAGCAATATGTGGGTCACACTGAAAATGTTTAGATCTGGCCAGTTAAAAACATTGCTAATGAAAACTTTTTTGAATTTCAATTTTAGAACTCTTTGGTATTACCTAATGTATTGGTATGTTATCTAAAGCTGGCGGCTTCAACACATTTACACTTTGTGCTAGTGTAGTGTCTGTGAATAAGCGCGAGGCGTTATGTCAAACTGAAATCATCATGCATCGGCATCATGAAAAGACTGTCCGTCTCTCTCGCGCTCGGTCAAGCTTATGAGTATAAAAGAGACAGTTATTGTTTTGCTTTTGCTACTGTTTATGTTGATCTTTACTGTACATGTTGATCTTTTTTCTCATTATTATTTTGTCTGTGATTGTTTACTTATTTTTAAAAATGTCTTATGAAATATATTCCGTCTAAACATTACCAGGACAATCTCGTAAAATGGTGCACAATGTTTTTAATTATTTTAAGCATCTTAATAAAAACAGTTTAATGAAAAAAATTTATTTTTAATTTGACATCAGATGCGACTGGTGTTTCTAAGAGGAGTATTGAAAGAATTGTTAGTGAAGTAAAAGAAGTGTGTTGAGCTAGATGGAGCTTAGGTCGAAAAGTTAAAAATTATTTACACAAACTACTCTTTTACGTTCTTGGTCAGGCTTAGAACTTTTGGATCCACCCTCGTATGCACATAATATTTGTATGTATTTGACACATTTTTATTTATTTACAACCCACCCAACCTTACTAAAACCAGAGTAGACTAAAATATATAGCTTGGCAAAAAAAGTCATATTTTTAAACATACTGTATAGTGAAATTGCATTAGTGTGAGTACGGTGAACGCGCCAGCTTTCGATAACCGACGTATAGTATATTGCATTCATTTGTCATTTGTTTTTGTGTATTGGCGGCAAATCTAAAACTTGTTACACGTGAAAATGAACCTAACGCCAGAAAGTTTTCGGTTAATGATTTATTATGAGTTTCCTTGTGGGCTTACTCAACAACAAAGCTATTATCATTTCTTAATGAAGCTCCATCGCGTGCCACTTTTTACAATTGGTTTAACGAGTTTAAGCGTGGACGTAGCAATCTCAATGATGATCCGCGTGAGGGACGTTCTTTAACGGCGACTACTGAAGATAACATCAGTGCTGTGCGACGCATGATAGAGGAAGATAAGAGAGTGACCTATTAGCAGATACGGGCAAACCTAGGCATTGGTATGAGTCAAGTTCAAAAAATATTACACGAACATTTAACCGACGACCAGAAACACCTTCGCATGGACTGGTGTCACCAAATGTTAGATAAGTTCAACGGCGGTGACTCAAATGCTGTATTTGACATCGTCACAGGTGATGAAAGCTGGATATATTGCTACGAACCCGTAACCAAAAGACAATCAGCTCAGTGGATGTTTAATTTCGAGGATCGGCCAACTAAGGTAAAGAAAGGAAGATGGAAAAAAGATGATTGCGTCATTCTTTGGTCGGAAAGGTTATTTCTCGACAGTTATGCTAGAAGATGAAAGGTCAGTTACTGCAGACTGGTATGTCAATCGCTGTTTGCCTGTTGTCTTGGAAAAAATTCGACAGCAGCGCCCTCTAATCAGGATCGTCCTTCAACACGACAATGCTTCAGCGCACTCCGCAAAACGGACTGTTGTATATTTTACTATGGCAGGTGTCGAGAGTCATCCGCCATACAGTCCTGACCTGCGACTTTCATTTATTCCCAAGACCTAAACTTTCTACATAAAGCCGTTTTTCATTTTCTAAACATATTCAGTGTTACCTAGGTATTATCATTAGCACGTATACAGTGTGTAAACAGTGTGAATATAATAGGTTGGGGAAAAAGTTTCTTCGCATTTTTTCATTTTTTAATATAGTTCATTTACATTTAACTAAAGTATGTAGGTACCATTTTGTTCGATAACTTCTTGCCATCTTGTAGGTAGGGACATGATCCCATTGCTATAGAAATTTTGGGGCTTCTGATCAAAATACCGCGACAATTGGAACCTAATAGATAATATACAAATACATGTAGTGATCATATACTGGTACATGATCATCTATTTTTTTTACCTTAGTAATAATTAATTTGCAAAGAAGTTTCACTTCTGACATTTGTGCTTTATACGCACGCACTTTTTTTAGCCTTAAGATTTTTTTTAAATTATATTTAAATTCGTGTAAACAAGTGTATCTCTAGATAAATTGACTGATACTCGGATACATCGTTCCTAAACAAACATTTTGTCCCGTCACATATTTTTTCTGCCCCATGACCCATACAGATCCACTAAGACAAAATATAAAGCGTTTTTTTTTTTTAGAAAGAGTGGCTCAAACCATCTAAACCGAGTGTATCAAGTGCTTGGAATGTATGCGACCAAGACGAGTGCTATATATGCCGGATGACTTTATATTTATCGAGGGTAATGAACATTTTCTAATATTTAAATTTCAGATTCAGAGTCGAAACTTAGCTAATAAACTTGGCATACGGGTGTCAATTAGCAAGGCTCTATTTTGTAATAAAGCCTTTTCGCAGTGCGAAACGTTCGTTGATTAAGAGTTATGTAAAATAAAATAAAAACACTGTATTATTATTGACAATTTTCTTACTATAAACGGTGATCTATTCGATGATTCGAACAAAAAAATCAGATTTTTTTGATAAAAACTATAATTTTTTTGCCTGTGGCGCTTTTAAATTAGTTTTTATTGTTTTGACCCTTTAAGTTTACTTTTGTTTGCTAATATTTGCTTTAGTTTTGTGTTAAGATAATATTTTTGGTAGTTGTTACGCAGACATTACTGCCGTAACACGTATTTTTACTCGTTCGTTCTTATTAAGCCAAAAACCGCGAGCGTTTTACGTTTTTTTTTATAGTTATACATTTAACTTTTTTTATATATATTTAGGTGCGAGGCGTTTTAGATAGAAATTCCGTGTTGTGTCCGGAACACGCGCTGAAGATATTGGCACAACCAAAGAAAAATCATTTGATAAATGAGAGTAAGCGCCTGTCGTTCATAATTATGTACAGCACGAGTGAGCTTGAGGATCTTTTGGAGTTTCTCAAAGATCGTCTGAGGAAAAGTTAGCGTAAGTCGATTTTTTATATAAAAATCTTGCGTGATACCCATTGTTTGACATTAGGTTGTTTTGACCCTACAATATTTTGACTGTTCTATGGGCATAATAATACTAACTCTTTAAAAACTCCTGAATATATTTTGATGAAACGTGGAGTCGAAATACCTGATTTAAATCAAAGGATTTTCTGTGACAAAATTTTTGTATTACACAGTATTTAGTTAAGTTTTTCAGTGAATACATTGGGTTAGAAAATTATTTATAATTCGCACGGCCTGAGACCACGAGATTCGGTTGCTATGTTAAAACCGATAAAATTTTCTTCTTTCAGATAACATTCGAGAATGCGTGGTCCGTCTGCATTATGGACAAATAGACCAGGCATTCTACAGCGACCGAGTAAGAGAAAATTAAAATTTACGTTAATATTTTCACGGTCGCTGATGATTATCTTTACATATGATTAGTATTCGGCTGCTCGGCCGGATATTGGGCAAGTGATTGGCCTGTTAAATCGTACACGTCTCATGTTGTGTGTGTGTGTGTCTTAATATATCGTGTACCTTCGTATAAAGAAAAGTAAATTATTGATTTCCTAATATTCTTATCTAATATATAAAATTCTCGTGTCACAGTTTTCGTTGCCATACTCCTCCAAAACGGCTCGACCGATTCTCATGAAATTTTGTGTGCATATTGGGTATGTCTGAGAATCGGACAACATCTATTTCTCATCCCCCTAAATGTTAAGGGTAGTCCACCCCTAAATATTTTTATTTTATTTTTAGATATTTTTTTCTGATTTTATTTTTTTATGATACAGCATTAAAAAATACATACAAACCCCTACTTTCACCCCTCTACGATCAACCCCTATTTTTTTATTATAAATGATATATATGGCAAAACGACGTTTGCCCGGTCAGCTAGTTATTCTATAAGATAATATTTCTTTAGTTTACATATATTTTTTAGCTTTTTAAGTAAATCTCTTTGCAGCACAATTTTACTGTAGTTAAGTTAAAACTGTAACTGTCGAGCCAAGGCAGTACAGTTGCTGACTCCGGCTTTCCTTTTCAACTGTTATCCATAATTTCCCTATAGCACCCCGATGCCCAGGAACCGTAGAGTAACCCTGTGCTGTTAGAGAGTTAATTGTCAAAGTCGACTCATTTAAGTATTTGTTAAATGTTAGAATCCTCTAACATTTAACAAATAAGGTGAAGGTATTTTGAATTTTCTGAAGTAATAGATATGATAGACATGTAAGTTTAAATTATATGATGATTAAATGTCCTTAAAGTACATTAAGGGTCTGTTTCACAATGTATGGATAAAGTACCAAATAGCTATGCAACACATAAATTATTTGGAAGATAAATTGTGCTATTTGACACTTCATCAAACTCATAACTTATGATGGACTTTATGTGACGAATAGCGCTATCTGACAGTTGTGAAACGCAACAATAGTGTTTATCTTAAGGTGCGCTTACACGAGGGCAATAATTGCTCGGCGATGGTACAAATGGACCGATCTGGAGCAATTTCAATAAATTTATAAAAGGTATAATAAATTTTTCATAACTTATCCGTACATTGTGAAACGGACCCTAAGTCTGATAAAAGAAGTGTAATGAATAAGTAACGTTTATATTGATATGATTATCCGGTTTTGTAATAACCTAATATATGATTAAGAATAAAATTGTGGTTTTATTTTCCTTGGGTAATTTTTGACACGGTGCGTGTAATAACAGATAGTTATTTTTGTTTCACCCCACATTTGAGATTGTAAGTATAATCTTATTGAAGTGATGAACTGTCCATGAAACAATTTATCTTACTTATCTTTCTGGACGGACGCACTGAAAGGTCGCTAGTAGCCCTCACCCACGTGCCATCGATACTAGAGTCAAGAACACGGACGGGATGAGCGGGGAACAAATTAAACAGAAGGAGTCATTCGAACGAGGGCAGCACTTAAATTATGGCACAGGATTACACGTAGAGAAAGACAGACATAACATTTCTTACTAACTAAACACACAATATAACAATAACCAAGAAAAAAAGAATGAGAGGTAAATTTTTTTTTTCTTTTAAAGAAAAAGGTACATTTTACGTGTGTTCTGTGGTTTTAATTGGCCCTGTCTCAGCATTATGTTGAGGAGCAGACTATTCCACAGCGCTGGTCATTCTGCCAGAGACCACAGCAGCTAATTTGCCGCTCAGTCGCAAAAAAAGAAAAATAATAATAATATTAGTAAAAGTTAGCAATGTAAGTAATGAAGTCTTGTGTAAAAGTGTATAGTACATAAAATATAAGAATAATTGTTAAGAAATAGATAAATAAATATTTTTGGGAGGTTTAAAAACTAGATTTCGTGAAATTCTTGTTAAGTCAGTAGAAAATATAGTTAGGAAGATCACTAACTGTCAATTACCTAATTATTGTCATCTAATGACAAAAACCGATTGTTGACAAAGCAGTCAACGAGAACCTGAGCAATTACTGGAAAGCACGTACTGAATATAAAAAAAAACAGAACCTGCGGATAATTTAATAAAAATGGCGACCCCAGCATTCATATTGTTCATTAGTTCGTTGGCATCATCTAATTTGGACTAAGTTCGACCCCTCAATCGAATTGAGGGCCATAGCAGTTTCCTCTTGTTACACCCTCTCTCGCAAATGAGGCGAACATCGGGGTGTGACCAGATTTCATTTGACGAATCTACTGCTCGTGGAGGTTAAAAACTACTGAATTCTACCGAAAGGAACGAGAAAATACAAAAAAATCTATTATATTTTTTTGCTGTTGGTTTACAACGTAAAACATGAATTTTCTTGATTAAACGATAAAATAATAAAAGTAGTAAAGATTAATTAAAGAAGCGAAGTTTTTTTTTAATTTAATTCTTACTACAATTTTTTTTTAAATTAATAATAATAAAATGAAACTTAAAGCTAAGATTTTTCGTCGTTATGTTGGATATTGTCATAAAGCTGTTTTGAGTCCATTAGCTTGATCATACTTTTGTCAGGATCAAATCTGCTACATCCTCCTTCCAACTGTCGTAGCCCCTCTTTTCCATGCATAATTGCAGCAACATTCTTGTTATTAAAACGATTTCTATCTTGACTTTTAATTCTATTAATATCGGAAAATATTCTTTCAACTTTGGCGTTAGACAGAGGTAGTATTGTCATTTGCTTCACAAACCGGGCCAAATTGCCATATTTTGGTTTGCTATTCGCATCGCAAATTTGGCTGACCTCACTCCAAAATTTATCCACCATAAAATTTTCAGAAGTTGAACTCGAAGTTGACAATAAATTAGACACGGAAACATCTAATTTTAATTCCCTATATTCGTTGTCAACAATTTGCATATTTTCTGTTGTAACTAAGTTAGGAAACCTTTGTAGTATTTTTATTAGAGTTCGAAATTCACCATACACTGCCTTTTGGGGATCGATAAACGACAAATCCTGCAAGAAATTATCTTGTACAGGCAGTCTTTGGAGAAATTGGTAACAGTTTTGAATACCATCGCACTTTTTTTGACGATACTAATTATTTAGGAGTCTCGGAGGACCTTCATTGGAACACCTCCAAGTGAGTTTTGCTCCGGAAACGCGTCAAAAATTTTATAAAGATTTATAAAGTAAACTTTGCACTGTAAAACTAATTACCGCTAGTCTAGCATAAACCACATTCAAAATGGCCGATTAAGTTTATAAAATTAATAGGGATGTGAAAAATAATCGATTTTTTAAAAAAGTGAAAATCGATTTTTGTATTCGATTTTAATATTAAAAATAATTGAAAATTCGGCGACCAAATATTCATATACTAACTCTAACCTAACCAATCTAAATAATATTTGTTTTTGTGGACAGCTCCGATCTAAATAGTAATTGTTTATTCAAGCCTCGGCTTCTCGGCGTCCTGGTCGCCTTCGGCGACCAAATATTCATATACTAACTCTAACCTAACCAATCTAAATAATATTTGTTTTTGTGGACAGCTCCGATCTAAATAGTAATTGTTTATTCAAGCCTCGGCTTCTCGGCGTCCTGGTCGCCTTCGGCGACCAAATATTCATATACTAACTCTAACCTAACCAATCTAAATAATATTTTTTTTTGTGGACAGCTCCGATCTAAATAGTAATTGTTTATTCAAGCCTCGGCTTCTCGGCGTCCTGGTCGCCTTCGGCGACCAAATATTCATATACTAACTCTAACCTAACCAATCTAAATAATATTTGTTTTTGTGGACAGCTCCGGCGCTACGGGAAATGCAGCCCCTCCACCCTTGCGTACCAAAGCACAGGCATTTTATTCAAGCCTCCGCAACCTCGGCGACCAGCCTCAGCCGCTGCAGCTTTCATAATGTCTGTGCTTTGTTACAGCGGGTGGGGGCTGCTCTTCCTCCGCGCCTCCGATTATTTATATACACTCTAGGGGTAAGACAGACAAGACCACGTGGATAGTGGGTTGCTCTGATTCGGTTTTGGGTACTTTTTTGGATATTAAAGTAAACACTTTATTCTAGTAAAAATTAAATAATATAGAAAGTTGCAAACAATGAAATACAAGTACTAATTAGAAAATACAGACGAGTAGGTATCGATAATTTCAAAAAAATTTCGGAACCCTATAATCTATCAACACGAAATTAGGTTAATTTCAATGTTGATTATTCTATAACTTTAAATTTCAAAAATGAGGAAATAATCGATAAATAAATAAAACGATTATTAACAATCGATAAATTAAAAACACGATTTTTTTAAGTGAACGTCACATCACTTATAACCAATAGAAAAGTAGAAAATGGCGGATTGTTTACAAATTTTAATACATTACACAAAACTTTAAATTTTTTATAAAAATATTTAGACGCGTTTCCGGAGCAAAACTCACTTGGAGGTGTTCCAATGAAGGTCCCCCGGACACTCCTAGATAATTAGTATCGTCAAAAAAAGTGCGGTGGTATTTAACACCCAACCCGAGAAATTGTTTACTTAGCTCGATCAAAAATGCTTGACATCTGTTAAGAAACTCTTCAATTTTAGATTTCATTCGAACATCATCTTTTAATAATTCCAATGTTATGGCTACGTTTGTGCCCAGGTACATGTTTTGTATAGGAAGGAAATGCATACTTGAACTGGGATCTATTGACTGAAGCGAAGTAGTTTTAATATAATTTATCTTCATAAAACAACTCAAAATGGAACTCATCATGTTTTGTATATCTGTGTCAATTTTATGAATGAGCGTCTGATCACTTTGAAAAATAACGTTAAATTTTGTAGTTATGGGTAATATAAAATCTAAAAAGGAAAGATAAAGTTTTGTTTCATCGCTGTTAAGGTGATCAAATATAAATTGACAAGTAGCATTTGCATTCTTATTTCCTAAAAACTCATTTTGAAAAAAAAGTTTTAATGCTGACCACTGCTCTATAATTCGGTGAATGCATTGATGTAGAGAAAGCCACCTGATATCATAGTGACGAAGCATATGGTGAGTTGGAGTGTCAGTAAAATTTTGAAATTCGACAAACTCTCTTTGACGTTGGCTACTGTGAGAGAAGTATGAATAAACATCTTTGACAAACAACTCTATAGAACGAGGTAATTTTTTGCATGCATAACTTACTGAAAGATTTGTTGAGTGGCAAATACATTTAAAAAAAATACAGTTTGGGTTGACTTCCCTAATTTTAGATACCACGCTATTCCTTTCGCCAAACATAACATTCGTTGTATCAGCAGCGAACCCTATTAAATTTTCTATGTTAAGGTTTCTTTCAGATAAGGCACATGTTAAACTATCAAACAAATACTGCGCAGTTTCACCTTTTAAGTCCACCATACACAAAAATTTTGTTTGTGGAGATTGCAATTTTTCTGAGTAGTACTTTATTGCTGCTGCAAGTACCTTGGTAGTACTGACATCTGTGCTTTCGTCGATAATGAGCGAAAATACTGGGCTTCTCTCAGTTTCATTTTCCAGCCTTGGACGTAATTCTGCAAGCATTTTTTCTTCGAAGTTATTGCCTAAGACGTTGTAAGCAATTGCGGCAGATTTAGTTCTTCTACAGGAAAAACGTTTTGCGATTTCAGAGTCGTGAAATGCCCTTGAAATAACTTCGCTTACGTGATCCATTACGCGAAAAGGAATATTATGTTCCACTAATGCAGCTACAATGCTGATTTCTGCTTTTTTTACTTCTTCCGAAATAGTTGATGTTTTAAAAATCGTATCAATCTGTAAACAAAAAAGTTAAAAATAAGTATGCAGGACAAAAAAAAAAAGTCAAAAACTAAGCAATCTTAATATATATAAATCTCGTATCACAATGTTTGTCCTCAATGGACTCCTAAACTACCGAACCGATATCAATCAAATTTGCACACCGTGTGTAGTTTGATCCAAATTAAAAGGTAGTTTAAATCTCAAATTATAGTCGCAATATTATTTTATTGCAAAATATTTGTTTATTATTTGATACAATTCTAACAGATGGCGCTGTGTTATAAGTATCAACGTTTCACATAAGCTTTCATCTACCTTTAAGATAAGTTCTCCTACCCCTAACAGATGGCGCTGTGTTAAAAGTATCAACGTTTCACATAAGCTACCTTTCACATACGTTCTCCTACCGTTTCCCTTGAATAGTTTACTACTATGTAATATAACAAAAACCTTAGCCACAGCAACGCTTGGCCGAGTCTGCTAGTTTTAATATATCATTTAAATAAATAAACATGCATAAACACACATAGTTGTATAATAATAATTGTTATGTAAATGTGTAGATAATAAACATACTTAAAACAGCGAAAGTTTGTTTTTGAATGGAAATCATAAGGTTTAGAACATAATACGGGTTCACGATGAAAGTATTAAATTTTTTTTTAACAAAAATAATTAACTAAGACTTACATTCCACATATCAATGTAAGTACCTTACGTACCTTAGAAATGCCGGAATATCCTTTCATGTTTTTTATATGCTTTGATGTAGCCATATGTTCCTTTAAAGATGCCACTCTACTTAGTACTTCACAGTTGCATGCTTTACAATGAGCACTCGTAGTGTTTACTCTAGATTTAGACAACCAACTTTTAAATGAGGGATCTTGCTCCCATTCATCGCGATATATTTGTGTATATTTACGTTTCATTATATACTCGATTATATAAATTCTCAGTAAAGGTATTCCCACTAATCACAATATGCTCACGAGTCACGGAACGAATGGTTTATAGTAACGAAAATAACGAAAATTCAATAGAACTTACCACCCAATCGATGAAAGGGGAATACCCCGCATTTATTCGATGTGCCAAAAAAAGTACCTACTAGAATAACTGATAAACGTGAATTCTACTAAAATATACCAAATAATTTTTACATACTAAATTCTGTTGCCAGTACCTCAAAATCTACCAAAAAAAGTAGAAATCTACTAAATCTGGTCACACTGAACATCGGGGTGTATGTACCTATACTATGTTTCAAAAGTGTATTTAAATCACATATATGCATATATATGTAACGGTACAAACACAATATTATACCTAATAATATAATAGCCTGTGCCACGTAAAATCACCTATATTATTGTTAATTTATTTTATATACATATGTCACGTGGGAGCACAACAATGGCGTAGCGCGGTCATGACGCATTCCCTGCGTGTGGGCACCAGTGTTCACAACCTGAAGCCAGGCAGTTATCGTACCAGGGCCGTAAAATTATCGTATATGTGATCCATATACGATAAATTATCGTACAGTCAGGAAAATTGCTAAAAATACTTTAAAAAATCATATGAAACGTGAAAATAAAATGTTGCAAACGATTTATAGTTTAAATCTTGTAAACTTGCGTTTTTCAAATTGAAAAAAAAAAAATAATTCAATCTCTTCCGTCAAAGAGGAACAAAAATACGTTTTTTTCTCGTTCATTTTACATCGCATATTATTTTTATCACTTAAAATTCGTTAGGTATTAAAATGTTATCGAAGACTTCCAAATCTGCGTCACCATACAAATCGTGAATTTTTTGGCTGTGCATTCTGATGCGTTTTTGTGTTTGTACATTAACGCTTTGTTCATCTGCTGTAGTTGCCTTGCATAAGTGCCTAATAGAAAAATAAGCCAATAGATGGCACTGACACTAAAAACTGTAATTGTTATTGGGCTATCTGTGTAATCATCAAATTTTTTATCAGACTGGAAATTATCGTACAATCTGCGTACGATAGTCATGTACCATCGTACATCGTACGTAGTTATGAAATTATCGCAAATGTACGATAATTATCGTACGGTTGTGAACCCTGGTGGGCACCTACAACTTACAAGGAGACCTCAGAAATGCCTTCTTAGACCAGCGCTTCCAGATTCACTGTAATTACAGTAGATTTACTGTATTTTAGACTTTTCTACTGTATACTGTAATGATAAAATACAGTGTATGAAAATACTGTATTTAATTTCCGTTCATATAAATTATCAAATTTAATACGTTTTACGTATTAGAAAATACGAAATATAAATTTGCAACCTAATCTAGAACCCAGAACCACTGACCTTCATCTATAGACAATGTAGAGTAGGATTGTTACCTACATATTATAGTTTACGTGCGGGGAATTCCCCAATGAATCAGAACTAACGCTTAGCAAAAACTAACCGTCTCTGTCTGACATAGCAACATTGTATTTTCCATCTCATTCATTACGTTTTGATTGGTATGGTTTTATTGCTTTGCTACTGTAGCGAGCGCCGAGCAAATACATTTATTTCAGATTAAGACTTTTTAATTCTTGTGGATAGCGTAAATTAAACCAAAACTATATAATTGTAAAAATGGGCTCAAGTAGTGAAGAAGGTGATGTTCGTGGCGCTGCTGGTCCGTCAAGTGCAAAAAAGAAATATCGGCAACAATTTCGAGAGGAATGGCTTAAAATCCAAGACTTTCATAAGTGGCTAAAACCTGACAAAAAATCTGCTTATAAATGTTTTTGCACTGTCTGCGATTCTTCATTAACTGCCGATCTAGGTGCTATTAAAAGACACGGTGAAGGTGCTAAACATAAACTTCGTTTTCCTGGGAAATCGTATGTGCGTACCATTGATAATATTTTTAAGAGTCAGCAACGTGTAAGTGATGATGAGCGACGAAAAATTGCGGAAATTAAATTATCGGCCTTTATGGCAGAACATAAAATATCCCACATAGTGATGGACCATCTTGTTGATTTACTTCCAAAAATTTTCCCAGATTCTAAAATTGCAAGTAACATTAATCTTAAGCATACTAATGGTAGGGGAGCCCACGATGCTAAATGGGGATTTACTCGAGCGTCGTAGAGACCTATTGGGATACAAAGCTTAGATAAAAAGAAGAAAAAAATGTTATATGATAAATTCCTTTTCATCGGTGGGGGAAGCGGCTATAGATAGTTAAATATGTAAAAAAAAACTGTTGCATGGACATCCTCGAGCGCGTCAGATATTGATAGCATCTATGTACGTATTTTTAATAATGTACGTATGTTAATCTGATCGTTTGCATGATGCGGGTGGTTGTATTTAAGGGTTGAAAATTAAAAAAAAAAAAAAATTATCGAGCGCGTCAGATTTTCTAAGGGAGTGTTAAGTGCACCAAAAAAAATCTCTCATTCACTAATCTGACGATTTCGATGGGACGCAAACCCACAGCCATTTTCTTAATTTGCAAAAAAAAATCGCAATTTTGAAATACTCAAGCGCGTCAGATTAAGATATATGTGGTTCATCTTTATGTTCTAAACGTACTGTCTCATAATCTGACGATTATCTAGAGGGATTCGCCTGATCTGACAAAAAAAAAAATAGAAAAACGGTTCACCTAAAGGGCCATCCCTGCAACTTCCCGCTAATTCCATTCCTGGGCGCTTAAAATTGATATTTTGAGCTCGCTGAGTTCAAAGAAATAACGTTTCTATGCATTCGAGCTCTCCCAGCTCGAAAGTCTGATAGAAGTTTCATAGAACACTATTTTTGGAATTTTCAAACCGCAATAACTTTTGAATGGATCAAGCAATTTTCACGCGGTTGGCGGCATTCGACGCAGTTTTATCATTCTCATAAGTAATTTTGCAATTTTAATTGATCGAACCACAAATTTCGGAGTAATCCCGAAAAAAACACTTTTTCGGGTTTCTTTCATGTACGATATCTCTCGAACGAATCAACCGCTTTTGACCAGCTTGGTGGCGATCGACGTGGTTTTTCAAGCTCAAAGGCGGATTAGTTTTTGAAGTTGATCGATAAAGAAACCACTTAAAAAAAAAATATTTCTTATTTTTTTAAGATTTTTAAAAATTTCTCAAAATCTATCGGTCCGAATCGGTTCAAATTCACAGGAAATGTAATTTTGAGGGAAATATTTTGAACGCCGTTTAGTAGATTCCGATCGGTTTAAGGAAATGTAGGCATCACGCAGCTGCACGCATTTAACTTTATCGACGAATTTTTGTTATTTCGGCTTGCGGAAATCGTCAGATTATATATTTTTCATTATTCTGGAATTATTTCCTTCAAAATAAAAGAAAAATTAGCTACGCTCGAGAATGTCGAGATGACGTTTTTTTTTTACAACTTTGTTGCCCTCCCCTTTTTTTCCGTCACTCTCAAATTGTCAGATTAGTGGAATATACACTTTTTAGGATGTAATTAACTCACCCTACCTTAATCTGACGCGCTCGGGAATTTCTGATGGTCAATTTTTTTTTACTAATCTGATCCTGTCTCCTTCACGCGCGGCCTTATATATGGGCCTCATATTTTGTGGAGGTACTTAACCGGGTACAAGGTATCCCCCTATATAGTAATCTGCCGCGCTTTAGTAAATCCCGAAATCCCCTCTTGGGCTCCCCTACCATAAATTACAAGCAGTAGTAAACAACGTCATCGGAGCTTCTGAAAGAGAATGTTTAGTAGCAGATTTGAAACGCGAAAAGTTTTCTATAATGGTAGATGAAAGTACCGATGTTGCCAGTGTGAAAACAATGTGTATTGTAGTCAAATATTATGATCTTAGTTCAGGGCGAATAGTAAGTCGATTCTGGGATCTTATTCAAATGTTTAATGATACTAATGCTGGACGGATTGGTGATTACTCAGCTACGGCTGAAAAATTATTTAATTCAATAATAAAATCATTTCAAGACGGAAATGTACCTTTAGAAAATATGATCGGATTTGGATCAGATGGCTGTAATACTATGATGGGCTGTCGTAATTCAGTGTCCTCACGGTTTAGACAATTGTGCCCAGGTATTATCGTGCTAAAATGTCTATGCCATTCCTTACATTTATGTGCCTCAGACGCTTGTAAAGAATTGCCTCATGATGCAGAAAAACTGACTCGATTGATTTACAATTATTTCAAAAATAGTAACAAACGTCAAGCAGAGCTAAAAGAATTTCAAGTATTTACGGACACTAATATTCACAAAATTCTACGTCCAGCTCAAACGCGTTGGTTGTCGCTGTCCAGTGTTGTGAACAGAATCATGGAGCAATGGGATGCCTTGCGATTATATTATGACGATAAATGGCTAGAAGAACAGGATTGCCAAGACATTCACAATCTTTTGAATGATCCCATCATCAAGGCATATTTTTATTTTTTATGTTGGATGCTGCCAAAATTTACCCGCGTTAACGTATTCTTTCAAAGTGAAGATCCCGTTATTATTGAAGCCCATAACAAAATGACTGAGCTATACAGAGAACTGTTATCGTTATTCATAACTCCAAATTATATTAAAAACACCCCACTCGACGCAATTGACCCTACTAATAGTCAACATTACATAAATCTGGAAGATATATACCTAGGATTGGGTGTTGCTAATCAAGTTGCTGTTCTAGAGCTACATGCGCATACCGAAGAAGTTACAGTGATGAAACAGAAATGCCTCAACTTTATCGTTAAAGCATGCGTGGGCATTCGGAAAAGATACAGTTTAAATGACCCAGTTTTGAGCTCAATCGCAAAGTTGAATCCTGATTCTTGCTTATCAGATAATAGAGAACAGTCTTTGTCTTCACTGTACCCAGTGTTACCAAGGCTGAGACCCCCAACTTTAAATGATCAACAGACGTTAGATGACGAATGGAGAAACTTGATTTTTATTGCGAATGATATACATTGGAATACAAGTCAACCAGCAGACTTATTTTGGCATCAGGTAAAATTTAATTATATAAGAACTCTATTTACATAAATTTGCACATATTTATGTTCACATTTCATAAATTTGTTTTTTATTTCAGTTATCTCAAATGAAAGATAGCAATGGAGACATTAAATTCCATTTGCTGCCTCGATTTATGCTGCAAGTATTATCTTTGCCTCACTCAAACGCTGAGTGCGAACGCAAGTTTAGTGAAATTAATAATATAAAAACCAAGCAGAGGAACTGTCTGATCACAAATACTATTAAAGGAAATATGTTAGCTCAGCAAGCCATTCGTCGAAATTCTGAAAACTGCGTCAAATTTAATCCCACTAATGAAATGATTTTAAAGATGAATGCAAAAATTTATCAAAATCATGAGGAAATTATTTTAGAATAACTTACTTATATTATGTACAAATAAATTAATACTGCATCTTATTTTTCTTTTAATATTTAAACAAACTTTTACTGTAATTTTACTGTAATCGAATTTGGAATCTGCTGTATTGTTTTAAGAAACTACTATATTTTTTAGCTGACAACACTGTAATTTTACTTTTGGGATCTGGAAGCACTGTCTTAGACAGACTACATCTACTAGTCGAATGGCAAGCGTAGGAACGAGCGTCACATAATAATTAATATTGATTGTCTTTAGACTTTAAGTTTCTAAGGCTTAAAGTGCTAATACATTTATTTTCTTAATAATAACGACTACGAAATCATTACTATCGACTTTGATTAATTGGCTAATATATAAATAAACTACTATTGCCCGAAGAACGGATGGCCGATAATATATATATTTTTTTTTATGTAAATCGGATTACAATAATTAGAACGCCATTGCCCCGATATAAAAATTCAATTATTTTTTTAACAGTGATAAAGATATAAACCGTTGAATAAAAACAGCTGGCAACGCACTCGCGAGCCCATTGAGAGTATCCATGGGCGGCGGTATCACTCATCAGGTGAGCCTCCAGCCCGTTTGCCCCGTGCTATAAAAAAGTATTAAATGTGACATAACTCAGGGTCGTTGTCGATATTAATTCCTTTTTTAAAAATATATATACTTTTAATTAATGATAATTTTAAGTTTTTTTCAGATATGTTCAACGTTTTTGTTAAATAATCCTCTATATCGCTGGAACTATAACATGAATTCTGCATTTTTCTTAACCAATGATTTAACCCAATATTAAATAATTTTTAACATTTACATTTTAACAAATTTTAAATTTTTGCAATCACAAACACACATTAACAACCGTATTTCAACTCTAATATTCAATGAATAAGACTTAATTTTCTGTTATGCAAACGTGCAACGTGTTGGTTGGATATTGGCTTCATTAGTTCAAACATAATAATAGGGATGGCCAAACGAGTTCAAAAATATCGATCTTTTATTCGATCCGAAACGAACATTATTAAATCGATTCACTATGGGTTCTTTAAAAAACTTATCTCCAAAGAACATAGTTTTAAGTTCCTTTTTGATTTCAATTTTCTAATACTAATCCAAATTTTTTGGTCACATGTTTGATTGTAAGAAGTTAACAATGCGTAGAGGCCATGAGAACTTGGAGAAACTTATCGTGGTCGGTAATACAAAAGATTACGTTCACCGTATCAGTGAATCGATCAAGTAAAAGACTTATTATCCTCAAAACTGTACACTGTTATAAGAGAGGCGCTGGACACAAACCGGTGGAAACAGATTGTCCGCTCCACATGTTCCGGTGTTCCGCTCAGACATGAGCTAACTGTCTAGAGAGAGGGAACAAGTTAACAAACCAAAACACCTGTTTATATCGGAAAATAATATTCGAATCGTATAATAAAATAATATTGATTCACAAAAATATTAAAACAGTGCCTGATGTCGAAGCTTGTTTTTTTTCTGTTACAGGACGCTAGGAAGTTTGTATATAAAACTAATCGAAGAAGAATCTTAATTTTTCTTCTATTGATTATCGATCCTATCGCATCCCTATATAACACTCATAAATACGTTATAACTCACAGTCCGACTTCGGCCAGTGAGAGGGACGCGCATCTATTTATAATTACCTAGAGGATTAATTGTCTCAGGTATGCAATTATAAGATTTGTCACGTAGCGAATGTTGTAAGATAATTTTTAATTTTGTAATGTTTGTCTCATTCTTATCGACCCCAATGATGTTTTAACCTTAATCATAATAACAATATAAACGATTTGGCACTATACAAGAAAATTCAGCGGTATACAGACGTAACACTCTGTAGGAAAAATTCTCTCCGAAACAACTCATTGTTTCACGGGTTTCAAATATTTTTTTAGATTCTGTATAAAATGTGTAGATAAAATGTCATAAGTTTAAACATGCCGTCAGAATGTAGTTCAGAGATGTGTTGAATGCAGAAACTAAATCTATATATATATATAGATTTAGTTATATATATATAAATGTTAGGTTGGTTTGTGTACGCTTTAAAAACTCAAAAAGTTCTGCACCGATTCAGCTGAAATTTTAGTATGATATGTAATCCGCATCAAGGATTGTTTTTATCTATTTATATAGTAATTATAAATGACCTTTTAAACTTAACTTAATTATTATTTCTAAAATATCGACATTGGTAGAAATATAACCTTTTTATTCAATAGATACTTAGCAACATTATAACAATAACGCAATAATGTCGTAAGATAAAAAAAAGGGTGCGTGTACCTTTGTACGCGCGTAAGAAGTTATACTTCTTTGGCTTTCTTTATTTTTTTTTTAAATATAATTAATTAATATTTAACGTTAACAATTTAATAATATTTAATATTTAGTATATTATTGAATTATTAATTAATATTAATAACAATTATTATAATTATTTATTATATTATTCATTCTTTATTTGTTTAAAAGGTAAAGTCCATTATGGTCATTCAAAATTCTTCGCATAGCTGCTAACTTCACGCATATTCTATTTCTTTTTACTTGTAGATTTTCTTATTCCCATCTCGCTCGGGCACGCTATAATCACACTGACAACTTTGTGTCTCAGGCGCATCGTAAAATTTCACTCTCATCAATTTTTCATAACGCGCCTAAAGAATTATAACTCCAAAAACTCATATTGAAATCTACATATTTCGCGTTTATAAGATAAAAGATGCATTTTATTTGTAAATTAGTTGTTTTATTGATAACAACAACAACATAAGCAGTGATCTGTCTTCTGTGTTTGATACACTTCGATTTAGAGTGAATCCATGTCATACTCATCATTTAATTAGACTACTATATGTCAGAAATTGGATACGTCAAACGTATGGAAATCTAAGAAGGTAAGTCTGATTGCACATTAAATCCATTAATATTTAATGGGTTTAAACGATCAGCAATTTCAGTTTTATAGTTAGATTATCATAACTGCATTAAGAAAATAATGATTGTTGGAGATTGAAAATAGTTAAACACGTTTTATTGACTTAATCTATTGTATTGAATAGCAGTAATCATTTGCAAATTAAATTCATCTTTAATTACCGACTTAAATGCAATAACTCTCTAATCGATCTAAATATAATATTATTTGTTTTTTGATTAACTTTATCAAACGTGGTTATTTAATAATATGTAGATATTAATTTGCGTATGTAAAGTTCAATCAATCATAATATAATAATGATGAAATTGATAACTTATGTCGCTATCTGCTTATTGTTAATGTATATAATAAGATTAACGACTGACCCCCAAGGTCGCGCGTTTGAGTCCCGGCTGGGCACCAATTTATAAATATGTGCGCGGAAGGCTATTTGACGGTATGAAGTGTTATTGAGTAATCTGTATAAAACATTAAAATGTGTTTGGGATTAAAATAATTTACCAAAAATTTCATAATTAAAAATGTCCTAAACGAACAATTTCATTTTCAACAGATATATTTACAATATTCTTAATAGAAATAATAATTATTATTATAAGTTGTAAAATCAAAATCTATTTTTTGCCAGGAAAAATAAATGAACCTAATGCTATAATCAGCCTTTATAGCATATATTATGCATGAATGAAAGCTTATATTATTATTATTAATGCTATAATGGTAAGTATAGTAGTAATAGAATTAGGTATATATACAAATATATATTTATCAAATGAAAGCGTATTTAGTGTAAATGGAAAATAACTAAAAGTACATTAAATTAATTTATCTAATAAGACTGAAGATCAAAAGCGTTTTACGATTGTTTCACTGTTTAAACATAATTAAGGGCGACACTGTAGCCGCACATTTCGATGGCACATATTGACGAATGTCTATTACGTAATAATTTATTACCACTCTTTTCGCAGTAATATTATGACGTAGGTGAAACTCAGATATATTATTATTAGATTTATTTGTTTTTAAACTATCGCATTAAACTTTTATAATTATACAGTAGAATTATAGTCTAAACTAAAACTATCTTTATGGTTGTTGCGATCTATTTCAGGAAAGTAAAATTAGGTAAACGAGAATTATTAACATTGTGCACAAAATAATTTCTTTTATAGAAAAATGGTTTCCAAAAATTTTGAAAATAAAATACAGTGGTAGTAATACATCACTTAAGTCAAAAATGAGAAAACAGTCGTAATTGTGCTTCACGACGTTGTTGCCGTGGCAAGCCAATTCTTCGCTGTAATGCGATACTTATTCGTTGAGCGAAGAAACCACCAGCTCTGGAGTCACCGGTGCTATCTACGAGTACTAGCATATTACTACCGCATTTGGGCTTGAACCCCATGGCATCTCTACTCCAAAGATAACAATATCAAATCAGATTAAAAATAACAATGTGTATAGGATCTATAGTAACAAGTAAATGATCAAAAATTGTTTTTAAAATCTTGTCAAATGGCCTATTATTGTTCATATGAAGAAACATCTAAAAACCCGCACTTCTAGCTACAGAAGGCTAATTAAATAAAAGCTTTTAAAGAATCTAATACATACACACGCAATAATAAATTTTCACATAGCGTTAGTTAATTTAAGTAATTTGTAATCGTTTGCATAATTAAAAAGCGGACGTTCGTAATTTTTTTTCAGTAAAAATAGCTTAAATTTTAAATTGAGAAATTCATAAAAAAACTTTTGCAGGTTTTTTTCCGGTATCAACCATGGCTGAAGATTCAAAAGCCAAGGTAGAACGTAAGTACTTTCTTCTTTTTTTTAAATGGCTTGGCAAACGGGCAGGCTGTTCATGAAGTGATGCCGCCTATAGACACCTAGCCAGAGGACTCGCAAATACGTTGTCAGCCTTAAGAATTGCCAAATACCCTAATGATATATCTTATTCTTTTATATACTAAAAGACTATATAGGCAAAGTATGTACCACGGAAAAGCTGTAGTCTAGTCATCTCTTTCCTTCATATTTAGTTTTAAACAAAATTATTATTAATTAGTACCCCAATTGCTTTAAGCGAGTAATTTCTTCCAAAGAACATAGTTGATAAATAAATTCAAATCATAAATTACGTGATATTACATTTAAAGACAAACTTAGCACTTGGAAAGTTCCTTGGAATTTTTTTTCAACAGCAATCATAGTCCGATTACAGATACTATCATATAGTTTTTCGTTATGTTCGCAGTGCGTCGTGTGAGAGGCAAAATAATTTCTACGTCTGTTCACTTGATGGTCTTTTTACATAAATGATTTTTGGATATATGATTCAGAAACGAGACATCGATAGATCTCACTCAAACATGAAAAATATATATGATTTTTTAATAAGTCATTTTGTCATACTCACACTTTGCGGCTTAAGATATGTATTTCGCATTAAGAACATTACAACATTCACTTACATTAGAAAATGTACTAATAAAATAATTACGCTTATTAATTAATTATACTATAAAAGTAAATGAAATACAACAGCGGACAATAAACAGAAGACTGTTACACAACACAAAATAACAAGATAAAGAAACAACAACGTGTAGTACATATAAGAAGAAGTGATTTAACAATTAATAACATACAAACTATACCGTGCCTTACTCATGGCGCACATTGAATAATTATTTTGAGAGTTAATCCTCTTAATAATATTGATTTAGTATATTACACATTGAATACTAAGCAAGCCACAAATATAACATTACTGTGGTAAGTGTATTGTGTTTATCGACAACCATTATCTTGCACAGTAATGAAATTGTATTAAGTGCGCTATCAGCTATCACCCCTTATTGCCTGACATTCTTAGTTCCTTACAATGTCCTCGCCCTACTTTTTAGCCTCATATGAGGCCCGTTAGCCAGAACACACATTATAAAACGAGGCTGTACAGTACAATAGAAGAGTTATCGGATATGATGCGAGATCATCTTGGCTTTGCCATTATGAACGGCTGAATCTTCAATGATTAAGCTGGCACAAAGAGACATTCTTAAAGTGGCCTATCACAAACTGTTTAGATACCCCAAAGTCAAACTCCTTCCTAGAAACAAAAATGTTTCAGTAGCTATACACACACACGCACACATCTAAGAACAGACGTTTTGTATTCCCGACGCCAAAACGAAGGACTGTGTGGGGGGGGGGGAGATTCCATGATACAGTCGTAATACATAAAAGATTTCTAGTTTAGTAAATATCTTTTAAAGTTTCCGAGTTTATCTGTAGCTAGCAAACGATTTTTTTTATCTATCCCTGATATCATATTATGCTTATTTATTTTATCATAGATAACCTAATGTATTTATTTCCAAAACACAATATTTCAATTTTTCGTATACCTTCATAGTAATAATAATAATTATAAAAAAAGAAGTAGCATACCAATTTAGTTCAATAAAAATAACTATCAATAATAAAAAATAGGGGTTGATCGTAGAGGGGTGAAAATTAAAAGTTGTATGTATTTTTGAATGCTATATCATAAAAAATTTAAAAACAAAAAAAAATATCTAAAAATAAAAATATAGGGGTGGACCACTCTTAACATTTAGGGGTTTGAAAGATAGATAGCAGCCGATTCTCAGACTTATGCATAAAAAATGTCATAAGAATGTTTATAAGGTGTTATATGTTTATACGGAGGAGTATGGGAACGAACATTGTGACATGAGAATTTTATATATTAGATGAAACCGAGGTTATATAAAACGGGTACAACCAGTCTTGAAAAAAGAAAGCTTTAAGGATCTATAAACGATCCTTGACCTTTGTACGAATTGCATCTTAACATTTATTGAATACTATTTATAGGCGACAAAATGTTAACAAAAATAAATAAACAAAATTTAATTTAAATGCTCACAATCATCATCCGTATCAAATTCTAAGCTGGTCAGCTAAGGAATGCAAGTCTCCAATACGACCTTCGTAAAATTAATATTATTGAGGGTTTTATATCCTTAATTCTATTATATATAACCTAGGTCATAGTTCTCTAAAGGTTGGCTATCATCGAATTTGCCACAAAAATATGCCAATGTAAAGTCGTTTTATGATATTCGCCTAACCTCGATATTGTTCACTGTTCAAGGTCGGGAAAAATGCGTAATGTGTTAGCTATATAATCTATAAAGCCTGCTTTTTTATTGGTAACCTTTTTGTTAACGAATAGTTAACTGTTTGATATATAGTTATAATAATATAATCAACAAAATTACCATTTGTCACTGTAGAATGATAACCTCGTATGTCAAAAAACCATTTATTTTTTATTTTTAGACTCTTATGTTATTTAACTGGGTTAACCATGAAGTAAAGACTTATTTATGTTATTAATAAATAAGTCCTTTTACCCCATTGATATACAAAAAACCCAAGATGCACACTCAACGTCTAAAAAACGTCCGCAAAAAATGAGCGCAACATTCTAAATTGTGCGCTCATTTCAAATAGTCTCGCGTCGCTCGCGTCTGGGAGCAGTTGTTAAAAATGCCAGTGTTCTGTGAGAAATTTTAAAAATATTACGTCAAGAAGGCTAAAAACGGATGGGATATCGTATTTTCGGTAAGTAAAAAACTTTCTTGATTAGTTTTTGTAGTTTTTATGACTGATTATAACAAGCAATGTGTGATTTTTATTTATTTTTTCTAAAAACTTCATTCAACGCACAAACTTCTATACGGCCAACTTCAATGGCTGCTTGTTCAGTGTTAGAACAACGCATTACAGTCTTCTTTTTATTTTAGTCGCATTATAAAAATGACCCTGTTCTAATAAGTGGAGTCGATTTTTTTTATTTGTGATTTTTTTTTATAAATAAATTTATGTACTTAAAAAGTGATTTGATTTTTGCAAAATAAATACCATCATTATCGTTTTGAACCAAATATTTGAATAAACAATTTTAACAGTTATTATTTGTTCTTTTGATATACCCATAGGCTACCCAAAAACATATTTATGCACAAATAAAAGTATTTTTATGTGTTTAAAACACAATTTAACAAACTCTTAAAATACTAAATAGTAATGTATAATGAAAAAAAAAGGCATGTTCGGCTCCACTCAATACCTTGTCCTACCAACCACGGTCGGTCGTAAAATTTTATTCCTTTGAGTACACTGCGTTGTAATAACAACTTTAAACAATTAGCGTAAAGTTGATTTTGCAATAATATATGCTTGTAACTTATAGAAAGAGACAGAAATAGTGTTTCGGGAGTACGCACAACGGACCAATTACGAGTCTAATTGCGGAGAAAGGAGTCCTACTACTAGTGTTTCGGGACACTTTCGAGCGTTACTTTTATTCGAGACTGTGCATCTTGGGTTTTTTGTATATCAATGTTTTACCCTCTAAAACTACGGACAAAAACACATAATAATATTTCAACGAACGAAATGATTTTTTTTTTCGTTTCCTGTAATGTTTGGTTCTCTGGACATACGAGGTTATCATTCTACAGCGACGCATTGCAATATCATTGGCGCTACAATCCAATATATTTGATGAAATTTGTTTTACAGGCCGGATTCCAGAGTCAGAGTAGAACATAGCCATTTTTACATTGAAAAAACACCTTCAGTATATGTAATGGTTAAAATAATTTGTATGAAAAATAAAATCTTTACAATTTCAAATAAGACGCATTTTGTATTAGCCTGTAATACTTTTAAAATGTATTTCAAGTTGGATGTGACTTACAGGAGTCGCGCTCAGCGCTCTCAACTCTGAGGCTAAGTTTGACTCTGGCACGTCAAAAATGTATTGGATTTCGATGTACCGGCGTGATAGTTCACGCTAAATCTTGATATCGAGCTGTAATCTGAAAATGACCAAAAAACGTATCTTTCATACTACATGTATAAAACAAATTGCTTAATTTACCAACAACTTGTTCAATATTTTGCTTCGAATCGAATTCACAGTAATTAATATCTTTCACTTACAGATAATCCAAAGATCCTATCTGGGCCTGTATTGATTAACTCACCCAATGCGGCCCTTTCAAAGAGTTTGCTGAGTCGTTATCAGAACATAGTATTGTTCAATGAAGGTGATACTAGGCTCATTGCGACCTATGTCTGGATCGACGGGACAGGGGAACACATTAGGTGCAAGGACAGGACACTCAACTTTTATCCTCGAGCTCCTACTGGTTTGTTTTTCTTGCTTTATTTTACACAAGAGATATGGGGCTAGTGCACTTCCTCTTTTAACTATACATCCTTTATTATTTATATACTGTAATATGTTATAAAGTTTTTCTTTCTACCGACTGATATCTTTATAATTATTAATTATATGTGAGGAAGTTGCATGGAGCGCTTCGCCTTATATTCTGATGTCATTTTCACACAAGTATATCCTTTCTATAACATATTTTCATAAGTATCTGATTGTCCTACTTGGACGTGTGACGCTTGACGACAAAAATAAAATAAATAAAGTATTTTATCCCAGTCAGTTACCTATATTAGCATATGAAATTAATTTTACACTTAAACCGTCCACCATTCGATATTTTTTAGTTGAGGGATTTATATGTAAGAATGTTTTAATTTTACATTGTTTATTGAACACCGTTCTTACTTTATTATAAAATATACCTAGTGTGCACTCAGTAGTCTTTTAAATCAACATAGAATTGTCGATTTAATGCAATTGCGGAAGTGATTAATGACTATCCATTAATGAATTAGACTCGTGTTTCGTATGTAATCAAATAAATTAGCCCTTAGAGGTGCGGCTTCGTAATGATTTCACACATATGGTATCTTTCATTACACGACCATTGACTAGTGTTATATCGTAAAGGCTTCCTCGACGTACGGACTATCCGAAACAAATATTTTTCAATTCGTACCATTACATCCTGAGTGCCAGATACTTAGTAAAGTAAATAAAAAGACATACAAAACAACACATATATAAAAACATGTATATTTTCTATATTTGTTCTAATTGTTTCTTTGCGCTTATCCTTATGTTCAAATATATCTTATGTTGTTTTCCAAAACAAAAGAAGTCCACTTCTTGCTCGCCCTATTTAATTTTCATTTCATACTTTTCCCTCAAAGGTTGCCTGTGAATAAGGGTGGTGCTCCCAAATACCAGCTTTCTTCCTTCTGACCAATTCAGCGAAGGTTTTGCCGAATTGTCAATCTCCAACGTATTACTTATCGGCTTGATTCTCTTTCTCTACACAGAGACATTGCATCTCTATGCGTATACCTACTGGAAATTGACACTGAGAATTGTTGGGGTTGATCTCTCCTGCCTCGTTTCAACACCGTACGAGCCGTAATAATTCAAATTTCAGAAGCATCACCTTGATGGCTGGAAGATGGTCCGCTTCACAAGACCATCTTTTACGAACTAGCGAATTGTGGAATCGATTCCCGGTGGGGATCTTCCCTGGGAGATAAGACCTCCCTTTTCAAGGGCGTCCCGTGCGATCGTTTGCCCCCCAATATCCTATTAAAAACAATTATCATATCTACTTATTTTTATATCATATATACTTAACAATTTGACTATTATATACGTATGTTTAGAATTACCAGTATGGAATTTTGACGGAAGCTCCACTGGACAAGCTGATAGAAAAAATGCAGATACTCACTTGGTGCCTCGAACCATCTACAAAGATCCCTTTAGGCAAGAACCGCACATTCTGGTCATGTGTGACACCTATAAATACAATATGGAGCCTACAGGTAATTTTTGGTTGTAAACCTTTTATTAATATTTTTCACCCTTCCATCAACCCTCATTTGTATTATCACACACACAGTAAACATGTCCAATAGGTCGACTACACTTATATTCTTTAACAGAAGTGTAACTTAGAATTAAGAACCCTTAAATAAGTCACGTTAGTTTTTGTTAGTCTGATAATGATAGTTACTCATGTTTTAAACAATTAAAGCCAGTTGACAATTAGCTTAAAAAATTAACATTTATTTGAACATCCCTCCAACAACTGCCACCGAACTTAACTCGGGTGAGAATTATATTATTGCTTCACGGTACTTAATAGAAAATGTAATATTGTGAAACAGAAACAAACCATCGAGTAAACTGCCAAGCTGCGTACGATAAATGCACAAAAGAGGAGCCATGGTTCGGAATTGAACAAGAGTACATTCTTCTGGACGCAGACCTGCGGCCCTTCGGATGGCCTCCTGGCGGCTGCCCACCCCCTCAGGGACCTTACTACTGCGGCGTCGGGGCCAACAAAGTGTTCGCTAGGGATCTCGTTCAAGCGCATTACTTGTAAATATTCAAAACATGTATTATCGTTTATTTGACAAAACTATTCGTGCTTTAAATATCCATTTAACACATAAAACGTTGCTTCGGCAATCGTTATGCAGGTCTAATAGTTAGCCGGGCTTAAAAGGAGTTATAGAGGACTATAAGTTCAAGCTTCCTGCGTCTGTTTTATTATTTTTCATTGTATAATGGCGAGCCTTCCACGTCCTTAATTTTTGGTGGTAACGTATACATGTTTTTTTACTTCCTTTTATAAATATAATTGCCACGTTAGGTCCATTGCACAACCAGAATTCGAATCTAGAATTCTGGTTGTGCAATGGACTGTATAATTCTATACCAGGACGCTGGAGTGTACCATAACTGGTGCTGCTCCGGTGCGGGGGAACTATTCACGCAGTGACTGATCTGGAATACACAGTTGTCGTAGAGGCTTCTCTAGCCTTTATTGCCCTCTTAAGCCATAAAAACCTCTAGGTGCTGCCTTTACGCCGGTATCCCGCTCGCCGGTACCAACGCGGAAGCGATGCCTTCTCAATGGGAGTTCCAAGTGGGACCAGCGATTGGTGTGAAAGCAGCGGACGACCTTTGGATGGCGCGTTTCATACTTCATCGCTTGGCTGAAGAGTTTGGGATTATTGTGTCTTTTGATCCTAAACCTGTTGAGGACTGGAACGGATCTGGAGCGCACGTGAACTTCTCAACAAAGGCTATGCGAGCTGAAAATGGTATTGTGTAAGTATTTAAATCGGCAATGATCAAATGAAAAATGATGAATGAAAAAAAGAGTTTTTTGAGGTTCTCCTGTAGCATTTCTATATTTTTAAGTTGCAATTATTGAAGATCAATTTTTCTTTTAATCTAATCGCTACCTATAAGGCATTATTTTTATTTTATTTGTTTATAAGGAGGACAATCAGATACTACAAAGAGTTTCTCGCACCTCATACTAGATCTGTCCGTTTGCTAATAAGTTGGGATCGCGTATTTTGCTTTTTGTACATTTACAAAACATTATCACATTTATTTTTATAACCATGAGTCCGAAGATGATGTCTGTTGAATTAAAGCGTGAAATATTTTTTTATTAAAAACACTTAACCGAAACAACTGAGGTTGTGTTTTGGGTTCTAGAACGGATTAATGGCATTTCAATTAATTTCAATGGGGAAAATCTTTGAGATACGAGCAAGGTTTCGGAACGAATTGAACTCGTTCGGTACCACTGTAATACAGTGTATTTATTTCTCTGTGGACAAAACCATTGAGTTAGTATAATAGTATCTATCAGCCAAGTGGCCAGGTTAAAGAGGCGTAAATTTCATTTCCAGTGAAATCGAGAAGGCCATAGACAAGCTGTCCAAGGTGCACATGAAGCACATCAAGGTGTACGATCCTCGCGAAGGCAAAGATAACGAGCGCCGTCTCACCGGTCTGCACGAGACCGCCAGTATTAACGACTTCACTTCGGGTAAATTACTTAATAATTGGCCATTAATATTTCAGATGTTCTTTTAGTATCTGTATACCTGTCGCATTATTATAATCTAGGAACACGAATTTAATAAAGTTATTTAGTTTAATTTTATATAACATAATTTACAACAGGTGGTTCGCAAAACTAATTATGGGATTGACAAATCATTATTAATTTCACACTACAGGAGAAATACTGCTTTATTTGGGGGACGAAAATCGCGTTTACGAAAACGCGTTATATGCGTGCCGCGTTATAACTTATAACGCATGTGGCTTTACTGTATTCTGGAAACTATCTCTCGCTCTTGGCGCTGGTTTCTGTTAAAGAATATTTTAGTCTGTAACATAGGGATTAGACAAGATTACAGAACATTTTACTATTATGGACTAAACGTATACGTTTAGTTAATATATGGACTATCCGTCCTTCCTTGATATACATATATATTTTTTATGTATGAATCCTACAAATTTTAAATAAATAAAATTAGAAACGATGTAGATGTTGGGTGACTCTGCATCTTCTACAGCATTTACCATGGAGTTCAGAGGAGTGGTTCGGATTAATACCTGCAGCTGAGCTTCATCATCGGACGTCGAGGCAGAATACGAAATTCCACCCGTATCACCTCGACGTCCGCCGTTCCACAACTGAGCGTTTTTGCCACGCACTGTGTGGAACCAGCTGCCCACTGAAGCATTTGCGAACCAATTCGACTTAGGGTCCTTCAAGAAAAGAGCGTACCGATCGTAAAAAAATCTTCTATCGACTTTTTTTAGAGCGCCCTTGTCTTATTCTTCCACTTGGTCCATTCCAAATAGTTGTATTGAAAGCCCATAATGTAAGGCATCGCCTTTTACTTTATGTATTCTTCTTCATACATTAATTTGTCTAACTTCACAAATTTTCCACCTGAATTTTTCAGGTGTTGCTAACAGGAGTTGCAGCATTAGGATTCCAAGGAAGTGTGCTGAAGAATCGTGCGGCTACCTTGAAGACCGGCGACCCGCTTCCAATTGCGACCCTTACGCAGTCATAGACGCATTGTTACGTACTTGCATTCTCAACGAGTGAGAATAAAAAAATAATCGACATTTGTCGAATTGCTATTGTACTCAGAGACATAGCCGATTAGTTAAATACCAATTTAAAAGTTTCTGGGTAAAAAAATCCTGCTTTAAATCTGATTAAATGTCTTAAGTAACTCTTAATAAGCTTCTCTGTGGCTTTTAATGTGTTTTTTTTACAAAATGCTAGTAGATAAATGTTTAAGTACTCCGAGGCACTCGATCACAATAACTATACATACATGAAATCGAATAGCTAATCAATATATACAGTATACACGCTTGATACTTGATGTATTTTTGAATGGAAAGAACTAAGAAGCGCTCGGTGGGCGTATTTTAAACTAAACGAGTCGAGCTGTCAAAATGACGTCGACGTCTGACATATGTCAGATATAATGTCAATGGTCATAACGAAACTATGGTAAAGTTGTGTGCCATGGCCTCTTTTCTTTTAGTTGTTAGTTAATGTGTTTATTATTTTTATAATGTAACCAATAATCATAACAACCAATAAATAATTAAAATTAAAATAATGTTCTTTTATTGAGCTACAAAAAATTATCGCGTACAGCTGATGGCCGTATAGGGAATACGGCCATCAGCTGTCACCAAAGCATTCTACTTATTAAATATATTAATATATTATGTTTACGCCATACCCAAGCTACAAAGCAATAATATAGACAATAATATACTTCAATCTTTTATCGCCTCATGAGAGGGTTGATTCGTATTGGTCCTCACAGACGTAAGAGAATTAAACGAAATTTTGGAAAGGGAATCGAGGAGGAGTCACATCAGGTTAATACGAAAATCAGCCTATAGTTCATTAAAAACTACTCTTGAAATATTACTGTAATATACTATTAAGAAATTTAATAATTCGACTGTCTCCCCAGTTTAGATCAGTATTTATTACTTTAATAAAGAGAAAGATCCTGATAGACACATAATGTATACATACAAGTTGAAGAAGAAAATACACTATACTTTTGAAAGTAAAAAATATGAATAATTTATAAAATTACTTAAGAATGTTTTAAAGCTTTGAAATCTTTCACTTGTGAAATTGATGTCATATAAACCTTCAAATATTATTTTGTATTCAATGTGATTCATACTAAGTTCTACAAATATCATCGGCCAGATGAAAACTTATGGAAGCGTCATCTACCGGATGTCTTATGTACTGAAATCTTCATGCTTGTTGTGAATTAATGATTGTTCCACTTTATTAATTACCCATATTTTATAAAAAATATTATTGATACCAATTAAAGGTATTAAATTATGATCATGTTTCTTTTTTATTAAGTGCATTTAACCTTAAAATAATATTCTCAATGCAACTTGTATAAACGCCATCTAGCGGATATTGATGTACCTTTGTGCTTGCTAGGGTGAAAATTTATACGGTCTAGTATTCAAAATTTACATTCTAATGGAGCGTTATAATAATTGTTTAATTTTTTATATTAATATACTTATTTTTATAGGTTAATAATTGAATTTAATTATATTATAGAAAAAAAGGAAATTTGAATTTCGTATCCTCAAAGTAGTCGTTTTTTATTAAAGACAACGTCATCTATTAATAAAAGCCAAAAATACGTATTAATTCTACAAAAAGCTACTACTAGACTTAAGTTAACAGAACTACATAAAAGGTGTGACATAGATGGCAACAAACATTTATTCAAACTACTGTAATAACTAATATTATATTTTGTAATAAATGTAGAAAATAACCCTTTTTCAATCATATTGAAAGTATTTTACAGCTAAAGCGCATCTGATGTCGCTTCATTACGTATAATATAGCTCATTATAAAAATAATCACAGATGGCGACATAACCCTACAATCTGAGCTTTTTAAAATATTAACCACGCCACGGTTCCAATGCAATTTTTCTTTAATATACATAATATTTGGAAAATAATTTATCATGTTTTACTTCTAAGTAGCGAATTAAACAGGTGGTCGTGCGATTGAATTTAACGACATTCCATTTTTTATATATTACAGCGTATACGTGCTCATCCGATGAAAGAAATAATCGTGGGCAAATTGGCACGCCCAAATAGACTACTTGCTTATAGGGAAAATTATCCAGATAAAGAAATCGGAGTCCAAGACGAAGGCTTGTACTACTTTTAGCCTATTATTCGACGGAAAATGTATTGTGTATAGTTTCGTCCACCGTGCGTACTTGGTTGGGCACTAAAAGAAAATTACCTCCGTGGCCCCTGCCCACTCGGGTTTGATATTCTGTAACAATAAAGCTATCGGAGCGTTGCCATATACTACTTAAGGCTTCATTTGGCTTCTAAAATACTTATTGGCGTATTAATAATATTGGTTTCGTCTCACTGGGGAAGTGCCTACCCAAAGGTGAAGTTACGAATCAAATTAATGAACTTTGTTTATCATATGCATTACTGGTATTAGCTTAAGTATTGCGTTACCAAAGCCAACTGCGTTTGAACAAAGCGACTTAATAAATTACCCATTCAAACCTAATTTTGAGGAGGTTATAAGTAATATGAGATTACTCGTCATCCTGTTTGGGAGATCATATTTCGCTGAGGATCGTTTGTTGCCAGGCGGTTTTCATTTTATTAACTAGCTGTTACCAGTGACTACGTCCGGAATTACGATCAGCCCATATTATGCAGTGTCCATAAACTGAAAGTATGCACGAGACAAAGGACAAGGTTATAGGCGAAAAGTTTGAAAGGGATTATTTTTTAATATTTTGTGTTTAAATATATTATTCCGATTATTCTTGAAACAATAGTGTTTCAGTTATTTTTACCAAGCCAGCATGTTGACAGTAATGTTAAATATGCCAGTGTCCGTTCTGCCACACTATTTTCCCCAAAATTTTCTATAATAACCCGTGTAAAGGCAAAAAACGCTCACTATAATCTCATATACAAAACAGAATACATAATTCACTAACAACAACCATCCTAGAACTATTCAAATGTGATTATAATTTATAAAAATAGCGCTCCTTTCCGGCTATGGCAGCTCCTAGAAAGTATTGATCCCAGGTTGAGTAAAATATGATTAGGAGATGAAAAATGAGATACTGATTCAATCAAGCATAACATCAAAAGAGAAAAATGTTGTTGTTGGAATTTCAATTTACTGGCAAGCCAATCCTCTTTCTTATTATAAACTCTTATAAGATTTCTAATGCTTATAAAGGCGTTTTCAATTTCGTTTTATGTCTTAAGGTTAAAGGGAAGCCAAAGCAACGTACAACCCAAAGATTATAATTGTTACCGCCTAGGTCAGGTGATTGGAAAGTGAAGTTCGTACGATATGGTCCGATTTTTCGGTTTTTACTATAACTTAAATGAAATAAATCAGTGGCGCTACAACCTCTTTAGGTCTGGGCTTCAGATTTCTGTATCTGTTTCATGATGATTTTTCAATCTAATAAGCAATAGGCGATCTCCCTCCCTCTCTCCTGTGCCGACCCACGCGGTCGACTTTTTGGGTCTAAGACGTGTAGGTTTCTCCACGATATTCCTTCACAGTTCGAGCGAATGTTAAGTTTTACAATATTTTTTAAATAAACTACCATTACAGACTACTCTTTGCTGCAATTATGTATTTTAAATGACATACAAAACAAAGCATACACATAGAAAAAAAACAACACAACATAAAACAGTAAAATAAAATATTTACATAAAGACTAAGTATTTCTTACAGTATAGGAACTGACGTGAAAAAGACCATTTGTCTGTTCACTCAACACACAATTAAAAGCGCCTTTTAATCTATACAGTAATTATTTCCATACATTGTGTCATGAGTGCCATAATAACTAGGGAACGGGCGAGCATTTAAGTAAATGATTAGCTCGTATTTCGTAATGATAGGAATTAAAGTTCGGACAATTACGACAAAATTTTCTTATTGAATTAAGGTCTACGTTGCTGCGTTGTTGAACTAAATTGATTTAAATCTGTGGAAAAAATCTATACTAAATCATTTTCTCGTGTCTGCGTTATCTATACGGTATTGGGTTAATGGCCAATACCGTATAGATAACGAAGAAAATATATATAGATACATCCAGGTCTCTCTATATATTCTCTCTCAGGCATTATCACAGGAGGTAGATGTAAAAATGTAAAAACACCCTACTAAATCATTCGCTCGAAGCTGTAATTGCGTCCATTCGATTTATTAGAACCCCCTAAATATAAAAAAATATTGTCAGACATTTTACTTACTGACTTTAACCGTTTCAGTTTATTGATGTCCGCGGATCTGAGAAAAAGTATTATGGCTAATTAAAATGAATTTCGATCCAAAAAAATTAAATAAAAAACATTCAAAAAATTCAAATGGTCTGCTTTCGGAATATCAGTGGCCTGGGTGTCTGCCTCATTTATGTTTTTTTATAAGCAATATAAACAACAGTCGAAGAGGCACTTTTTTGGCCATACTTTTAGAAAACGCAGCGCTACGATGGTGTAGACTATTTTTCTACGGTTTTTCGCAGAGTTTTTTTTTTACTTACCATCAGGTGAGCCTGCCCGTTTGCCCCCTCATCTATAAAAAAAACTAACACCGCAGGTCTGCCAAGCGTGCATTTCATATTTATATATTTTTAAATAATTATAATTTTTATTTATTAAATTTATAATTTTAAAAGTCCTAGCAAACATCAGCCTTATAGGTAGATACGAGCAAATCATATAGTATACCTGTTTTTTTATATTGATAAGGGTGTCATTTGACAACGCAGCGTTACCATGGTGGCAGACGTGGTGGGACGTATCCCTTATCGTATAATCGTTATTAAAAAATTCTGCCACGTGAGCAAATCAATCAAAAAAAATCAAAAGATATTTTGCTCGCCGGCTCCCTAGCTATAAACTTCTACGTAAAATCCATTTACGTAAAGACAAGTTGGCACGCCATTATTTGTGGCAGAATATGCGAACTTTAGATTGTACCACCATAACATTTTTGTACCATATTCTTGCAAATAAATAATTATTGTTAGAGTCTGGCTAATGAAAGTTGATACTGAAAAAGCGCGGCAAATTTAAAATATATCAGCATGGCAGCCCTAAAGTAAAAAGGAAAGTTGGAACAACTCTCTTTGATACTTTGACATTCATTTTTATTTTACTAGTGGATGCTTGCAATTTTGTCCGCGTTATGAGGAGATTAAAAGTAGCACTAGTAGAGATTAAAAGTAACAAAGTAGCACACGTATATCACTTGTTAACTCTTTATTAACTCCATACCAAACATCACACGGATACGTCACTCCATTGTGGCGTATTAAAGGAACAAACAGGCTATCAAACACTATCATGAGTATCAATATTATCATGAGTTTAAATATTTGTAAATCTATGTGTATGTATCAAAGAAAACAACACCATATATTTTTATACTGTTTTTTGATGTTGTACTTCTTTAGGCGCGTTATGAAAAATTGATGAGAGTGAAATTTTACGATTGCGCGCGCACCTATGACACAAAATTGGCAGTGTGATAAAGCGTGCGCGAGCGAGATGGGAATAAGACAAACTACAAGTAAAAAGAAATAGAATATGCGTGAAGCTAACTTCACGCATATTCTAGCTTAGCAGCTTAACAAGAATTTTGAATGACCATGACAATTGACATCTGACAATGACATTTACCTTTTAAACAAATATAGGAGTTTTAATTATTGTTTAAAATTAATAATTATATACCTAGTTATTTTCATTATACAAAATATTTGTGAAATAATATAAAATATTTGTGAAAAAACTGTGCTAACCTTCCTGAGTGCTTCAATACAATTGAGGTTAACTATCCGTATGTATTATCGAGTATTATTGTTGATTAAAACTGAAACATGAACCATTATTCATTGCTTTTGTTTATTGCGTTTGTTACAGCAACTTTTTAGAAATATTCTACGACCCTATATATCAATAATTGAGAACAAAGATTTAAGCACGAATACTAATAAGGAGAAAATGAAGGCTTGGAGCGATATAACAGAGAAGTAAACATTTTAATAAGTACCTGCATCTCAAAAAAATGACCACATTATTTAATCAAAACATCAGATTTAATCTAGCAAATATAAGGACAAGAGACAAAAAACAATTGATGAATCAGTGGAAGTGCACTAAATTGAATACAAAAAAAGAGTTGTCATCTTATCGCCGTGAAACATCAAAAACTGGAGGTGGAACAAAGCCACCATCACCTTCTCGAGACACAATGGTTTGAAGTAGATTTCAATGAATTTGATTGTGATGGTGTCGAGGTAGGAATGTTAATTATAAATATGATGTATGGTGATGTTCAAGGTTCAACCTTTCAAGCATAGGCATATGCTTACAACATTACTTTATTCCCCTACAGGGTAGTTAGAGATATTGTAATACCTCAAAACATCCATGTTGCACTTGTAGTACCGAAACTCTGTCCTGCCAGAAGTGAGCCCATTCCCACTTATAATGGACAGTGGGTATAATACACCTTAATACCTGAGTGCGAACCACTCACCATGATACTTAAATTAATAGATGTTATTTATATATTTCAGGTTATTACAAATAAAATCATTTTGGAAACAATTGATATCCCAAAAGCAAATAAAGCCAACAATGACAAGGTAATAAATCAGTTTTGACATAACTTGAATACTAAAAAAAGCCAAACAAAGGTGTGCACAACAGTGACAACATAACTTAACAATTTCATTATTTTGTAGGATTAAAGAAAGGTTAAAGAAAATCATGTCGAACTGAACAACAAGAATCCCCAAACAACTCCAAAGAAACCTACAAGGAAGACACCGGTATTATATTTAAATTATCTCTATCTCTAAATAGAATAAAAGAAAGTTGCTATCCAGGTCTGTAGCATGTGCTACAAATTATATTATTAACACATTTATATAATTATATTAATATAAATGTGTTAAAAAATTTATAATATGAATTATACAAAATTTTAAGTTTTGCATGGACAGAGCTTAAATTAATATTCTCTTATTTGTTGCAGAAAGCAAGTAGTTTTGGAGAAGCCTCGTAGATGCACAACCAAGTAATGATTAATTTAAAATTACAAACCGAAATTCTGATGAAGACATATTTAGTCACTTAAAAATAAATAGTATAATGAAATAAAAATGTTTTAAAGATAAATAGTGTTTTATTTGTTTAATGTAAGAGAATAATAATAAATATTTATTTAATTAATTTTTCAAATGTAAACTGAACTTTATTGACTTTAATGACTCCTTTTCCAGTCTTTGATTATTTAATTGTAATTAATTATTTGCATGCAATCAAAAACTATTTTTAATAATGCCAAAGAAGTATAACTTCTTACGCGCGTACATAAGTACACGCACCCTTTTTTTTAATCACTATAATCAAAATCTGAATCTAAAAATTCAACATGGAGTGAATCGTTAGAATCACTGGAGTCGCTGCTGTCTCTTAAATTGATGATGAAGCTTTCTAAATTATTTTCAGTTATATGGTCTCTTCTTTTGTACTTGTCTTTCACATGAATGACATGGTCTCTCCTTCATGATCTGTGACGTGTTCAATTGCTTGTTTTACTTCAGCAGTTCGTGCATTATCCTCAAGACTATCTGTAAAAGAACAATAACATTATCTAAAGTAACTAAAACTAATATGTACTTATTTAAAATAAAAAAATATCAAGACATTTTGACCGTACTAACTTTAGTGTTGTCATATAAAAAGTTTGCAAAAAAATCCAGTATCTACTTTCGTTAGCCAGACTCTATTAATGTATGGAACGAAAACTGACCTAACCTCGAAAAGTCGAGAGGTTAGTATAGTAACGGCGGTCGATGTCGCCTCCTAACGTAATCATCACACACCCTGAGGCCTAGGCACTGGAGCACTGACGGATTGTTTCCTTTTAAATGGCTCCTGTGTAAGAAACAATATCCACAGATTAAACAAAATATTCAAAGTCTATGTTTCATTACAGGCCAGTAATAAAACCTAAAAAGCAAAACCTTATTCAAAACGAAAAATGAAATTTGAATCCGTTCGAACGTGCGTGTCATTCAGTTAAAAAACAACCGGGCATCGATACACATCATCTCCCTATCCAATTCTGTCTCCATCATGACTGAACAGCTGAAGAACGTGTCTGCTATGAACAAGCTGTACATCGGTAATCTGCCGATGGAGGCGGACGAGGCCGCGGTTCGGCAGCTGTTCGCCGAACACAACCTAACTGTTGCCGACATATCCGTAAAACGAGGTGGCTATGCCTTCGTGGACTTCCCTGACCAGTCGGCAGCTGATCGAGCTATTGACAAATTGCATGGTAAGTCAATTCTGTTAAAAGAACTAGTTAACTGGTGGAGTTTCTTAGGTCGGTAGCTCATGCTTGAGCGTCATGGTCAGCAGGGCAGCAGACTGTCCCCATCAGTTTCTGGCTTTCTTATTGCAGTGTAGGATTTTGATGTGTTGTGATGATATGGCCGAAATAGGACGTGTTGTTGACATAGTGCTTAATAAACGTGCCATTCTCAAGTCTGAGTTCGAACCCCGGCAAACACTTAAAAAATAAAATCAGTGGCGCTACAACCTCTTTTCGGTCTTGGCCTCAGATTTCTGAATATGTTTCATGATCATTTTTTAAATCTAATAGGCAGGTCGCCGACTACTTTTTGGGTCTATGACATGTTGGTTTCCTCACGATGTTTTCTTTCACCGTTCGAGCAAATGTTAAATGCGCATATAGAAAGTCCATTGGTGCACAGCCGGGGATCGAACCTACGACCTCAGGTATGAGAGTCACTCACGTTGAAGCCACTAGGCCAACACTGCTTTACTCTCCTGCACACACATGCTTGGTAAAGATTGTTAGACAGAAAGCAATCGGCCTACATTGGTATTATAAGTATTTGTCTCAAGATTTTTTTAAGTCTCAAATTAACTACAAATATAATTTGAATATCATTAATGACCCAAATGTTTCGTGATCAAAATTACATAGTGATACCAAATCACCTCTTGCTTGGCTAAGGCTGTTAGTTCGATTCCCGGCGAAACTATACTTTGGTACATGCGTTTAAAATGGCGTTCGAGAAAGCGTAATTGCTCTGGCTGTAATTTTTATTATAAGAAATGTTGGAGTGCCTATTAAGGCATTCCTATTACAGTAAGGTAATTTTCCTTTGAGAGCAGCTTTGTAAAGAGCCATTTTATTATCATGTATCAAGCACAATTCTGCGCCGTTATATTGATCACAACCTTTAGCGACTTTGCCTAACAACCTCACCTTTTTTCACCGATAATTTAAGGTACGAAGACGCCAATTAGCAACACAATTCAATAGACTAATATAACATCGTGGTATCAATAAATATTTTACTCTTAACGTTTTTGACCTACTTAGTTATAGAAAGAGATAGCAATGGAATTTGTCTGTATAAAAGCATGTTTTTACAACTGTCCAACAGGTTACTCGTACTGCGGACTTCCCCTCATCGTAGAACCATCTGTGGCCAACAAAAAGATGTAAGTAGCCTGAGTAAACGTTTCTTTCTATTAATTTATTATAAATAATAAAACCAGTGACACTGCAATACTTACCCTTATTTCTTTGTGTCGTGATCATTTTGAATAAGCACGTTAAAGCCCAATACCGGGAAATCATTCCCCAAATTCTAAATTCAACCGCACCGAAACTTGGATGTTTTGCTGATTTTCCTTTGAACAGGGGCAAACTGGGAGAATGCTATGTCACCCATGGGCGGCGGTGTAAGAGTCATCTCAATGCCAAATGGCTCGCGAGTGCGTTGCGCGCCTTTAAGGAACAGTTACGTTCTTTTCTGTAGGACCTTCAGTCTAATTGGTTCGGAAATACTTTGTGGCTAGCTGGTTCGCAGCAAAAACTTCTAAGTAACGCTTAGTTTTGGAACCACGGACGTCTAGGTGATACGGATAGAATTTCGTATTCTGTCTCCACTCCGATGATAAAACTTAGCTGCAGGTATTTATCCGAACAACTCTGAATACTCTCCATTTTAAACGGGGTGGAAGATGCAGAGAGACTCATCATCTCTACGCAACGCCAAGGGATCAAGCCGCTCGGAAAGTGACTGGTTGTCGACGATTCGAATACCGCCAGGAGCTGGTAGAGGTGAGGACAGTACTCCATGTGGGACCTAATATGCGCTTTATAACGTTGCAAGCGATGGCCCAGAGTGAAGTAGGTACTGTCTTGCCTTGCTCAACACATCAAGTTTCTTGGAGGCTAGTTTACCCATCCCTTCCATATGACCACAAAACTGAACGTCGTTCGATATGCCAACGGCCAGTATTCCGATACTGACTGTGGCTTTAAGAAGTGTAAAGAGAGGAGTAGCGACACTTGGTGTCGATACGGAACGAGCAAACTTGTCTTGAGGTTTAGTCAACCCACGTAGCAGAGTTTCGACTTCAGACACAAGCTTGTTCTGATGGTGATCGAGAACTACCCGGGCAAGAAGGTCACCAGCCGAGCGACAACGACGAAAGCCATAATGACCATCGTAGATCAGTTGGTGACTTTCTAGATACCTTAGTAGCTGGTTGGTACGAGCTTTTGATTTTTAAATCACCTATCCTAAAGGGTCTGCAAAGCCCTTTTAAGGGATAGAGGAATCAATTAAAGTGCATGATCATTTGCCGCAGTTCAAGAATCTTATCTCAATTCACGTCAGTCACCTTCAGTACGAGTAGTAGCAAATTCAAGGATTTTATAATTTCGGGAATGTCAGTAAAACTACGAGAATGTATATGTTTTTAAGATTAATTTTATATAGTCCTTTCTTTTATAGTAAAATGATTTAAAATAGATTTAACGGGTAGGCGGTTCAATAAAGTGGCATTGCAATTGTGTAACGTGGGAATACGCATGGATTCATTCACGACCCACCACCCACCCCCCACCCATGAAGTCTATACCTATAAGTGTACTAGGCTAGGGGCGTTTCCGTTAAATTTAACCATGACTAGGTTAAAGTTAATCGCAGTAGGTCTGTATGTTGCCTAGATAATGTAGTATCTAAAGAGGAAAATCGATTTGCTCGTTTAGAATAGGTTTTTGGCCGTAAATTAGTAGTTATAATACCCCGGAATATACGAAGGCGGTCCGATAAGTACTAAACCTCACCGACCGATAGCACAACTATCGCAAATTTCAGCCGTATCGGACGCGTAGATTTGTTATGACCGCGTGTGGAAGCGAGCGGATGCCGCTTTCAGAATAATTGAAAAAGAACAATATCGGTCCGTGATTCGTTTCTTGTTCCTGGAAGGGAAATCGCGCATCGAATTCAAAGAGCGATTGGATGCATTTTACGGTGACTCTTCTCCTTCGATGGACACCGGCAAGAATTGGTCAACGTGATCACACGTCGGTTTTTGATGAGCCACGCCCAGGCGAAAACGGCTACCACGGAGGATAACGTGACAAAAATCCACTTGTATTGGCAGACCGCCGATTAAATTGCTCAAGATGTACTGAGCTGCTGAGACAGTAGGCATCTCAAAAGACCGCGTGGGTCATATCCTGCACCAAGTATTGTGCACGAGAAGTCAGCGCGATGGATGCCATTATGCTCACTCCGAAAAACAAGCGCAACCGTTAGACCACTTCAGAGCAGTGTTTGACGACGTTTAAGCGCAATCCATTCTGCGTCATTTTGTGACCATGAACAAAACGTGGATACATTGGTACAGACCAGAGACCAATTAACAGTCAACAACAAGACTGCCGGCCGGAAAGGTGATGGCCACCGTTTTTTGGAAGTAAAAAGGTGTGATCTACATCGACTACCAGCAGAAGGGCAAAACGATCACAGGGCTCTACTATGTCGCATTATTGGGCAGATATATTTGTTTTTTGTATGCTAAGTACTTATCGGACCACACTCGTATGGAACGGAGACGCCCTAAGCTTAAGAAGAAAATCCTGAGAAGAAAATGCTTTCTAAATCTGGCACTCCATTACTGGCTAACACCGTAAAGGAAAACGTTTAGAAACCAGCTGCGTTTGCAAGGCACACAAAAGAATCAATGTGACGCATCACCTATTAAGAGAAATTATCTCATCTGAAATCTGATGCCGATTATAACCCTCACATTTCAGTCTAGACTTATGCGCGGTAACTCCTGTATGACAAAGACGTGTGAGATTTGGTATATTATTTTGAATCTTATATAAATTGGAACTAAATAAAATAAAATAAAAAGAAATATTTTTTATATATTTATATTTTCATTTCAAAAATGATCGTTAATAATCGTTATCCAAATATTTCTTAGCTAGAGCTTCGTAATAAGCTTAGACAATCCTGAATGTTATTGACAAGAATTCGCAGAAGGACGTGTTTATACCTGCGTCCGAATAGCCTATTGTCGAGAAACAATACCGCTCGCCGAATACTCTAGAAAATTTGCGAATACAATGCATTTAAAGTACCACAAATTCCAATAAATATAGAGACGTTTTAATTCGGGTTGCTCAGGCACTATTGATATGAAATATTATTTTTTAGAACGTCCTAGGCAACACTACGACATAAATGCTAAGCACGGCACGGCTCAAAGTCTTTGAGAGATAGATTTAAATCGAATAGCATTTTAGCATTTTGCATATTACCAACAAACATGCACAATGTTGGGGCGATACGATCAACGTTATTTTAGAATGATTTAGTGGAAAAAAACGGCCTAATAATATTCAAATTTATCTATTTCTATGCATATACAATGTTAAAACATGGTAACAATTTAATGCAAGTGGCTAAAAAAATATTTTTTTAGTTGTAAATGTATTCAAGTTTCGCATCCATTCGATCTCCTGTATATCAAAAAAAAACATTTTTTTTTGATTACAATATTTCTAGTTCACATTTCATTTTATAATATTTGCTGATTCGCATAAGGTAAACAAATATTCCACGATACGATAACGATAATGTAAGCTGTAAAAACTACAATATAAAGAGTATATTTATTTGCACCTTGAGAAGTCTGCTGAAATGCGCCAATTTGCGTCAAGGATTGTTTTCTTCAGTTATGCCCTTGTACGTGATAAATAAAGGAAATTTTCCAGAAGCTTTAATAATAATTTAAAATGAAACCTGTATTTTTTTCATGTCTTTATTGCGTTGCTTTTGATGTTATGAAACGTAGCTTCTGAGATCTTTATATTCCCCTTTTCATATAAAAAACCAAATTTTAAATAGAAATAAATCTCGTTGTTTAATACTTTGCATTAACATTTTGGAGTCGTTTTTTTTATAAATATTTATAAACTACTTCAAATGCCTCAGTTAACATGTTTTCAGTGTCAACGCGCCGAATCTTCAGAGCGTGAGTGCTACGCAGCTGAAGGAGACCAGTACTGATTCTTCAACTGTCGGTGGTGCTGGAGGTGGTTGGAGGTAAGTCGTAAGTAGTAGGCAACCTGCGCCAGGTAATCCTTTTAGTAGCGATACCGATCCCAACGTTTTTAATGGAATTTTAATCTTCGGTACAAATAATTTTAAACTGGGGATCGGTAAATCTGTTGGAACCTAGATAGTGGCCAAGAAGAGAGAGAATAAAAAGAAGAAAGAAGACGAAGAATTCTCTAAGTACTAGATGGTTTTTTTAATCTTTTAGACTTCTTCTTTTAGAAGCAAGCTAAAAATTAAGCATATGCTATTCTCAGCTTAGTTTGTGCACTCCACCCCTGTACATCAATGGAGTTCTTTATGGCGATTTTACCCCTAGATTCAGAGTCGTGTATGTGTCTGTGTGTCTCCCGTGTGGAGAACACAGAAGGTTCATCACATAAATAAATATAGATAAGATTATAATATATATATATATGGTTAATACATACTTCTCTATTTAAAGAAGAATAAATCAATAAACAAAATGAATTTCTGCATGTAAATTTTGTAGGAATGTGCAGAATAGTAGTATGTACTTGGGTGGTCTAAATGCATTGGATATTGAGTACATAGTTGACCTGACAGATGTCGGTTCAGAAAACCCTATCGATCTGTGGCACTCCCAGAGTACATAAGCTATTCAAGTCTATTCGATACGATCACTTTGATATCGCATTCGTAAAAGCGAATTGTAAAACTCAAAAGGATTTACTCTTGTTCGGAAAACGTACATATATATATACATATATAAGCATCTTGTTACTGTGTGAGAAATTAATGCATTTGCGGGGCTAGCAAGTACATTTTAGTTAGTGAATTTGGGTTATTTTGTATTAAATCTTAGGCTTATTTCTTATAAAGACTGCAATGGTTTTACGTTAACATTCTCAAGTTTAGTTTGATAATAAAGACTTGACGCTGAGAGTTATTACTATTTTAGCCTAAGCCCCGCGAATTACCACTCATACAAGTAAACACAACTAGATGGCGTTGCGTGTCGATGTTAAAATTTTCTATTAATAGCCCTAAGCAATTCAAGAGTAAAATATAAAACCTTCAATAGGCATTAGGCATTCTGGCGTAGGAGTGGTTTTATTAAATAATTTTGTAAATTAATTAAAAGTCTGTCTTGGAAAGCAGCTGAGTAGTTTTTAACGAACGCCCCGAAGCGTATAATCTACTTAATCTCTAACCCTTGTATAACTTAAATAACTTCAATTTATTATCTAATATATAAAATTCTCGTGTCACAATATTCAAAGTCAGTCAAAAATCATTTATTCATGTAGGTAACAATGTTATGAACGTTAAAAAAGAAATATACATTAAATGCTTCTAATTTTACATTTGCTGCCAGTTCTCAATACAAGGACGTAGAACCTAAGAGAAGAACTGGCAATAAAGTCTTCGCCACTTTTTAATCGCCAAGTTTTTTGTTTTACACAACGTTGCAAGGAGCTACCATTACACCATGTTCCATACTCGTTCGTTCCCATACTCCTCCGAAACGCCTAGACCGATTCTTATGAAATTTTTTATACATATTCAATAAGTCTGAGAATCGGCTACTATCTATCTTTCAAACCCCTAATGATAAGGGGTGACCAGCCCAAACAATTTTTTTAAATTTTAGAATTCATTTATTTATTTTATTTTTCACATGATACAGTATACAAAAATACATATAACCCTATTTTTTATAATAGTAGATAGTTATTTTTATTGAGCTAAAAAATTGTTTCCTAGAAATAATATACACGGCAAAACAACGTTTGCCGGGTCAGCTAGTATATATATATATATATATATATATATATATATAGTATGTGCCTCGGAGGACATCAAGTCGGCGACACGCCCATTGTTGTTTGAGAGTAATGGAAATGAGTGCACTTGCACTGCACGCAAATGACCAATCTCACTTGAGAATTGGCATTTGAATACGCTATGGAGTATAGATCTCATGGTTTTAGGACCAAGAAAGAACTTTGGCGTTGTAATTATGTTACAGAAGATTCTGAATTTGGTACCAGTTGGCCGCAAGACACTTGATATTTTAGAAACGAATAAATCCTAAGGAGCTGTTGCCGGGATAGAAACAACAAATGTTTTGCCTAAATATCGATCAGACAAGGAGGGAACCAGCGTTAGCTTCAGGGGGTAACCTCACCGAAAATCATACCAAATGTTATTCAGTTAATTTAAAAAATTTAGTTGTTACCCGATCAAGCAGCATACCCATGGCTTCGTTAGGACACTGATAAGAGATCCAGGGTGGTTTGGGTTATCACCAACGATTTTTTTTAATAAATTAACTAACTCCCGTCTCCTACTGAATTTTACAATTGAACCCTGCCGATACTGATGAAATCTAATTTTAATAATGTCCGTACTCTCGTGGATATAAAATTGGTACTGAGATACGCTCGCAGGTTGCTTTATTACGTAATAGCCCTCGCCTTGATACCCTCCTCCCGCACCCCACGCCCCTCAAGATTACGTAATCTGACCCTTCGAAGGGTCTATCCCCAATCAGTCAAGTTTAATATTTCGATCGCACTATTACGTCTTATAACTGGGAAAAAGTTGATGGTAGTCTGACACCATCTTGTAGGACTTACTCTCTACTTGTTAATGCAATAACTACAGATATTGATAGATCTAAATCGCTGGGCTTCGTCGTTAGTTGGCATCTGGGTTGATTATCAGAGTGTCCGAATCCTGCAAATTTTGTAAGTCAATCGCTGAAATCTTTATTGGTTTTACAGAGTAGAGAGGCAGTTGACGCTAAATATCGATACCAGTATAGTGTACAATGTGAAACATTCTGTAAAGCTCAAGAGGCTTAGCTTAGTAACCAAAGAGTTTATGTCCCAATGACCAAATTGGACATTGGCACAATTGGTCATTGGGACATAAACTCTTATACCCTAGAACGTTACATATTTATTTGTTAGGGAGACGGAACGGTGAAAGCATTTAATGCACATTACTTGCACGGCATTAAATTTTTAAGAGATTAAAACAAAAACTGTATGATTTAAAATTGCCATTGGTAAGACGTATTTAAAATTTAAAACGATACGCCTTGTGTGCAAAACTTTTTAGGTAATCACACCATACAAACGTATTCCCCCAATTTCCACATCGGATTTTAAATGTATGACATTTTTTGTATAAGAGTCATCGCGCGGACTATGCTTATCAAAACTATAAAAATAGTGATATAACGATTTAATTTTACTATATTTCTACAATAACATGTTTTCACCTACTTATTAATATATCGACGTAGGAAAGCATATTTGCTGTAAGTAGACAAAATACCTAAAGTGACTTTTTCCTGCCATTAGAATCAAAAAAAGCCGCATCGAATGACCTGGGTCCTGTGTCTCTACGATGAAAAAAAAATTACATACGCCGTTGAAAACGCCCGTACTTATATTATTTTTAGCAAGATTAAATGCTGTATGTAGACCAAAATCTAGTCATTTCAGACATTTTGCACTTACAGCAAAAGAAAATCTGCATTTTTTTCTTTACAAATACTTACTTCTTCCCATTTAAAAACTTAACGCTACTTACAGCATTTCAGCGGCGTGTGATTTTTACATTCGTTTACTTACAGCAAGTTTAGGGAACCTACAGTTTTGGTTTTTTTTTTACCATTTACGACATTTTATTTCAACCAAACATTACATTACCAAATGACCCACTGCATTTCTAGATCTAATCATAATTATAAACTAATCTTACATCTTGAATTGCAATTAAAAGTACCCAAATACATAAATTTCCTGCATACAGCATATTTACCGCCTGTAAATTGATAATATTTCCGTGCGTACATTTTTCTTCCTTAGTTACAGCGTTTTAAAGGTTTGTGATTTAAAAAACTGTTTGCTGTAACTAGCCAAACACGTACTTATAGTAACTTTGGATAAAAAGTTTACATTGCAAATGGTGACTGGCAGTTAAATAAATATATGTTTCAAAAATGGTAGCAATATCATGGATAGGTCAGACACTATTAATTTTTTTCCGAAATTAATAAAGTTTTTTGGCTCTGGTGAACAATTGCAATATGTCTACTTACAGCAAATGTGCTTTCCTACGTCGATATACAGACAGACGTCGTTGAATAGCCAATCAATAAAAATTTCACAACGAAGAGGGGCTAAATATGACTGGCAATGTAGAGTAAACAATAAATGTTAATAGACATTATCGTTATATAAACGTAATCATCGTGGCATCTCGAAAAAGAGTTGCCAATATACGAAACCACTGGCTGGCTGGAGCACTTGAAGATTGTCATTGGAAATGAAGTAATATCGTTTGCATTAAGATATTTAAGAATCAGGTTGATTGCCCCGACCTTCCAACTAAATGTAAATTTCGTAATACCTCTAGATACCCGAGGCATTCCATCGTCCCATTTGTCTCTCTCCAAGACTCACCGATATCCAGATTGAGCATTTTGATAAACGAGCTAGGTATATCCATAGTTGCTCTTACACTTCGAAATCAATTTTCCTTTAGTTTTTTTTCCTTCGTGTTTGTTTACCTGTTTTATTTTTAAATTTGAGTGCTGAGCGTTGGCAAGGGTTTGTAAATAAATAAATATAATATTTTTGACACGTTGCATGTAACAGTAACCGAAATTGCTAGAGCTTACGTGGCATCAGTGGATTGCCTCAACGTCAACTCGTGATAAAGTGGTTTGGTTACTAAATTTCTACTATAATATTTATATATACGTAGTAGAAGTATAGTACTACTGCTAATATATTAGTTATTTTACCCTTTTTATACTTCTTATAGTCTTATTAGTTTTTTGTGTTCGGGCTAAACATTTTTAGAAATCTCCCAACTAGCGTCTAGACTGATCCTATTATTTCTAATTTGTAAGCGCAACTGTCAAACCTGTCAAAAGACCCTCGCTTGACCTTGTCTAACGGTCGAGGCTTTGTTATCAAACGTGAAAGGGAATAAGGGATGAACACGTGTGCCGGATAGCCGATATGTTGGATGCTTAGAAGTAATACTAGAAAGTAATTGAATCAGTTCACATTTATCCAATATATATGCGAATACGGAATAAATAAAATATAAATAAGAGTAACTTTTTATTTAGAAACTGCGCAATTTTTTTACAATCAAAGGTTTAGCCTACCTCGTCTTACCTACGTCTACCGTAGATAACTGATAGAATATTAATTAATACTTAAAGATAATTTTATAAGTGATAAGTATTGTCAGAACTTAGGTATGTACATAAGTCAAATCGAATACATTTTGACGTATTTGTAAATGTCATCTCTCGACATTTACACTTAGCCCTTCGTCGCTCTTTACTCTTTGCTGAAAGAGCAGTGGCAGAGCGTGTGGCCTACATCCTTGCTCACTCAGCTATGGGTCCAATTGTTAAAAGTCCGTTATGTTTATGAGTTGTCTCAATTTATTCTTAACTTGTTTCTCTGTTCTCCAATTTAATAATCTGTAACATATAGTTCAATAAACCTTTCTCTGAAATAAATAGGTCTTTTTCGGAATCAGATATGAGTGGTATCGAGTACACAATACCCACTTCATTGAGCCTCATTTTGTCTTGCATAAATCAATTTCAGATCATCTCATGGTATTTTTAAGTTTACAGAAAGTATATATAATGCATAACGCAGTCATAACACTAGCTAAATTTAAACAATCTGTTACTTTGCGAGGGTCCAAATATAGTCGTTTATAAATTAATAAATAAATAAAAAAGTCAATAGAAGAAAGTAATATAATTAGAAATGGTTTCTAAAAAATAAAGCCGTGTTTGACTGCTGGCATATTACATAAGAAAGAAAAAGTGCAGAAACGTTAAAAAAGTAATCAATCTGACGAAAATCTATTAATTACTTACAAAAGGTATATAGACATCTGTAACAACTTATTACGAAAACTAAATGAAATTTTGAAATATGAGAATTTAATAATTCAGTTAATGATCCAAAATAGTTATGGAAAAATATTAAAAAGATTAAATATGAGTCAAACAAAAATTAAATCTTCGCCCACAGAGTCTGTACATAAAGTTAATAACTAATTCACAAATCTCGGCCAGTAGTCGGCTCAACAAAGCCCGACGCTCCGCCATATCAGCACTACCCCCTTTCTCCAGCCTGCACTCGTTTGTTCATTTTTGTACTGGCCCTCTAACAGGTTCATAACATAATCAAAAACCTTAAATTAGATAGCGCTGTAGCGGTGGGATAATATTCCCCGATTTTAAAAACTTGTCATCTGACCAACCTCTGTTAACTGGCCTCAACTACATCTACAGGCCAATTTCAATTATTTCCGTCTTAGAAAAACAACTGAATATTCGATTACTAAACTGGTACGAATATATATTAGAAACATTCCCCTAAAGTTATTTATCGATTATTGCAAGGCGAACACAGAAAACTAGGAGAATATATAAGTGACGAACAGGAAATGACATATGGAGTTCCGCAAGGAAGAACATTAAATCCCACATTATTCTTAATATACATTAATGCTAAAAAGTTATCACTGGCAAATCTTTATATATAAAAGAAAAATGGTCTTCGTTTGAGGCTCCTTCACGCCTAAACCACTGATCGTATCGACATGAAACTACCACCATTCGATGCGAAATTTTTCCTAGATGGTTTATGGCTATTTATTTATTAAATTCCTTCATTTTTTATTGTTGTTTTACTTTTATGAAAATTTATCCATACGGACTTCACCGCGGAAACATTCGGGGAGGCTTCCTAGAACCTCTAAACGTCAACATCTATTAAAAACTCGATTTTCGAAATATTTCAATTTTCTTAGCGGGAAGTTAAAAGAAGAATAATAAAAATATGAAAAAAAATAAAATAATGAAACATAAAATTTATTTTAATTCGTCCAGCAAAGCGGGCGCGAAACGGCTAGTATATTTATATGTAGATGATACAGATGTAGTTTTGACATGGTACAACTGGACTGAAGTAAAAAATCAACGGAAGTAGGACATACCACTATTAGCTAAGAAGCTGGCGAGCATAATATCTATGCATATGATTTGCTCGTGTGAGACTATTTAATAGGGATTTACGGAAAGGAATATAAATGACCACGTCTGCCACCATGGTAGCGATGCGTTGTCTATTGACACCCTTACAAATATTTAAAAAACAGGTTTACTATATGATTTGATCGTATTTGCCTATAAGGCTGATGTTTAGATACCTTGGCCATTTTTTTTGTATTTAGCTTAGAGCAAATGATTTAGTAGGAGTTTTTTTACATTTTTACATCTTCCTCCAGAGACCTCGATGTCTCTTTATAGATTTTCTTCGCTATCTAAAGATTATTATTGACCATTAACCTCAGAGGCAGACTCGAGTAAATTATTTATTGATTTTTTTTACAAATTTAAACCTCCGTATCTTAAAAATGCAGCAACGTACGACCTTAATTCATTAAGAAAATTTTGTCGTAATTGTCCGAACTTTAATTCCTATCATTACGAAATACGAGCAAATCATTTACTCAAATGCTCGCCAGCTCCCTAAGTATATTATTAGTATATTGCTAAGTGGCTTGAAAATAACTTTTTTGTCTCCTATAATCTGTAATCAAAAGAAAACCATGTATGTAAATCAAATAACTGCGATATGCAAAAAAAGAGTAACTGCCCGTGTCCCTAAATTACAAAAGTAAGCTCTAAAAAATATTTGGGCTTTCTCATATAGACAATATCGACTATCTCCATATAGAGTCCATGACTGGTAGATTTAGAAAATTAACCTACATTTTAAAAACATTGCGACATTACGTATCACTATATCAGTCCGTAGTAATAAATTGTATAAACATATGGAGCGGTCAGAACAATTGTTTTAATAATGCGAGGACATCCATCGGAATAGCTTTACCATTAGCTGTGTGTTCTAATATAATTTTAAAAGCACACGGGGCGCGCTTCCTTATGATGATTATAGGCTTTATCTAAAAAGAAATAGGGATGTTGTCGTAGGTCAGAACCAATATTCAGATTTCAGGCAGACTACATCTATAATAAATTAAATAAGCTACTTAATATCCACCCGCTCACCATCCACAATTAAAAAAAAACGGTTTAGGGCTTATAAACACTCCTTAATCAGAGTTAGAGATCCTGAGACCTAAGAGTGTAGTTGCATTTCACTCACTCATTCACTCACATGCTCCCCACACACACTGACGCGTGTTACGCGTCACATAATGTTTTTTATAAAAAATTGGATATAAAACAATAGTAATAATAATTAAACACAAACTAAAATTGTTATGGAATTAACTATTAAGTTAGTTATGAAAGAACTGAGAACTCTGACACAGGTATGGTTTACTTAAAGGTTCTCCTAAATCTTAAACAAAGTTAATGCATTGATTATAATAAATAAACACTCTTTACATATATTGTTAATGTTTTTGAAACAATACGAGTACTCATTAGGCGACACTTTACTAATAGGCATAAGTATCGTCTTGAAAATTGAGGCAGTGTATATTACAAACAATTCGGGTAGTGCGTAAACACAACTTTCGATGGTTTCCAGATGTTTTTTTGGCCAGTGAAATCGTGAAAATCTAATTGCGACAAGAATTTGTATGAAAAGCTTCATGTTACCAAACGTGAGTTAAACAAATTAGTCCTTCCACGCGATTTTAAACAAAGATCTTTTGTAAAAATAACAAAAAATCACGTTTTTATTGTCCATGAGAGGTTGAATGTGCTTCAGGATTCAGAAAAGCCTAACCGACAAAGAGCTCACTTATAACTGAACTAATTAATAATAATTTCATTTTCTCCGTGACGCACAGTATAAAACATGTTGAAGTAAGGTCACAAAATTTAAAGGGCATTTTTGGAACAAAGCGCTTTTTATTGACAATAATTTTAATATTTATCTAAGACGTAAAATTTATATTCTAAATTCCAAACGGTCTCGGATCATATTTGAATTCACTAATAATAAAATCAATGTTCGTTATCTAATACGATACAAGTTATGTAGTACGCAGAAAGAGATACATAGTCATTATAGAGTTAGAAGGGGTAGGTAGTTATCATGGGCATTACGTCGCGGTGGGGTGAAGCCTAGATTAGTTGCTAGGGTAGCTAAAGCGCCCCTTTGAATCCGTTTCTAGGTAACTACGCCCACCGAGCATATAAAGAGCACCAGATGATTGCTTTCCATCATCCATATATTTTACTATTAGATAGTGGATTTTTCGTTCAAAGTCGACTTGATTAGTTTGATATAGCGAACTCAGTAAAATATTCGCGTAAAAATATATTCATGTAATTATAGGTAGCCACATATTATATTATATTTAACATTGTTATTGCATTATAATGTTCGTAGGGTCAGAAATGATATGAATACGATAGCAAGTCGAGTATGTTATATACGTATATTTATTGATTTTTTTACACAACAAACTTTATATATATCTCTATAGCTGATATATATATATATATATATATCAGCCACAACTGGCACTACAGAGTGATCTGCCAGAACTACTGACTACAGGGATGAGCCCATTTATAACAGTGTATAGTTTTGAGGACGATGAATTATTTGATCGGTCCGTCTGGTTGGTGAAAGGTCATTTCGCGACAGAGCCCACTGCTTTTTTCAGTAGTTCCATCTAATGCGACGACGAGAGGAACGGAGATTACTTCGAAAAACAATAAAAGTATTGGCAACTTTAGACATTAAGCCGTTTTTTCATTTTCTAAACAATTTCAGTGTTAGCTAGGTACATATATAATAGTTTTGATCAAATTACGTTTACCGCAATTCTTATTTTATTCGATTTTATATTTTATTCACAAATCGAAAATATTGAAATTATATCAATATAGCGCTGAATGTGTGTACCTATATAGATATTTATCGAGAAAGATGGCAGCGATGTTAGCAATTTATAATACATAGGATTCCTTAGAAGTGGTGTATGTAAAGTTTGCTAGAATGGGTTTAGAAGTATGTAGTGTACCTATGTTTTAGAAAGGAATTTTGATGCTTTGCGGCGGCTTCCGTAATACAGTTTCTGTAACTCATAAATTTTCCGTTTTTCAAAAACAAGAATTCTGTATTTTCTACAACGGAATATCAAAACTGTAAAAAACAGGATGAATATAGCCTCGGGATTTAAATTGATTTAAATAATAAGCAAAACTGATAAGACAGTAAAATTTTGTCGCGAGCTAAAGGATTTCTTTATGAATGATGTTCGATTATCCCCGACGGCCCACGCTGCCAATTCGATGTTTATACGCTCGCGTGCGTGATTCTTGGGCGACTCCCGCCCGCCCAGCACTCGTGTTTTTTTAAATGTATAAATTAATTTAAGGATAACTGTGGTTTCACTAATATTGCAGCAGATATAAAAACTATGATTTCTCCAAAGATATTCCTTAAAATTGTCATTAAATACATTATTATACATTCAAGTAATGACTAGACATGATATTAATGATTTTATAAATTAGCGCTAACAGCCTTTGGTCACATTGTGGTATGTTGCCGACATTTGAGAGAATGGACGCTCTTTTCTTGAAGGCTCCTAAATCGTGATGATTCGAAAATAACTGTTGGATACTTAAAATCATGATGCTATCCACTGTGTTAAAACGTAATTAAAGAGAAATGTTATGTAATGTAATGTTTGTTTAATGTTTATACTTTAGAGAATATAATCTATTTCCCTTATTAATAGTCAATGCGACACGAAAGCCTGTAGCCCCCGAACCCGTTATTTGTACCAGAACGTTATCTTCCGAGCAAATATCAATTTGATTGCATTTCAATAAGTAACAGGTATTTCCCTTGTGGAATTGCTTCTTGGGGATTTGACCTTTTCCAATTCAAAAGTAATGTGGCCCCCTTACACCACAAAAACAGCTTTCGGCCCAGCAGCGCACCGCGCGACAGATTGATATTGTGACATTTCCATATTAACTATCACGCATCATTTTTGCCGCTAAGTATTTTGAGTATTGCGATGGATTTTTACTTGTTATAAATGTATGTAAAGGTATACGAAAGTCCATGTCGTTTTTAGAAAACTGTAGCAATCACGTTATCCCTATCGTATCTATCTTCTTAGTCAAATTGATTAGGCAAGTGACAGGCGACAGGCTGAAAAAGAACAAACAAAATTTACATACGCCTATAGCAGAAGTGTAGAATGAACAACCTGTTGAGTGGCTAAATACAAGTTCAGGGCATAGTGCATTGGAGTTTTCCATTTATTGTCTTATTAATTTTTTTTAAAAGGTCTATTTGCAAGGACTTGAAAGAACTAGGTACTTTAATTTAGCCTTAAATCTCTCACAATTTGTTAAAAGTAGACTTCCGCATGTAAATGCGAGCACCGAAGTAAAGAACGGTAGAGGTAAGTCGATAACGTGAACTAGGACTGCTCCATGTCAAGTTTTTGTAGTGAAACTTCTTTATGCGCTTTCTTCTTCTTTTTTATGAGGGTAAAATTTTTGCGGCACGTCACGTGATGTGCAGCGTTTACGTCGAAGAAACGGGAGAGAGCCATTGAGACCGATACAAATCAATATCATTATTATTCAATTAAGTAACAAAATTACTATTTTTTTTGTTGGTTTGGTATTTTTATAAGGGCACAGAACCAAGCCCTTGCTAAGACCTAGTTAGTTGACTATTTTAGAAAATGTGCATATTGGTTAGCAATTATTATAATAATGAATTTGTTATATTATTTTTTATATTATAATGTTAATAATGTTTTTATTTTCATTATTTCCATAAAATAACAACTAATTTTAGTTCTGGTTTTTAATTAGCCTTATATCCTAAGAGCCCACGACGGCCAGACCTTTGTCATTTAATAAAAGCTGAAAGTTCTTCTGTGCGTGTCCCCTACTCAGGTAGGAACGACCAGGGACAGAGTTTGGGTAGTGGTTACTTGGGCAGGTAACAGGTAGTAAAGGTGTATAAAATAGTACCCTTAATTCGTTAAAGTATAAAGCTATATATAGCTAGAGTATTTTTTTATATTTTATTAGGACCAACAGCGGATTTTAAATGTGTCTGGCACGGTGTAAAAACCATTAAAACTGTCCGGCTATTGAGGTAAGTTTTGCATAGGTCCCCAAGTAACATATATAAAATTTAGCTTTTATACTCTAACGAAAGTATAATTATAATTTATTAAAGTTTAGGGGTGTCTGGCAGGGGGTAGCAACTGTTATAAGTGTCTGGCAATGGATGACGAGATTTCTAAAGTTATCCCTAATAAAATATAAAAAATTGAGCTTTATACTTTCACGAATTTAAGGTACTTTTTTTATACACCTTTACTACCTATTACCTGCCCAAGTAACCACTACCCAAACTCTATAGTCCCTGGTCGTTCTTACCTGTGTAGGGGACATGCACAGAAGAACTTTCAGCTTTTATTAAATGACGAAGGTCTGGCTTGTTCTATTAGTATCATTCATTAATTAAGAAGACCCTTAATTTACAAGACTGCACAATAAGTAAATAAAATTTACAGCCGAATAAAAAAAAGCAAATATAAGAAATTTATCAGGAAAAACAAAATTACATAATAAAAAATGCAAGAAATTAACTACTATAGGCATTAACAAATAATAGAACTTTTGACAGGTCACTTAACGGACAATGTTCCGTTAACGTATAAATACATATTTCAAATATTAATAAATCAAAAATTCAACATTCAAAATCATTTATTCATTTAGGTAATGCATAAATGATTTTGAATGCACAATGTAAATTTACTGCCAGATCTCAAATCAAGTGCGTAGAACGGACGAGAAGAACTGGCAATAAACTCTCCGGCCCTTTTTTTTTATTTCTTCGTTAACATAATTAATACACCGAAGCATATGAGCCCTTTTCAGAAGGTTAGTCCTAGCTGTAGGTACATGAAGTAACGGCGACGACGATATCGCTTTGAGACTTACCCATCAGGCACATTGATTCTAAGGTAGGTGAAGTATTATCGAATTACTGTCTTTGCTAATTAAATAGAATATATTCGAATAAATCTTGCCCTTATACCCTCAGAGTCGATACTTAGCACAATGTGCGATTCTCGTAAGTCAAATAAGTTTTTAACATATTGAAGTCATACTAACCCACATTCTCTGCGCTATGTTTGATTACGGTCGCAAGATTGCTTTTATTATTTGATAAATTGGATAAAGTGCATTTTACTAGCTTAAAAATTTAATATACTTACTATATAAGTATACTATTTTATCGCTAGTTAAAAAGAAAAACATTATTATACACATCAAAAGGATATTTAGGGAAAATAAAGTGCACTAGCCCTCAGAGTAGAATTCCCTGTGTCGTGGGCAGCCAGTCTCTTTGACATTTTAACTCTATTTGACAATCAGTTTTACACAGTTTATAAATGAACTATTGTTGCTTAATAAGAATATTTTCTGTATCAGCATAGGACAGGTTGACAAGATATTGTTGAGGATTTTTAGTGAATATATGTAGTGAGTTTTAAACGTTAGTGAAAATTTTGTTTTCATCAAAGTGGTTAAAGTTGTAAGGGCCTCGAAAGGAGCAAAAGCGTTGGACGAAGAAAGTTGGGTTGCGTTATGTAGGTTTGCGTTGTGTGTGATGTACTAATCACAAAGGATCGCATGCTTTAAAAATTAAAACATTAATGAAACTAATCAATTGCAGCGTCCATGGCTCCGTCGGAGCGCTACATTACTTAATAAATATACAGTCTATATATCTATAGAAAGAAATGGACATAGGTACTAGTATATTTAGGTTACCTACTTGTAGACCAGAATCAAGTATTGCACTAGGAATAATAGAACCCCGGTTATTCGGGATATTCGTTCACTAAGCCATGAAGGCGGGAGCCATAATGCATGCAAGTTTTGTGTTAACGAAATCTTTAATCTGTAGTCTGTACCAAACATTCTAGTGGATTCATAATTGACTCAGACGGATTTGTTATATTATGTACATGGCAACAAAAATCAGCCATTGCCTAGGATCTCCTAGACATAATTAGTACTCGCTCCTGCAGAGCTCGCCAAACAGCCCGTGTTGAGCTCTAAAGGCCTTTCCGTGCAACAGAAAAATTTCTAAAAAAGGAAGTTCACTCTTCGAGTGAATATTCCGCATCTAAAGGCCCTTTGAACTGCCTTTTCATGCACATATTATCCCAGATTACCTAGAAAATCTTAATGATCTTTATAGCAAGGGGGATTCATAAAATATCCCCTTTGTGAGCTGTCTGTTGCATTTGCTATGTCACCTAAGCAATATTCTATGCAATATTATGTACTTACTACACGTCTGAAATTGCCATTAGATATTTTGCTGTGATGGCAGGTGTTTGCTTAAATTTTTTTTTCAATATTACTTAACATTCTGAATAAAATTTTGCTAGTTTTCTATGCGTGTGTCAGATTAATTAATTACTACCTATTGTTTTATTTATAGCAAGCAAGCCACAGACCCGTTGGTATTATATTCAAGTACTTCAGTACTTGAACTAAACTTTATGGTTAGGTATAATAATTTATCATAATACTAAACCCCTGTATTAAACTTTATCAATAACATTTATGCTAACGATAAATTAACGTCTAATTCTAAATTTATCAACATGAGCTAGTTACCTACAATCGTTTAAGTATCTACAACCTACTTAGAAACACAATGTTATCTAGCTCTTATCAATAATAAACTTCTAATCTGTCGGAGATTGACAGTTTCTAACCAATAGGTCGAGACCTAAACTTTTGAACCAACTTGGCGACTGCTGCTGGAGGCCTTGAATTTGAGTCCATTTTGGAGATATCAGGGTATTGTTTGCGCGTCCCCAGCAAAAAGTAGCGGCTATGAGGATTGTGAAGTCGTAGTATGGCGGCAGTGAGGTGCGGGGGAGGCGTAGGCCACGTGCGGCGGTTGCCAAGCGACGCGGGCGGGGGCCGCGTTCCCACGCCTCTACCCTCCCCACCTCACCTCACTGCTCGGCACTCGCGAGCCCGGAAAGTGCAAACTCCGGACCGACAGTCAGTCCTAGTGATCGCCCACGGAGGGAGTTCTTGTGTCTTATCCATCTAGCCGCTCCCCGTACACGGTCGGCGCGCGCTTTTTGCGGTCATTAACCCACGAGTGACCCTAACCAGTAAACATGGATGGCGAGGCGTCCCAAAGAGATTCTGGAGAAGTGTCCCCTACTTATGAGGACAGGTAAGTCCTAAATTCCGACCGCGTATCCCCACGAAACGGAAAAATTACGTCATAGGGACGCTATCGCAGTGCAAGCGTAACGTTATCGTATCGCTTTGCCTTTCAAGTGGGCCTAGTATACTTTGACGGAGTTTTAATAGTCTGTGTAAGAAACAATCCTAGATATTAGTTAGGTTGCGGAAATATGCGTATAATAGTGTATATAGGTGCTTAGAGGCGTCTGTGGGTTAGAAACGTTAGTTGTATAAATTGTTGATGAGTCACGTAAATATCAAGAAGATCCTATTTACACTGAAATAATCAATTAAGAAGTGTCATGGCCCGTTTTTGTTCTTCGCTTTGCGTGTAAGTAACTGGTACCTAGTTCAATAAATTTTTTGTATCTTTTACGTCATAAAATGCAAAATTAGGCTCTGCGTTACTCAAGTCCAAAATATAGAGGCGTGGTTCCATTCGCGATTTTTTTATTCTTATCTACCATACTATATGTAGTTTACTTTTTTAAATACATATATCTATTAAATATATTAAACAAATCATTTCACCTAGAAACGAAACCATAAAAAATATATACCTACTGTTTTTTTTTTTATATACATACCTACTTACAATTAATTTAGTAGCAGTATTACCAAGCTAAGATTAGGACGATTGAGACGAACCGATATTTGTAATAGTCTGGACATAAATAATGTTGGTTAGGTTTATAAAAACCTTTTTATTATTTTGAATTTGGAACACGAGGTATGTATAGGTATATTATCTTAAAAACTTTCGATTTTACGCCATTTCACATATTTATTCGTGTTCATTATCAAATTACAATATGGAATGGGGTGTTGAAGAAAATAAGATTGCAGTGATGTTGCATAAAGTGAAAAGCACAGAAATATCCTCTTTACCGATGAAAAAATTTTCACGATTAAAGAACACTACAACAAGCAAAATGATAAAATATACACACACAGCTCTAATGGAAGCTGCTCAAGTGGTTGAAAAGGTACAACGTGGTCATCATCCCGCGGCAGTGATGGTTTGGTGGGGCGTGTCTTATCAAAGAGTCACAAAACTACATTTTTGTGAAAAAGGAGTGAAAACTTCAGCCAAAGAGTATCAAGATAGTCTTGGATCATGTTGTGAAACCTCTCAGCATTGCACTTTTTTAAAATATATCGTGGACTTTCCAGCAGGATTCTGCACCTGGTCACAAGGCACGAACCCCCAATCCTGGCTTGAAACCAACGTTCCGGATTTTTTAAGAGCTGAAAACTGGCCTTCATTTATCCCAAATCTCAACCCTTTTAGACTTTAAATTATGGTTTGTTTAGAGGAACCATGTCCTAAACGATACGGAGACATTGAGTCTCTTAAACATCTTTGGAGCAATCAGTGGCGAAATTTCCCTTGGAAACAGTGCGTATATCCATTCGTGGCCAAATAGTTAATAGACTAAAGGCCTGTATAAAAGCCAAAGGTGGCCATTTCAAATATAATATTTTCTTCTGAGACTAATAAATATATAGATATAAATTTTAATAATATTACATTACTTCATTTAAAAATATGCATTTTCATTAGTAACAGGACTTATGGCTGGACTAGGTATATACCTACTTCCGTTCAATCACGTTGTTAGAATAAATAAATGTGGTGATTTTAAACCCTCGCATTGATGCTACCAACATTTATTTTTATATATATTATAATAACTACCTACTGCATTGTTAATTTGATATCGATATAATTATGGTGGGATTTCTGACTATTTAGTATTTACCTTGTAAACCATAAACTCGGCGATTTAAAATAATGGCGTATAGATTCTTGACCGCTCTACGCCCTTTTTTATATTGACGTTAAATCAAAGAAATCGTTAAAGCGAAATTCGTTATTTCAATTGTGATCACAATTCACAATTGAAATAACGAATTTCGCTTTTAAGGTCAGTATATCTTTATGGTTTGCATTAGACATTTTAGGTAACATTGTATCGGACTTGCTTTGACGGGCATTGTATTGTTTTTCAACTTCTGCAAGTAAATATACATAATAATGCTTCTGTCTCTCATACAATAAATACATCTGCCTGTTTTATCGCATTATTAGACTAGATCATTAGATATAGATAATATTAGAGATTATATGAAAAAGAATCGTAGATTTTATTTATCAGGAAATAAGGCTAATTTCTGATCTGAGGTTACCTCCAAGGAAAAGGAGCGATATCTGAATGTAATTTTGTAACTATTAGCTGGGAGTTGGAACTTGGCAGGATCTAGAATTACTTAATGTTTGGTCGCACCCATTTGCAGTCTGCAAATATCATTCAATTTAAGGGTCGTTGGCGATGTAACTACATAATTCAATTTGTCGGTTCATGTTGCATAGACCAATAGTAGCACTACAATACCCGGCCTCAATATTTGTTTTAACTGTGTAATATATTTCTTCTAAAACCTCGCCGAACATTTAAAATTTAACTAAACTAAATCCACTAGAAATTGACCCAGAAAATAGATACAAGTTCTGTTGACTTGTATTCGAGTTGTACCTGAACCATGAGTTTTCAAGTACTGAGAATATGTTTGCGTTGAATGGTATTTTTCCCCGTAACCAGAGGCTAGATTTAATACAAATATTGTATATAATATTATTTTACGATGATATAGAGGTGTATCACGTTAGTGTTTAGTGCTAAACCCATGGTAAAGCTACAAGTGTTCATTAGCGACTCGGGAAGTAGTACTCTAGTAAACTGATTCGAAGTTACTTTGTTGTTTTGTCTGACGGCTCGTGTTCATGATGTTTAGTCTAGAAATATCATTTTAACAATTTCCCATAATAATTAATTTCATACATCATTGTTACACTGACGCGATGGCAACGATCCATTTATTAAAAATTAAATAAAACGTGTGTTCTTATGTACACGCGTTGAAAGTTATACTTTCTTGGCGTAACATGATTAAAATCTTTAAAAAAAATTTGTTCTACGTTTGTAGAAAAAACGGCACTAACAATAGAAAAAAAAATTTACACATCATTTTTCCAAAAGAAGTAATTCTTCAAAAAAACTAAAATATTGACTATAGCTAACTTCAAGGTGTCGGATTTATGTGATGGTGGTGTGCGCGCGCATCGTAAAAGTTTACTCATCATTTTTCCGTAACGCGCAAAAAGAAGTATAACTTCAAAAACTAATGCCTTACGCCCGAACCCAATGACCTATCTCAATCCATTGTTGACTACCTGAGATAGAAAAAACTGTTGTAACAAGTTCGCCAATAACCAATCGAAGGATTGTAATTATAGCCATCTGTCGATACAAGCTATCCATGGGAGGTCGGATCGGTGTCTGTGGATAGACCTTTGTATGAAAATGACAGTTGACGAAAGCTCGATTCCAATAGTTAATTATTTTAACAGATTTTAACTTACACCAGTTTTTTAAATAATTAAAAAAGCTGTTTATGTTTTAAATATAGACATGTATATTTTAATGTTATTTGTACGGTTTTATTTACTTTATTTAATATGAGTGTTAACTCGGTAAAATGGAACGACAAAGAGCATGTTATCCGTCGCCAAAAATGGATTGTCTTCGTAGGGTTGGGATAGAAGGGATAGTAGGGATGCAGATAGAAGATAGATCGACTGTCACGGTCTGATTTCAGATTGTTTACAATCTGAGATTGTGGATTAATTAAGCATATATGATGTAGCTTTAGTGCCTGGTGCGAAGTAAAGCTAAATATTTTAATGAAGACATCTAGTAATTCCCAATATTGGAAATATCGATACCTCCTAAGTATACTGAGTCAACTAACATTTTAGTAATTTTATAGGAGAGCCGTTTTAATGCAAATTGTTTATATTTTAATGAAATCAAACTAATTCGGAATAAATTAAATGTTTTTTTTAATAAAGATTGAAAGCTCTTCCTTTGGTATAACATGATTTTGCTGAATTTTGTTTTTAAATGATATTTTATGTACATGACTCATTATACACGGGCGGGCCTGAATAGTAAAATGGTTTAACTACCAGTTATATTCATGTACGTTGTACATGAAAATCCATGACTTACTCGGAAATATTACGAAATATGATAATCATTTTATTAATATCATACTACTTTTGGTTATTTTCGATTTTTTTTGTCCCACTTAATAATAACATGTTGAAATTACATCACTTGACTCATTATACTAGGAAAGTACTTACCTATGTTAGTAGTTAAAACCTCAACGTATACTGGACTAATATAATTAATCGAGGCTTTTTAATTACTCATTTTAGGTATTTCGAATACCTCACGAAATTAATAAAGGTTAGGAAGAAGTAGTCTCATTTAACAAAACAACACATTTAAAGAATCACAATGTATTTTTCGTTTATACTAAGTAGGACCCGTTTTTGTAGTTTTTGTATCCGACCCGTTTTTGTATCATGAAAGTTTCTTGAAAAGTAACAAACATCAATAAAAATAACAGAAACTAAAAATGGTAACTTACGTTAAACAATATTAATAAAAATAATAGATATGAATAATATAAATATCTAAAAATCTAGGAAATTCTAACGCTCAAAAAATTTCTATAAGGTTAAACAAAATAAATAAAAATATTAAAGGTTGAACGAATCAAAAATCAGTCTGAATCACTATCTTCTGCTCCATTAGAGTTATTTAGATAGATAGATAGATCCATCATTAGTAGTTGTCCAGTTGTTTATAAGTTTTGACTTTGATTTGAAGTCCTTTATTAAATCCTGAGACACTTCAATAACTGTGTATGTATCTAAAAGCTGTATATCATTGATCAGGCATATAAAGCTTTTTATCTTTGTCTGTCTTTCAATTAAAGCGTGCATACTGTCGCCTTCACTTTGTGAATGACCCACTATTAGAAAGCGATGGCTAATAGCTATACTACACTTTAAACTACCTAACATATACATTAAGAAATAAATCCTATTTCTATTTTGGCCTCCACAGTTGTCTGACTAAAACCGGTAATCATTGACACCTTCACCACCCGTATCTTCTATAAACTTAAAATGATAGTTGGAAATTTCAATTGCACCTCTCTTTCCTGTCTGTTGATACCGTCAAAAGCAATCACCTTGGCGAGATCCCAGAATGAATATCGTGAAATTATACAAATAATGTTTCCGTTTATAATTATTATTAAATTTATTATTATTATTATTATTATTATTTTTATTTATACATTAAGACACTTTTGAAGATCAGATGCTGGTGTAAGGATTTCATTATTTTGTAACGCTGATTTTTTATCTTTTGTTTTAATTTTTCTAGCTTTCCCTTTTTTTTTTAAATGCTCTTCATGCTTTTCTTTATCTGTCTGTAGAACTTGCTTGTTATTTTCATAAATGTGACATTGTTCACAAAAATCTTTTTTGGGTTTATAAAACCTATATATAGATATCTCGATATTGTCTCACGGTAGTCCATAAACCATTCGATTCATGAACAGTTTTGGGAAGGATAAAAAGCCTTCCAGATAATTTTTACTTGATTTTTGGCGAGTGTAATGTGACTATACAGGAGAAAATGCTTCAACGTGATCTATAACACTGTGAACGTCATCGGATGGATTATATGTTCATCCAAAGACCACGCTGATCTGATTTAATAAATCCATTACCTTTATCGGACTTTTCTAAAGCTGTATAAGCAAAATCAAAACTAATAGAAAGAGTTCTCAAGAACATAGTTTTGCAAACCGATATTTTTGTGGTCTCAATATTATCTCCTTCACTCCTTTTTTATCGACAATATTTTTTCTCTTTTTTTCCAGCTTTTACAGCATATCTTGCCAAAAATCCCATTGTCTTGAGTGGTCCAATAATCCAAAACATTCTGTTAATTTCTCACTGCATTTTTTCCATAAGTTGAGGGGCAAGAAGTTTTCATAATTCTCGTAGCATGAACTCTTCCGTTTCTACTGACATATTCCAATCCTCTATTAAGCTTATATTTCCTCTCCTTATCCATACATTTTTTATGAAAACTCTTAGCCTTTCTTTATCTTTTTTCGCAATGGAAATGCGCTTTTGGCGTTATTGGACGATGAGTATGTGATATCATTAATGTCAGAAATTAACAGGAGATGAGTCAAAAGAATTATACGGCGATGGTACTGGAGTAATATCACAATAATTTTCTATAATGCTATTCTGGATGGGCGAATTACCTGGAGTGTTCTCTATGACTGATGGCGATCGATCTCCTTTTTGAGTTCAGTTATCAACAATCGATACCCAAGGCGAAGAGCAAAGAATAATATAATCTAGGAATAATATGTAAGCATTAGAAGGGATATTCTGCGATACTTCCTTGCTATCATTCTAATCAATATCATCAAGTATTGATAGCTCCTCTTCCATAAATTTGCAAATTTTTTTTGCAATTTGCATCTTCCATAAATCTTCCATAAATTAGCAATTTGCATCCGGTGGCAATGGAGACTCTAAAACAAACAACAATTAAAAACACAAGAATTCATATTTTTATATTTAACGTGCCAATATCAAGTTATAAAATTTATAACACATAAAAAAATATATTATACCACAATTAAAACAAATATATCAAAAATTTAATTAGTACATTATTATAGCCAGATAAGTCAAGTGTCTTCTTTATAAAGTTTGTTCGTTGTAAACAGGTGTAAATATAGTTGTATCAGTATACGGCGTACTAAGCGACGTGTAACAAATATCTAACAAAAATGGCAAAATCACACTATATGTAACATAAATAAAGTATATCAATGTAACTTACCATATTCATCCCTGTTTTGCATTATATCACCGATTCCTGAGATATTGCTAATTGTATCATTAGTATTATTCACCTTATTATTGAGAAAATTAAAAAAAATTCGCGCCCTCGCCGTCATTTGTCGTATACTGAGCCATAATAAACTTGTATCAATGCGTCCCTCCTCACGCCCCGCGAACACTGATACAATGTTATTTGGATCAGTATACAATGTACGATTTTAACTGATGTTGAAATTGATTTAGTATACGTGAAATAATCTCGGTAATTATAGGTCTTTTTTAAAAAAAAAATAACACTAACATTAAGATCATGGTTTATTATGTACTTTTGTATAAAAAAAACAAAATACCTAAATTTGTTAGATGACTCAGTATACTTAGGAGGTATCGATATAATGGTAAATAAATAAAACATTTAACAGAGTTAGTTATTATTGGCCTCAAAATGTTCTTTAAAATTCAGTAAAATTTGCCTGGTCATTAGGTGGGCTAAGGTGAGTGAAAGTAGTAGTAAGAATACAAAGTCCCTGTGTCTCAGAAAGCAGAAATCTCAACTAGCTGGCCGTGTATGTGTAATGAAAGGGGTAGTCGCCAGGTGTAAATGTTTGTGGTATAGTAGTGTAGGAGCAACGCGTGTCCATACAAGCCGGCCGTATGCCTTTGTGCGACCTTTCTTCCGCCGCTTTCTCTTGAGATGTGCCCCTTTATTTGTGATTTATTGCAGCGGCTTTGTGCATCTCCCTTATGAAGCACGCGCTGCAGGTTAATATGTACGTGACTGCGTACTTGGTTTAATTTGTTTTGAATTTCCTATGTATTTAATGTGAGAATACGCTCGTTGTTGGTTACGTCTCTATTTTTACTGAATTTTAAAGATACTTAGCTGAGCTCAGACTATACATACATTGATTGTTGCCCCCCCCCCCAATCCCTTATCACAATAAACAGTTTTTAGTCTTGGTCCATATTACCAATAAATGTAATATTTATTAAATCGCAGTTCTGATTGCGAGCATAAGACGTTCAATATCCTGAAGACAGTTTGTTCTAGAATGGTCCGATTCCTTTTGACAACATTGGAGCGTTTAAATTGAATGTGCCAATAGTTCAGCATAACTTTAGTCGTATTTACATAAAGATGGATAAGATGCTCGCTTTTGAAAACACGGTGCAGACCTGACGTCATAGCTGTTCCATTTCCTGACAAACAATGGGGAGTGGTTGCGCAAAATTGTAATATTGAACTTTGATGTCAATGATCTCAATATTATTTTATACCTGTAGGAGCATTGGTTTTTGAATGATTGCTGGAATTGTTAATAGGTGATTGACCTTCCACGCCGGTCACGTTTGGGTCTCAAAAGTTCTAGTAGTTATTGCACATACATAGAAAACCCCATTGGTGCACAGCCAGTGGGCTAGGTTATCACTGCTTTTGGTTTATCTGGGTGAAAAAAAATAACTCGACAAACAACAAACCAGCAAACAGTTTGATATCCCAGTATCTTTTAAGTATCTTACATCCGATTAATAATTATTTTTACTTTACAAAAACTCTACTGTACTCTAATAAAATAAAACAATTGAATTGTACTCGAACTTGCGATAAACGCAGAATGATAATTTTATAATTAGATTGAAGATATCTTATGAGTCATTATTTACTTAGCGTTACTTTTCATACATTTCACTTGGTCTCTGGTGGAAGTTGGCTTGTTTGGGAACTGATGCTTCCATTTACTATTCAGTTTTTGTTAGTTATTGTTATTATTACATTTAAACCCAAACTCCTATGTTATATAATAAGAACTAAATTGTTCATCTGTTAGTCATTCCATTCTAATGTTAGTTCACTGTTATTCTAATAAATGGACTGGCAAGCCACGGAGCATTGAGATTGGTTAATGTTATATCAAAGATGGCAGGGAGGGCATGAAGGATGTTGTGAGTCGGTAGAGTCCGAAAAAGTCGGAAGGACCCACTGGGTCCCAAAGATGAGGATAAGCAAAAGCAACACAGCTGTGTTTGTGATTGAACACGTGACTGCCAGTGCGCGCACGCATTGGAGTCAACGAACGCGGAGGAAATGATCGTCTAGACCGCGCCACTTGCCACAATTAGCCTGGAAGAATCGCGCCTGCGTCGTGCGTTAGCAAGCATTTTTACAAGCGGATTTTGCATCGAATGCAAAATCCGATTGCATATACGCAAAATTATATTTCTTTTTTGACGTTCATAAGTGTACATTGTGTTACCTATATGAATAAATGATTTTGACTTTTATGAATGCTGTTTCATATCACACGTATGATGAAAATTAACCAAATGAAACCAATCAACTTTGCTCATTAAAATTTATAGTATACGTAGTTGGTCCCAAAGTTCTGTCACTAGCACATTATTTCTACATTTCGAGCAGGATTTTATAAAAAAAATATTGCATTCTATTTTGGAATGTTTGATTATTGTTTTAAAACAAAAAACAATATCTTTCCGTAATTTTTCACGATGGAGTGGACATTGAAAGTAAACCGAATAGTTGTTATTGCGTTGCACCGCTGTGGACACTCGCCGAGTACCATTTTCAAGTTGCTCAAAAATATGAATATAACGCTTAGGTTTGTGTACGGTACTATTGATAGGTACCTTGAAGTCTCCAGTGTTGAGGACAAGAAAAGAACTGGCTGGCCACGCTCCGCAAGAACACCAGCAGTAATCAAAGCTATCAAGGCGCGGATAGTAAGAAATCCTGTCCGAAAACAGAAGTTGATGGATTTGCAGATGGGTGTCAGTAGGAAAACAGTAAAAAAGGTTTTAAATGAAGATCTTGGTCTACGAGCATACAAAAAAAGAGTGGGCACTTACTTAATGCTCGTCTAAAAGCAATAAGGCTTAAGAGATCGCGGGTGTTGTTTAAGCGGTACGCGAAAAACCGACACCGTGATATCCTCTTTACGGACGAAAATTTTTTCGATATTGAAGAGAAGTACAATAAACAGAATTATACAGTGTACGCTAGGAGTTCTGAAGAAGCTGAAAATAAAGTTCCAAGGGTGCAACATGGACATCATCCATCATCAGTAATGGTTTGGTTGGGAGTGTCCTATTACGGGCTAACTGAGGTTAATTTTTTCGAAAAGGGGGGCAAAACCAGTGCTACAGTGTACCAAGAGACGGTTTTGTATCGCCTTGTCAAAGACATGTCCAGCACCCTATTTGCGGGACATCACTTCGTGTTCCAGCAGGACTCTGCGTCTGCATACAAAGCCAAGACCACTAAAGCCTGGTTTGAGCGTCAAAACATCGTCTTAATTAGACATGAGGATTGGCCTTCCTCCAGTCCGGACCTTAATCCTTTGGACCAGAAATTATGACAGGGCTTAGAGAGGAAGGTCTGTGATAAACCTCATGAAAATTTGGAGAATCTGAAGTCATCTTTAAAAAAACCTGTGACTGAAATCGACACGAATATGGTGCGTGCTGCGATAGACGACTGGCCGCGACGCTTAAGGGCCTGTATTAAAAATGAGGGAGGTTATTTCGAATATTTTTATGCTTTTTTTATTCCTTAATTAATGTACTAAGAATTGATATATCACTCATTACAAACTGATCAGTACTTTTGTTTTTATCATTATTTCCATTTATGACAGAACTTTGGGACCGACTACGTACTAGTCTTTTGAAGGAGCTTCAAATTTCCTCGACACGCGATTGTTGAACTTTTGGTTTGGGGTCGTCTTTATGTAAGACTAATTGCATTTTTATGTAGGACGCCAGCAGCATGCTTAGTCCCAAACTGAAATGTTTTCGTGCCCTGTACTTTGTGAAATGAGTTTATTGTAGTGTCAATACCAGCCAATTAATCATCAGATAATTTCTGTCGCTATGCATAGTTTACAGCTATAAGTGATCTTAGAGTTATTGAACCGACTTCATAAGACTAGTGGTAGGCGGGTAAATGTGTGGTTTAATCATTGCACACAATGTTGTACAGAAGTCGACCAAGTGGGCACTTGGGTGGCCAATTTCTTATGAGTGCCGACTAATGAGTCGAGCGCACATTGGTAACACGAGCCGGGTCGCATCTCGGCTCAAACTTATGATACACTAATAAATGTCATGTCGCCTTGACACTTACCTGTGTATAGTGGGTGGAATTTAACACCACCTAGCATTTTAAATTCCAGAATTAACGCTACATAGTTGGCAGTAGTCTGTATAAAATTTAAAGCGTTATGGAGTAAAATAATAATCTCTTGTTCATAAAATTCTCGTGTCTCAATGTTCGTTCTCATACTCCTCCGAAACGGCGCGACCGATTCTTTTGAAATTTTTTATGCATATTCAGTAAGTCAGAGAATCGGCTACGATCTATGTTTCACCGATCGAGCTGAAATTTTAGCATGATATATAAATAATATACTAGCAGACCGGGCAAGCGTTGCTGTGGCTGGTTTTAGTTTTATCACATAGTAGTTACCTATTTTAGGGAAACGGTAGGAGAACATCAGTCATGGGGACCACCATGCTTTTTTGGTGGTTATGCCATTAAATTGTAGCTTATGTGAAACGTAGGTACTTTCAACACAGCGCCATCTGTTAGAAGACTATCAAATTACAAACAAATATTTTGCAATAAAACAATAGTAAGCTATCCTATCTTTTAAGTTGGATCAAACTTGTGTAGTTTGCAAAGTTGATTGATATCGGTTCGGTAGTTTAGGAGTACATACCGGACAAACAACGTGACACGTAATTTATAGGGGAAGGTCGGGACCCTTCGTACGGTTTTCACATTTTATTTTTCCATGAATCAATCATCTGATAGCTTAAATTTATAGTCTTACTATCTGAGATTCATATTAAAAAATGACAAATGATTTCATCTGATGTTTCAACCATAATTATGATTTAAACTAAATCTGGAATACGTACGAATCTGCCCCATCAACGGGGCACCTTCGTACAGTGTTGGGGGTACATTCGTACGCTGTGGGGTAGTTCCGTACGTGCGATTAAAACGACACATATAAATCAAAATTCATTTATTAGCAATGAAATTGAACACAAAAATAAAGATTTAACTTCTATTAAACAAAAATAAAATAGTTTTCTTATAGTGAACAAAAATTACATAGCTTTTCTTAAGTAAAACAAAATTTAATTAGTTAGGTATCTTTAATTTAGAATCACATTATTTAATCTTTGGTGCGGATTAGCACTTCTTATTTTCGGGTGTGCAGTATAAATTCGTGGTTTTCCTGGCCGTCGTCCTCATTTTGTTTGTTTTATTACTTCTTACAACATGCGGATAGGGTCGAAACGCTTCTGGTGTCAAAACTGACTTCGAAGGAGCTACTATTTGATGGATTGGTAAATTATTCAAAGCATCTGGTTCACAAGCATCAAAATCAACCTTAATAAAGATAATAAAAATAGCTATTAATATATATTTACATCGACGATAGCAATGATAGCAACACAGGACAAAGTTAATGCAAATATTAGCAATTAGCACACTAACACAATCTTTCCTACTACCAGAGGGTTTAGTCAAGATACCTTAACAGTAGTGTATGTAGCAAGTCGAAAACTTAATTTGTATGAAAATGACAGTTCGTGTCGACAAAATATTTTCATATAAATTTAGATGTACAATTCGTTCAAATGTGCCCCATCTAGTGCTGTCCGAAAGTACCCCACTAACTGAATAACAACAAAATATAACGAATTTTAAATAGGAAAACGTCATAAATTAAGTATTGGAGACGTATCTTAAGTATATTTTGCTAGTTACTGATAGAATACTCTACACGAAAACTTATTTTATCTACGGTAACAAGAGACAAAAACATTGATCAAAAATTACATACCGAACGCGAAAACACGTCTATGCCTGTAACTTCACTCTCATCGGTGCGAATTTCGCGAAACTTCGGTGATGTATAGTTGGTACCTCGACTCATGCACACATACAAAAACAAGACTGTACTTTGTTTCGTTCAAGTTTTATTTTGACTGTATGAATGTGCTCCGCGTACGAAGGGTAACGATCTCCCCCTATATATTAAGATATAAAATAATCTATATCAAACTTTTTTTTTTATTTATTTATTTTCCACAAGTAATGCAAAATTAAACTTATATGAAATGTTTTATTTGTTTTGTTTCTCATTTCTTATCCATTTAATCACAATGTGCCACAGCGAAGCGTGGAAGGGAACAGCTAGTTTACAATAAAATCGATACTGAAAATCATTTAGTCACACAAAGTGGGCCCTGTGTGGCCCACTTGTCGGATCAAAGACGGCCAAGCTTGCGGCTATATTGTCTTTGCCTGACTTGTCCTAATACAGTGCTGAGATGAAATTTCGTCGAAGACTCGTAATATTTTATGTTAGGGAACTGGTGCGACGCGACGTCTTCTTGCCTAGGGGAAGCGTTTTGTGTGCTCTTATTACTTTGTTTATTTAAACTTCGATACATTAAAATAAAATCAAATAACATAAATTATTAGGGATGCAACGGGCGGTCTTATCGCTAAAAACTAAAATCTAATCTCACTGTTAATGAATTACAATACAAAACAAAAGAATAAGAAATACTTGAATTACAAATTGACGCGATTGAGCAGGATAGGATATGGTTAGGAAGTGGAAGTTATTATGTAGAAGACTTTTAAAAGTGGTTATTAGTTGTATTTGAATTTTCAAAGCTAATAAAGCGTAGCGCAATATAAATAAAAAAAGTGCGTGCGTACAAAGTACACATGTCAAGTGAAACTTTAACTGTTGATTAATCTAAAACTTTAGATTTCCGAGACTTAGAGGGAGGGAAAAAGTAAGGTATGTTAGGAACTCAATTAATTTAATTTAAGTAAATTAATACAAATTATATATTTCCTTTTTTATATCATAAAAACACATGGCATTTTCATTTACAATTCGTCATTTGAGATTTCATTAAATTATTTAGCATAAAATATAAAATAGTAATTTTTCATAAATTCTCTTTACGAAATTTTAAAATTAAAATTTCTATAAGGTATTTGCCCTTGTCACTCTCTCTCAATCGGCCTCAATCGCTCTCTCCTTTTTCTTCGACATAAATGCTGCACATCTTCGCTACGTATCGTTAAAATTTTACCCTCTTGCGACTAAAGAAGTTTCACTAATAGACAATTCTTAATTTTAAATAAGAATAAAAAAATTTTTTTTTTTTTTTAATTTTCTTTTTTTCTTATTTTCACTATTTTGTTGGTGGAACAAAGTTTTCTGATTCTTGATACAATTAATGATTTAATGTATCCATAATGTATGTATGCATATCGTTGCTACCAGGGACACTACTAAGCTTTTAAAAATGTCAATTGTTTTTTTTAAATAGTTGCCTACAGTAGTTGAAAAGAAACGTTGTGAATGTTCGTTGAGAATGGGCAAAGCGGCTTCTAAACAGCTGAAGCGTTTGTTTGCTTTTTGGTTGGACGCCCTAATCTCTGGAACTACTGGTTTGAAATGAAAGATTCTTTTGTGTTGTCCATTTATCGAGACTATTGTAAAAATCTACCGAATTTGTGTGTGGTGAGGGTTGCCGCGATGTACTATTTTATACAACATATGATATATTTTTATGTACTAAACTTTATCAAATATAGAATCGAACAACTTGACGCCTTGTCAAAGTTGTATTAATAAATTATAGGCCTATTAGGATAAAACTAATAACGTAACTAAGTAGTTACCTTATAAATTTTAACTACAATAAAAAAAAATTGTAGGTTAAAATATTGTAATTTATACGATCTATTTGTGTGTTGCAAATATTTATGTGTGAGTGTCTGTGTGACTATTTACTTTGTTTAGTTTTTTATATCATTATTGTAGGAGGCTTTTGTTTTAAACCGTCAATAGGAGAAAATAAATAATTGTATTGGGCATTTTTTTAACTTAACTAAGTTAACATAAAATAATATTAAGGTTTATGAAACTCAATTAATGCTGGTGAGATTAAAGAATAATAAAACACATTCAAAATGGCCGAATCAATGATAGTCGCCATACAAGTGCAACTTTGACACGCGATAGAGCTGTAAATTGATTTGTATATTACATCTGTATATAAAATTTGTGGCGGTGGAAACATTTCAAGCGCATTTAATTTTTCACAGAACGCCCACATCTATATCGGAGCGAACATCTATAGAAAAGTTATTTTTACCTATTTGCAGCGAAAAAAAAATTGCCATGGTGTATGTCCAAGAGAGATGAAACTTTTAAAGAATATCTTTCTATATGACAAATATTGATTTTCAAGTAGAATCTGTTTTTTTAATAGTTAAGAGCTGCGTGCATTACGTCGCATCTATATCGACATAAGGAAAGTGCTAAAAGTGGATATTGTGGTGGTAACCCTATTGTTTGGTATTGCTACTACGGAATTAGGTGTTTTTGTGAGGGATGATCTATTTTTATAACTCATAGTTAATGCGGCATCACCTCACTCTTAACACCCAACTAGCAGACCGCGCGGGGCCTAGCGTTCCGCGCTTCTTTGAACTAGCTATTTGAAAGTATTTACATATTTCATGGTTATTGCCATTCCGGAATTCCCTTTTTTAGGGAATCTCATTTATTGCTGAACTCATGTGTAATGTAACCATTAACCTCGTAAAGCGCCATTTCGCGGTCAGGAGCGACCCATCGAAGCGCAAGACGGCTGATGTATTATATATAATATACCTATGACACACAGGCATTACGATAGCTTTAAGTATTCGTCAATACGATAGTTATTAACTTGCCATACAATTTATATAGTTAAGTATATTTAAATTATTTATTTTCTTAGGCTTGCGAAATACATATTTCCTAACTTGGTTTTTGTAAGAACAAATGTTGTCTATTGTTCAAATCTATTACCTGGAACTTGATAAAAACTCAGATCACAAAGGGTCGTCGATTCACTTACTCGTCCAGGTACCTTTATATTATTATAGCTGTACCTTGTTGGCAATGTATTGTACGCTAACGTGTTTTAAAAATTTCTATGAAAATTTTACAGCCCCCTTACTCGCAAAACTAGGACATTTTATGCAGATATAACTCCAGCAACCCCAAAATTTGTACACTTTCAAACGCGTTACGTACAGTATACATAATAATTATATATTCTTGTACTACGTACTCAGGTTTGCCTAATTGTATAAGGGGTGACGTCACTCTTGAGCCTGGACGGGGTGAAAGGTGATTGCACGTGGCTAGGTGTCCTAGAAACGGGTCGTGGGTGGGACACGCCCCTTGATAGGTCGAATGCAACCTGGCGCGCGCATTGCATCAATGCACTCCGCCCAGATCACCTCACCCCCGTGCGCTAAGTTTAACGACGGCTTTAGACAGGCACAGGCTTCTAGATTTTTGAGCTCTAGTCGCGTAACGATTACATTATCGCTATCGAGTCGATGGGTGGTGGTTGAATACGTGAATTAATCTTTATCGTAGGGTGTGAAATTTGGTGTAGATTGTATTCGTTGGGTGGGTGGTTCCCCGTTATATTGAATGGCTGATCGTTTGTTGAGGTGAGATATGTGTCAAAACGTAGCCTTATAGATGTCTCATTAAAATTGGTGCATTTTGGTACTTGTTATAATGAATAAGCATGTGTAGAGTAGAGCCCTATGTCCCCAGGTCGTTATATGTGCATCTAAGTGTACCCTACTTTCTATATTTTGTTTAGAGCCATTATTATGAAAATTTACAAAGAAATTCGGGGCAGTTATGCCTTTCATTATGTTTGAGACAATTCAACTGTATTAAAATATATTAAATCAGATTTTACTAATATTATTGAGTACTAGAAATATTCTTGACATATTACGGTTTGCGTAGCTATTTATATAGTGGATATTATTAACCCCATGTGTTTGATAATGCTCCGTCAACGGCCGCGTGTAACGAAATAACGCATTAGTCATTAGGGCCGGATGTCGTATTGGCTAACATCGCGGACCTCACGTCCTTCAGTTGCCCCACTGAACTGAAACATGTTTTAGGTTATAAAGAAATAAATTTGGACAAGATCTAAGTTGCGTTTAATGGATTTGCTTGTTGCATGTGTGAGCACGTGGCGACCGATAAGATATTTTTATCGCTCGCATCCTTGCAGCCTTGATATCCGGTCTTATTCAGTTGGGCGAAGCAGCTCTGAAGCGATTTTAATGGGGTTGTAACGGCGCTGTTATTATTACATCCGTAACGTCATTAGAATACTATTTGTAAAGCTCAATGCGCGGGAATCGAAAGGTTCACGCTTGTTTGCCCACCGCACAGCGATTTTTTTATTATTGTTATAAACAAAAAGCAAACCCCCGGACCCTCGTGCATTTATCACAGATGGATGTACCTTTTTTCGTAGTGACAAGTTTGAGGCCGTGATAAATTTCTACAGTGAGCGATTGAATTATGAGAATAAAAAACAATAGCTTCCTAAAATAAGTGTACTTGTTAGGCCAGCCTAATTAGGGTTATATATATATATATATTTTGTATACCTATTATAAAATTGTATAGATACTTGTACACATACTATCATATGGTTATTATACTCTACCTTACACTCTAACCCTTGGGTTGCAATAAATCAGATCTAGGCTTAAGTAGAGACTGTTCTGGTTCACCTTTGATATCTTTAAACGACAACATTTTGTCCGAGTGGTGTATAAGAAATGGTTTGAAAAGATATTTCAATGGTGTAATGGAACTGGCTATATTCAACTTCAAGAGGTAATAATTGTTAATAAATCAATATGTATATTGGTATTAGACTTGATTTCACAACATACAAAACACTGAACTGGATATTGAACTGAAATGGTAAAAACTCAGAAAAGAAAGACTCAGGATGATACACACATTATTCCAAAACTTATAATAATATTAAATCAATGAAGTGAAGTTCAGGGGAACACCTAGTAAATAATATTTGGATTAAAACATGGGGGTTTTCATGCATTTTCTTGGTCACGTGTGAATTAAATTATCGTCAGCTAATGAAAATCACGATGGGGAATGCTCAAAAACAAAACAGCATAGCATGAAGGGTGCTTAACAAAACACCAAAGAGCACTAAGAGGCAGTTTTGCGGGCTCGCTCGCCTGTATCATAATCCTTACGAAAGGGCAAGTTCAAGGTCGAAATACGAATATATCAGTTGCCTAATTTTGTGTACTAGGTCCTTCGAGGGTTAGATACTCAGCTACTCTTGCATTTTCAGGTCAGGTTTCTAACTTTGGGGTATATATAGGTAATATGTAAATGTATTTGGGTGGAAGTTACGTAGGTAAGTACTTTAATTTTATATAATGCGAGAATGCGTAGCAATTCAGAATAAAAAATATGTACTACATTGGTAGGGCCAACTTTGTTATTAATCTAAATTGCCATTTTTTTCTATCAACCAAAGATAAAATAAAAAAACTAAAAATAAATAAATAAGTACATAAATAATTTTAAATAGGTGTGCATTTTTTTATATAAAACGACGGTATGCGCTTATATACACAAAACATGAAAACATTAATAATTAGTATAGTAACAATATCTGGTTGTAATACAAAGTATTGGTTAAAAAGGGATTTATCGTGTCTATTTAAAAGTTCCACTATTTCACCCCCTAAACGTGGATTGATTGTTATTTATATATTTTGTTCAAGTGTTAGTTAAGACATGATTTTTGATAGTTTTATGCTAAGACCTCTACCTAAGATTGCTTTTACATTACATAATATTTAATGAAACAATGTTAGCAACACTACACTGCAGTATAGCAGTCGCAGCGCCCGCGGCTCGAATCATTCATTCGCCAGCTTTCGCTCGGCGCGAACGGTGACCAGACCTAATTCAAAGACGGCCAACTGACACCCAGACTAGTGCCACCAGCTAAAACAATAAAATATTGATGAGATTAGACCCGCCACATACATGTAAAGGACCTTTGAAGGGCGCACGGAAAAGCTTTCGATCTACGAGTACACGAGGTCGTTCTCGTTGGAAAACGGCGCGGGACACAAAGTGGGTGACGCCTGTACCGGACGAAGTAGGCGGTGTCGGGCGACCGCCCTCCACGGGCTCCGGACGATCACCGTGGAAGACAAGGGCGCGGGGCGCTGGCATACGGATTCAATATTATACTTCACGAAACTATGTAGGGATTGCACGTTGTGGCGAAGTTATCGATAGAATTAAAATATCGATAAGCCGTTCTCATACCCAGTATAGAAATCAGTTAAAATAAGTTAACTACCTGTACCTAGTATAGACGAAAATATTTGGCTATGACCACATACGGGCTAACTATTGCATTAAAATCAGGGTCGTAATTATCTCAAATGTTAAAGTTTTTTTTTAGTTTAAACACGTAACTGTTGTAGTAATAAACTATCGATTAAAATTATCGACACGGGCACGTTACTAAGGCGCGCTTGTGCTCCCCGCGGGCCCCTCGACAGACACGCCCAACGTGCGCATTCTCGACAAAATGTACACGAAATTGATGAAAGGAGAATCGTCGCAAGTTGGGTTGGCTTCGCTCGACTCGATTACGACGTTACGCTCGGCACGTCACTCAGTCGGTTACAGCTCTCGATAGCTAGCGAACCGTACGCGCGGCGCACACGTGCCCGTATCTAAACCACGCCGCTCTCGGTGCCTTTGCCCGCTTCCCATTATTATGTAATACAAAAATAAACCACGACATTAAACGAGCACGTGTGCGCACCGATCGTCGTACGTCCCCATCCAACAATCAAGGATTTCCGACTCTACATCAACACACAAATTTTCGTCTAAACCCACGTTTCGGACAAAGTGTATCCAGTATTCCTGTGTTTGTGGTTGTGAAATCAAATGAAATGTCTAACTCTGTGGAGCAACAGTTTGGCGAGCTCAGCCTTTCCCAGGACGAGCATGATCAAATGTACGATCAAGATGATCAGCAAGACAGGTGCGTTTTCAAGAAATTTAATATACATTTACTCGTTTATAATATTTCCTACTATGCAGTGTTATCAATTTGCCTGTACAGTTTCAGTTTTCGATTTCGATTATAAAATAGACTATCAGCAATAAACACCTACGACGCTCGATGACGCGCCGCGCCGCGCTGTGACGCCGGCCGCATTTATGATGGCGGGCTAGGGTTGTCGCATAAAACTTCATTGTGCGCATTAAATACTATGCTGTCATATTTCACAAATTTTGTTGTATTTTATTCTTGTAATTTAATTATATTCACATTAAAGATGTTTATAGCTGTGATTAGTTATTAAATGTAGCACGGAAACATCAATACGAATCTGATGACGCCCAATCGATTACTGGCAACGCAAATTAGAGCTTTAGCGATACATTCAAGTTAAATAATTCATTTATATATAATTCGTTAACGTTATATAGGTAGTTATTTTTTAAGAAGTGGAAAAAAAGTTTATTCTCTAATGATATTTTTAAATATTATAACCAGTATAGTAGATGTGAAATGTATGGCAACCCTAAAAGGTTCGATTGATGGCTCCCCGATCTTGACGTCTATCTCGCTCTTTCCCGCGCTGCGTTTAGAAAACGAGACCTCCATTATTTGAGACATCCGGCCCAAATCTTTGAAAAAATTTGCCGCCACCAAATTTACGAGAATGAACTGGTTCTCCGTAGTGAAGTAATTTCGGATTTAAAAGCGAAAAGACCACATGGTCCCCAACAAATTAGTAAGGCTTAATTTTATTACCCACGTCGTAATTATTATTTACCATTACGAAGCAGATTATGGCAGAGCGTTATAGTTCAATAACCTTTACAACAAGTTTTTTGTTATTTTGTCAAATTCGTATTTATAAATTTTTGAGATCAATACAAAAATACTTTTGTTATATTAAAATGGTATCTAAATCCAAAAGATTTTTTCCTTTTTAAGAATCAATGACGCGCCTGACGTATTGTAAGAATTGAATTTATCATCATCTATAGAGAGTAAAAAACTCATCTCATTTGAAGAGTTTTTTACTAACATTTCAAAAAATAAAATAAAATAAAAAAATAATTTTTATGTTTTCATTTTTAAATACAACCAGCGTTCTAAATTCTTCACCATTAGCCGCCCTTTTATTATTGCAAAAGAATGTTCCTGTATGCAATCATGAGTTTATATTTAGCCATATTAGCTGCAATGATATTATAAAAACAGCTAAAAAAAAAGATCTTTGGGTGTATCTGTATTCATTTTACAATCAGTAATCAATTGTATCAGTTCAGAGATAGCTATAATATTTAATGAATGTATTGATTGTGGAGTCTTTCCACACCAGATTTAGCTAAGTAAAATCACACCGTTATTCAAAACGATATTAGTAGTGCAAAAGCGCGATCTGAGGGTTGTCCCCACGGGAGTCAATCCAAAAGAAGTTTAAGGAATTACATATTTTGACTTTGCAAAGTCAATACATTTATGGGAATATTTTGTATGTGCGGAAAAATATAGATATCTTTAAAAATAATATAGTAGCTTCCATAATAATTATAGTACTCGTAATAAAGACAAAATTAGCGCACCAACCACAAGCCTGCATAAAACGAGTAATTAATACATAATTCACGTTTATTCAACAAAATCCCTAGTGAGATACAAGTGTTGTCAATAAATTTAAATCGTACACTAAAGTAAAACTGCTTGCTAAGGCCTATTATAATACAAAATAATATTTAAGCGATCCTAGTGCTTGGATATGAATTGCTCCAGTATAAAGAGGTAACGCGACTGAATCTCTCGGCTGCAATTCCAGACTCTGTAGCGATCGTCAACATCCACGACTGTTTTAATGTCAAGTGGGAACGTTTGTTGATCCATGTGGTAGCAAATTATTTCAGTATAATTAGTATTATTATTATTTTCTTATGTAGCCAAGTTCACATTTCAAGGATCGTCATGCTCGCTTAAATGTCTGCGCTTGTGGCGGCATCCATGCGTCGGGTTGTCTCTCTCCCTAAAATATGGCGAGGGGCCGATGGCTGCCCATGCGTCATACTCGTGAACGGGTGCTACTTATGGTGACTGGTCGTACTTGAATTCGTGTATGCGGTGATGTTAGTTATTTCGACTGTGTATTTGCGTGTTGTTCCCACGAGAATGTCAGTACCACCATATTTCACCATGCCTCCTGCTGATAGAGGACAAATCTTTGTTTTTAATTTATTTTATTATTATTTATTACTTAAGATCTCATGTGGAACATGGTGTAATGGTTGCAGCTCCTTAAAAACGTTGTGTAAAACGAAAAGTTTATTGCCAGTTCTTCTCTTCAAGGGCAAGTTCTCAAATCAAGGGCGTAGAACGTAAATGTTAAATTAGAAGCATTTAATGTATATTTTTTGACGTTTATAAGGCTATGTTCAGATGGCAAAAACTTGACGCGCGTTTTCAAATCGCGCGACTAGAGATTATGGTATTTTTCATACAACTGTTCACATGTACGCGCGTTAACGCGCGTCAACGCGGCGCTCAGAGAAAAAGTCTCTAGACGCAGGTGATCGCGCGTTGACGCGCGCTTTGATATTAATGTAATGTCCGTTTGCTGTTCAGATGAGCGCGCGCTTTCATCGCGATCGCATGTAATTTTATTAATTTTCGTAATTATATTTTGTTCTCGCTTTTAAAATGAGTGAAATTGAAGATATTGACATCGACTTACTAATCGATGAAGTAGAAAAAAGGTCAGCAAGTTGGAATATAGCAAATTTGTATAAAAAATATAATATAAATTGTATTTTTTTTTCAAAATTGGATAAACCCAATGTGTACGTTTTCTTTTTCTATATTTTTCTTTATAATATAACCACAAAATAATAGCCTCTTCCACGTCCATTTTCTACGTTCTACCGAACTAGACTGACGAGTACTCTCGCAACGCGCGTTAGCGCTCATCATCTGAACGCTCTTCAAATTTGATCGCGCGTTGACGCGCGTTAACGCGCGTTACATGTGAACATAGCCTTAGTGTACACACACAATAACAAGGTAACACAATACCTACATGAATAAATGATTTTTGACTTTGACTATATTTAACTAATAGTAACTGTAACAATCATGTTATCGCGGTTATCGTCAATTCAGCTATCACAGGCCATAATTAAATTAAATATTCCGAGGAATTTTAAAATTCTTTTAATAATAGCCTTTCAAAATTGATTCACAATTCCAAGTACTCATGTTTACGGTTTCTTAAATATTAAAGATATGCTATCGTCATATACTGCAGTTTAAGACAGCTTTTGGTTATTCTCCGCGCAGAAGCGCACAATAACAAGCGAGTTTAAAAATCTCGACCGGCTAAACGGCATTCCGCATTATATAATGAGTAGGTAGGTAGCCTGCATTCTAAACTCCCTATCCTCTCGGATTCCCAGAATAGGGGAGGTTTTGTTACTCTTAATCCTTTCTTTATCTGCCGAAAGTAGGTTCGTCATTCAATGAACTTTTGTCTTAGCAGTTAAAGGTTGCTGTATGACGGGAATCCGAATTTGGACCGGTGGCTTAAACTGCTAATGCTGACCTTGAGTAGCTAGCTTGACAACACTGGATCAGATACTTGTGGCATTATAGAATGGCGTCTGCCTATTGATTCCATCTTATATTTTAAAATCATCTTTGTCATAATCACTCGACGTTACTAGAAAATTTTAAACGTAATTAAAGGGTTTATAGGTCAGTATTTTATACATATGCTAGCTGCCCCCTCGAACTTCGTTTCTCCTTAATGTGATTTTACTTAGCCTACCTTTTTAGTACCTACCAACATGGAAGATTTTGCTTTTTGGTACTCCGGAGACTGTTCGTTTTTCCGGAATGAAAACTTTTTAGCGTTTTCTGTGAATTTTTCTCAATATAAAGATTAATATTAAGAGTTCAAGTTTTAAATAATAAATAAAAAATAGGGGTTGATCGTAGAGGGGTGAAAATTAAGTATTGTATGTATTTTTATGTTGTATCATGGAAAAAAATACCCAAAAAAATATTTATTTTTTGTGGTGGATGCCCCTTAAAATTTAGGGGCTTGAATGATACATAGTAGCCGATTCTCAGACTGAATGTGCATAAAATTATTTTCGTAAGAATCAGTCGAGCCGTTTCGGGAGGAGTATGGGAACGAACATTGTGACACGAGAATGTTATATATTAAATATATTTAAAGAGTAAATTTCCACGTAACTAAACTATATTCTTAGATAGAGCCAGTTTTACAAGGGAAGAGAAGTTTTAGAAGGGAATGGTTGAATGCCGGTCTGATTTGCTTAGGTGTGTGCCTGCGACGAGAAATACAAGGCAGCGTCGTTGCCTTTGCGTAATGAAAATAAAATATAAATTAGCTCCTATTTTGTGCTTTAAGTTATTAACGTCCGGTGACTAGTCAAAAGCGCCTCGCGGAGCTAGTCGGCCAAGTTCAATATCATACCAATATCTGAATTGAAACCAAGTCAAGGTCATTAGATGACTCTCGAACCCGAAAAATTTGCCGGAATCTTGAACGGATAATACATAACTATTTTGGATAATTTTATAGCTTCCCTATAGGGCCAAATGATACGCTGCCATACTGGGGTGGGGTGATTTATAAATAGATTAACTCGACGGTCGGTATGATTTTGATTTTTAAACGGTGTTATTTATTGTTATTTAAATGACTAGATTAAGTTAAAGGTTAATATGTGATTGATGTTTTTGCAAAGCAGGAGGACACTGATGTCTTATTACTACTACAATTAACCATATTAGTTGTTATCAAAAAGCTGCTTTATCCACCCCTCCCCATTTAATAGTAACCTATTTTATTATTCCCTCTATCAATTTTTTTGTTATGAAAAGTAACCTAAAACTAAAATAAGATAGAGATACTAAATAAAATGAGCAAGATTTTTTTAAATAGAATTAGATTTCTTTTTGTAAAGAGGAAATAGAAAAATGCAACATTCCGTCGAGGCCAGTGACATTTTCCACGTTCTGGAAAATTGTACGCATTATTGGGCTCGTTATTATTAGAATTTAGCTTGATCACGGCCGCGTATACTTCCTTGCTTCAAGTAGCATGGGGTTGGCTATTTTTATTTTGGTCTGGCGCACTCCGTTCATAATTATCTTTACATTTCTTGCCAGAAAGTATAAAATACTGTTATATTATACAAATAACTGTAGAACTAGTATTAATAGGTTAATGTGGCGTCACGTGGATTATACAAAGAAAAGCTATTCAATTTCTGTCCATATAGGTTTTTAAGAATTGTGTTGCAATTAAAAGAAAATATGATACGTGTGTTTCATGATTTAAAATAGGTACTTCGCTGATAATAGAGGCACTGTATAAGAAGATAACCTTGTTATCGTAAGTTGGCGTTTTTAATTATCACAATTAAGTACTTTGAACTGGCAATGATTCATTACAAAAATAACTTATGTTCAACGATAGTACCTTCTAGAAACGGGCAGCTAGTTATCTGAATGCGGGGAGTTAACCAGATAGCTATAATATCAACATTTAACTATAGTTAGATCTTGTCCATAGCTAGTACCAGCAACCCTTCGACGGGGATTTGCACGGGGAACCGTGACCCTTAACCATGAAAAATTATATACCTAAACCTTCCTCACTATTTCTTTTTGTCGCGAAAAGAATGTTTAACGCGACGGAAGACTTGTCTTTTTATATACTCGATACTTTTAATATTTTTCTGTCCTTTGAAAAATACTCGATAAATTAATAAAATCAATGTTAATTGGTCCCCTCGGTGATTTGAAGTTAAAGGAATATGTAGTAGGTATATTGCTCGACAACATGCGATAATTTGAAGTCCGGGCTCGAAAATTTTGAAATTTGCTCGTGTTTATCATACATTAAAATTTGTGAATTGTATTTAATGGTTATTACTTCAAAATAATATATAAAAAATAAATCGCGAATTTTATCAAATTTATCTTTTATTTTAAATCTCCCGTCCCTCTCGTGGTTATAAACGCTTGTTATTTTGAGCTCTTTTGGTAATTTGAAGTATATTATCTTTGGTACCTTAGTTTCAAATTATCTAATATAATTTAATGATTTAGTGATTTAATGATTTTTTTTTAGCGTTAGTCTGTAATATCAATGTAATAAATTTGGGTTCAAAGGCTTTATTATATTAAATTTGGGTTTAATATAATAAAGCCTTTGACACTTACGTTATTAACGTTACGTATTTTCTTATTAAATTTTAGTCTACTACTGGTGGTATTTAACTACATACGTATATAGTAAATGAAGAGGTATATCACGTTAGCGTTTTCAAAATTTAAGCTACTGATAGTCTGAACTTGTTTTTAAAGTAAACAGTTCAATTAATATAGATATGCTTTGTCTATGGTAGGTGTTTAATGAAATTATGGGATTTGAAAGGTTCTTTAAGTTTGTACAGGTAATATGTTTGTATAATATACATATTATATTACATAGATGCGGGAGCGCCGCGCACCTGCCGACAGGTGGAAACGTCGCACGTGCGCGGTTCGCCAGATTGCACAAATGCACACTGCTTTTTATACCCTTCATACTCTTAAAACGTTTTAAATCGATCGTTTTTATCATTAGATATATCGCGAGCGGATGTTCCCTTTTTCCTGTCCAGCTTTCGACTTGGAATTACCCAGTTCGTCGCGCTGCTTCTGAAACTTAGGCCAAGAATTGCTATAGGAGTTATTATGGGCAGTATAAGCTTAAGTAAAACTTCTCGTTTTTGTATTTTTTTGAAGTTATACTTCTTTAGGCGCGTTATGAAAAATTGGTAGGGTGAATTTTTATGATGCGCGCGCACCGTGACACAAAATTAACAGAATGAAGTTGCCCACGGTAGATGCTACGGCATTGGACATAATTTAAAAACAACATTCGAATAATAATAGAATTTATGTTACACTTAATGTAAGAGAATAATAATAATAAATATTCATTTATTTAATTTTTCAAATGTAAACTGTACTTTATTGACTATAATGACTCCTTTTCCAGTCTTTCATTATTTAATTGTAATTAATTATTTGCATGCAATCAAAAACTATTTTTAATAATGCTAAAGAAGTAAAACTTCTTACGCGCGTACATAAGTACAGGCACCCTTTTTTTACAATCTGGGCCTCAGATTTCTGAATCTGTTTCATGATCATTCTTATGCATATACATATTTGATTTTTGAATAGGTATGTCTTTTGCTATTTACCGTCGGATTTTTATTTAAGTGGAGATTTGAATCATTATTATTCTTATTATTACATTCATGAAAAAAAAAAACCAAAATAGTTTACTATAGTTTAGTTCATGTTAATAATCCGATGCAGGTGTATTATGCAGCTTTCGTATCAAATTCCGACGCGTGCTATTTTAGACACTTCGTCTGAAATATGTAAAGGGATTTGATTTGACACTTATAGCTCAATCAGAAGTAATTATAAGATAATTTAAACTTAAAATTGTCTATCAATTCAATTGGCGTTTAACGTTTTATGTTTAAAATAGAAACATTTGTTAATCATTATAAGTAGGAGTTTACATAACAAATAAACAAATTAACTTATATATTATATATTTATAAGCTTTGTCTGACACTGAAAATTTTCAAATTTTAGCAGCTCTTTAATATCACATGAACTGTCAGTTGAAGTGGGGTCATGGGCTAAGATAAATATTTTGTTAGTATAACGTCTGAAGGGTCTGACTTGTTTGCCAAATGTCGTTTGACCATGAAATCATTTGCGTAATGTTAATATAACCACTTAGGTTAATACAGGGTTACTAGAATATAATACAGGTTACCATGTTTTGTCAGATGCGGGTACACCCCTATTTGGGGTGAACCCCTATTTCGAATTGTCATTTCTTTCTTAAAGCAAACGAAATAAATACATTGAGTCGAATGAGTGCTACTTTTTTATAACATAAAAAAAAATTACTCAAACGTAGAAATAACTCATTCGAATATCTAGATTCTTAGTAAAACTTTGTGGTGGCGTTATGCATTTATGAGAAAATTTAAAACTTAAATTTGGTTCAGTACCAAGTACTTCTGACTGTGATGCATACAACCATGAGTCTTAACTCTAAACTAAACTTGTTATGTTTCATAAACATATTTTTCGATACAACATAGAGAATGACAATGCAGTTAATTTCCTCGGGATGCTCTTATTTGATCGATTAATCGATTATTATTAAAAGATAAGCTACGAAATCAAATGCCCCATTAATGACTACTATTTTAAGTAAAGTGATTTTTCTCTTATATTCTGAAAACCTAAGAAGAGATATTAGGTAAGACATACTTTTTGAAGAATATGTAGTTTTATCCTACCGTTTAGTTTTAATTTTAGTTATCCTTTTGCAAGTATGTAACAATAATGCGCTCGAGTACAACTTGCAGGAACCCTGCCCCGCGACCCGCGACCGGTGACTGTAACTCCCCTCACTCCCCATCCCTCTCAACAGGCCACAATCGCACGCCCACGGGTCAGTGTTGCCATTTTACAAAATTTTCCCTTAATTATAAGGGTTAATTAAGGTGTGGTTGGTAAAGAAAATTACTCGTATCGTCTCTTTGGATTGGCTTCGCTAGAATCGGCTTATAAATGAATCACTTCAAGACGATGTCTTTTCTTTCATTGAAATATCATACGCAATTCATAATTTGATTAGTTGACAACTTATTTTTAAAAATGATTGCTAATTACATTACGTAAAGTTAAGATGTATGTATATATTTCTTATGTATTTTTTATTGGCTGAACAATAAGCAAGGCAATATCACTAAATAATGTTTTAGTTTTCTATCGCGTCGTGTTCAGATTTTCGATATTAGGCCGAATTTTCCAGATAGTGTAGGAACTTAAAATTTGATATAGCGGTAACACTGCCGCCGGCTACAGGCGTTGGCCGTCGGGCACGACGCAGTCAACCGGAGTCACTTGCGGTGATAAGCCGCCCCTCGGTCATTGGAACCGATTCAAAATTACATTTAGTTGCGTGTGTGATAAGTACTGTCTTCTAGTGTAACCAATTGCAATGGATACGATGGATAGAAGTAAATATCGCAGGTACGGCATTGTATAGATTTTAGTAACAGTACAGTAGGTGATGGCCCTTCGGACGTGTCGCAAATATATTTCTAGAATGCGTTAGAAAAGTTTTGTTGTAGTTTGTTGAGTTAATTGCATATAAGCACGTGGTTCGTAAATAAAATGGCGGCGCCGGCGCCGCAGTTTTCCACATTGATTTACTATAGGTGTCTAGATAGACATAGAAAAGTTTCCAGTTATAAAAAAGTCGCTAATAGAATTTCATTTTTTTTAAAGTGACATAGTCATTATAAATTCGATATAAAACAAGTAAAACTCCAAATAATGTTTTTCTCTAGAAGGCTTTCATTTCCCTCAATAATGGAGACAGTTAAGGTTTTTGTTATTCATTCATTTTTAGTAGCTTGGTTAATTGATTAGTTCTCTTGGCGTACGCCATAAACACTAAGGCTTTTTTGAGCTAATAAACTACGAACAAAAGAACAACGTAAAGCTCGAACAGTGTGTGGAAAGCACGCAAGCCTACCTTCTTCATTCAAAACTAGAGATATGACTGTATGACAGTCGCTGAAGTGGCAGCACTGCGGCGACGGCGCGAATTTTTATGCTTGATGAGTCATTGCGCCAATGGATAACTCTACTGATAAAATTTGAAACACATGATGTATACTTAAAATGTACTGGTGTTTGTTGAAAAGCACACATAAGCTGAAATATACAAATTATATGACTAAAACAAAAGATTTCTACTTAATTATCTCAAAATTCTAGCAAAAGCGATATTATTTACCCTTGGTACATTTAAACTAGACGAGTAGTATTTCATTTCAATAAGTCCTAAGAGTTATATTAAAGCGTTTTAATATTTTGACTAAGGCTGTTTGAGGCGGATGAGCACATAATAAAAACGATAGTGATAAAGGTATTATTATTATTAAGTTGGATGAATAACGGAACATGCAATTAAGTTTTAGGCCCAAATTCCTAGACAGCTTGAGACTTAATTAGTTCATTTAGATATTATTAACATTGGTAACCTTAAATGTTTTCAGTTTTGTAATTTCCCTTAAAATTTGTTTTAAAATTCACGAGGACAGTCCCGATCTGCCTGAAGTTTACTATTACTACACAATTGTTATAAAAACGTGGACCGGTTGTTTTACTACTATAGTAAATATCATAATGTGAAAGTGATTCGTATTCACGCTCAGATCGGATCAATATTGGTAAATTTCTGGATCAGAACGAGTATATTACATTATTCGTGGTTAATCCTTATTAACAATCCAATAGTTACCTATATTAATAGTTGAATAAAAAACATCGTAGAATAACATATGTGTTGCACTTACATATTAATTATAGTACTTACCTATTATGTGAAATCGCATCTATATTCTATATATAAAATCATTGCGAAAATTTAACAGCCACAAGTTGATTTTTGCGCTATTTTTCGAGTCGGGAACCGGTCGGATGGGGCTCAGTAATTGTAACTTTCCAAACGAAAGCCAAAAAGTTTGAAAACTGGTCGCGGCTCGCGGCCGACAGCCAACCGCCATATTTGGTTTTATTTGTTTACTGAGACACGGCCTTAATGACTTGGGAAATTAAACTTTACTAAAAACTTGAGTTTGAGTTCGCGAAAACGCGACACAATCACGAGCCGTGGATCGAATAGCTGTTTTTGACATAAATTACCAATACCTTGGCATGGTTTGTACGCCGTACTTATTCAGAAAGTTATGAAATTGTTAACAAATAAATTTGTATCTAACCTAAGCATTCTGGTATTTGCCTATCCAACTGCTGCTAGCATTTAACAGTTTTAAAAAAAAGTGTAAAGATAAGATAAAATATCTAAATGTGTTTAGTTAATTTGCCCGAGATTATAAATTGGGACCCTCCGATTAATTTCGTAATGTTTCGGTTTGAAACACGCTTAAGAACTATAAAATCCTAATCGCTCCAATCAATGAAACAATTAGCAACTGTCAAATTACCCCGTTAATTAAAAATTCTTCATTTTGACTTTATGTCGTTATTCTCATTCGCCCGCAATTAATTGAGTAAATAAAATTACCCCGTGAAGATTATCCTAAGTGCATATTATTATAGGTGCATATATTATCCTAGGTAGTATTAATATTATATAATGCTAAGGGCAACTGGGTTAAAGTGCATTGGTGAATAGGTGTAGTGTACCGCCCTTTGCGAGGCCCTCATTCGCATTTTACTACGCTTACAAAGTGTATAGGTATGATACCAGTTATTTACCTTTGAGTATAGGCCCCTATTACATAAATTTAATTTATCATAATCAAAACATTGGACAGTGTAACCGAGTTGTAAAAATACTATTAACAATACGAAATAAAGCAGCTATCTTCTATGAAATTTACCGATAGTATTTGTTGCCTTCCGGCTTGCCGATCATTCTTGTCAAATCGTATCGTTGCGTGTCGCATATTGTAGATACTGGGTGCGGCGTCCGGCGAAAGATAATTGAATTAAGCGACCTATCATCTTGATAAACTTAACCGCATACGCCTTATCTCTTTATAAATTATCGTAGACATAGTGAGCGAATGTAGGTAAACGAACTAAGTGGGGGTCATCACTACCTGGCGGGAGCGTAAATGCAAGCGGCCACTACGTGCGACTTGTGAATGGCGCGCGGGGTGCGGGAAGGCGGCGGTCCGATGACGTCATGTCCGGCACCGCCATTTTGTGATTAGGGTCGCATATCGCTCACGACCGGCCACTCGCCCCTTCCCCGCGCATCGCCGCGACCGAAGTACAACGCGATATGCCACAAGTATTGCACTTTTGCGTATGTTGTTTAACTAGAATAAAATTGGCTCGGAGTTCAATAGCGCCTAGCCTGGATTGCACCGTGCATTTTAGCCGTCCACCCTACACTGAGGACATTCATTTTTTTTTGTACACTATTTATTTGGTTTACTGTTACCAATGGGCCGTGTCGCTTGTCGCAGCCGATCCTCTAAAGTGCTGATCAGCGGGCTGCCTCTGCACGTTCGCTTCGACAACATCGAGCCCCTTTTACTACAGTACGGCAACGTGCAGCATTGCGATAAGGCGAACGCGCGCGATGCCAACACCCAAGCGGTGTACATCACGTTCGAAACGCCTGAGCAGGCCCAGCAGTGAGTAAATGGTTTTTGAACCACTGCATGATGTGTGCTTCTTTTCGCAAGTGTTTTGTGGTGTTTTTTGCATGCTAGGGTGTGGTTTTAATTCTTATAATCTGACAACGTACGTACATAATATATCGATAATGCTTAAGGCGATCTTTTGGTGTACTTTGAGAATAGTAAAGGTGATAAAGAAAGTTGTAAACGCCTTGGTCTATGCTATGTTTGTTGTCGGATATTAAGAATACTCGGCCTTCCCTGAAAATAGTTGAATAATCAAAAAAATAAAACATTATTCCTTGTTAATTCTTTCTCACTTCTATTTACACTTTTCTTTTATATTTCTTTAGTTTTTAACTTGTGTTGTTAAAAAGGGGAAGATAGATGGGCATTATGTTGATGGCACTGTTTTGTGTGTCACAACTAAGCGCATGGATTTTATTGTAACTGCAGCGTTATTGAGTTGTAGTGGTGGTGGTGACGCTAAAACTAAAAATAGCATGGTTTATATTTTAGCTTGCAAAAATACGAGATCAACCACCAATAATTAAATTTTTTATAGAAAATCTCATACCATCTTATACTTCTTCACTATGGGGAGGTGGTATATTTAATGCACGGTTCTATAACCGTGCATTAAATATATAATTTTCTATAACCCCAACTATTTTATGATGGTCGTAGAGTGCATTTACCCTTCTTAAAAACTTATACCTTAATAAACTAAGGCTTTTTTATATTATATATTTATCTAAATAAACCGAGAATATAGCTTGCAACACAATGCATCCTTGGTCGTTAACTAATGGGGGCTTACACTACTTACGGCTTATATACAAATTATTGTAAACTTAACATAGACCACAAATTAGACCATAAATAATAACCTAAGTTAATAAACTATCTTGAATGGCGTTTTGCACACCAGTGACGATTTGATATGACCTAATCATGTCTGCAATGCTACGCACCATTACTAATTTGTAACGGTCTGGGTGGTGTTTTACTTGTGTTGGGATAGAATGGCGCTTTTGGTATTGGTATTTATGCTAGTGGTGTCGTTATACATGTCTAATGGTGGGGATTTGACAGGGCGATAAACTTGCTGAACGGGTTCGAGCTAGAAGGCAGCCGTATGAAGGTGGAACCGGCGGATGGTGGAGCACGGGGCGGCCGGCGTGGACGGCCGGGTGGTGGCCGCGGTGGCGGTGCCCCAGGCGCCGGCTCGAGACCTACGGACTTTCCACTGCGACTACTTGTCCAGAGCGACATGGTCGGAGCGATAATAGGCCGCCAGGGCAGCACCATTCGCCTTATCACCCAGCAGAGCCGCGCAAGAGTGGACGTGCATCGCAAGGATAATGTCGGCTCGTCGGAGAAGGCGATAACGATCTATGGTAACCCGGAGAATTGCACCAACGCTTGCAAGCGTATCCTTGAAGTGATGCAACAGGAGGCCAATAACACTAACAAGGGGTATGTTTAGTGAATTAAGTTGAAAAGTTATTTAGAATTAGGTAGGTACTTCCTAGGTCAAAGTTAAGGTTTTAAGTTATCCTGAAATGGGTTTTCTTATAATTAGCCACCTGGCATGGCACAAAGCCGATTCGAAAGAAAAATTTTGATCTTTACCTCTGAATTTTCGGAAAGAGAAAATACTTGCGTTTCTATATATAAATATTTTCTACTACTAGGGACTTAATCGCTTACATCCGTTATTGAGTTTTCCTTAAGAGAATTGCCTTGCGGCGTTCTTACTTCCAGAAGCAGGCAATCAATCAAGGAGCAATTTCCATAAACATTTCTGCTTAGAAATATTTAACTTGATTTCGAACTATCGATTAGGTCAGCTTCCGTATTTGAATCTGTAGCTAAAGCAGTCTGCGGAATAATACGTTTGCAGAGAAAATAAATTATATTTTTGAAAATTGCCCAAACCAAGTCACTTAGAAATAAAACTGATTTAATTTTTTTTATTTACAGGGAGATTTGCTTGAAAATCCTCGCACACAACAATCTGATCGGCCGGATCATTGGTAAAGGTGGTAACACAATAAAACGCATCATGCAAGAGACTGACACAAAAATAACTGTCTCATCTATCAATGACATCAACAGCTTTAACCTAGAACGTATCATCACTGTCAAGGGTTCCATCGAAAACATGGCGAAGGCCGAGTCACAAATATCTGCCAAGCTGCGGCAGAGTTACGAAAATGATTTGCAGGTGCGTTGCTGTACAAGTACAAAAGACAATACAATACAATATGTATATATTGTTTTACAATTTATAATATAAAGATCTACAATAATTATTAGTGGTATAATTATAAAATTCAGCAATGCAGCAGTTGCGACATTGAAATAGCTTAATAATATTTCTTCCACACACCAATAAATCCTCTTTGAGAACTCATATTTTGAAATAAGACTAAAGCTTATATATACATACATATTATATTGGTAATGTTTGTTTACGAACCAATTTCTGCGTACGCGCAACATAACATATGTATTTTTAGACAGACTTCTCTGTAATGGACTTGCTTTAGTTAAGGATTTCATGAGTTTGTTGAGCAAACTGTACTGTTTTAGAATATCCTTTTCTAGGGAATGAGTGCCTGTGGGCCTAGTGGCGAATCACAGCTGCCATCCAATAGATTTTTTTATGTACTCAATTTAACACTCGGTTTAGGTTTTAGACGTTCTTATTAATTTGTCTTGCCACATATTTTAAGTTACGACAGCTTAAGCACTGTTAGTTGGGAACGTTTTCCTATTTTCACCAATTATACCACCACCACCAATATATATTTTGTATACTGTTTATGTTAATTACATTATCCAATATTTCAGACTGACTTTTCGAGTGCAATATGACTTAATGCTTATATTTTCAGGTGCTAGCTCCGCAAAGCATTATGTTCCCGGGTCTGCACCCGATGGCCATGATGTCGACTCGCTACTGCGGCGCCCCACCACCCTTCCCACCGCCTATTTACGCGCCCCTCAGCGGCCAGGGCGGCGCGCAGCAGGGCGCTGGTGATTCGCAGGTAAACCTCGAAACTATGGTGCCGAGACGTTTTTAATTTGAACCACGGGTTCCTCAACTTAATATAGATAACTGGTTGGTAGTTGGTGGTCATTTTAAGTATTTTTTAAAAACTATTTGATAGGCGTCATCTGTGATTTTTGGGCTACATTAGTTTCTATCACTGACTGTAATGACTACAAAGTGTTTAGTTTGAACTAAATTGTTAAATCAGCTGTCATGAAAGTTGACAAATAAAATTAGTTCGGCCCAGTCGTTGAATTTTCCATCGTGTAATACTCGGAATTGAAGTAGCATGATTCATCGTTGGTACGGCGCATATAATAACACTACTGCGAAATGATTAGCCGTTCGTGATGCGTGTTGATAAAATGCGGTTTTGATTTGGTAGTGTTATCGTTATTACGTGCAGCGCTGCTATTTATAACTTGATAAATATTCATTGGAAACTGTAATAACAAGTCGACGAAATATTTGCTCAATAAATTGTCTGCTATTATTTGGTTATGGGTCTCTAACAACTAAAACGTTGCAAATTTGAAATTGTGCCGAATTAGCGAAATGTTCAGAGTAAATGTCTTGTCAATCATTTAACATACTTAATTTTAACAGGAGACTACCTACCTGTACATACCGAATAACGCCGTGGGAGCGATAATCGGCACCAAGGGTTCGCACATCCGCAACATTATTCGCTTCAGCAACGCTTCGGTTAAAATTGCTCCGCTAGAGCAAGACAAGGGCGAAGGAAACGCCGGAGCTGGAGCCGCCGCTGCGGCTGCTGCTCAGCAAGAGAGGAAGGTGACCATTGTTGGCAGCCCTGAAGCGCAGTGGAAGGTAATTCGCAATTATACTTCTGCTATATTAGAATTATTTACCGACTGCCAGAGAAAAATCTCCACAAATATGTTAATGTAATATTCTTAATACCATAGAATACTTGCAACAAACAGCTATTCTAACTCTGTATCTTAAATTTACAGGCACAGTACCTGATTTTTGAGAAGATGCGCGAGGAGGGCTTCATGTCTGGCTCTGATGATGTGCGGCTCACCGTCGAAATAGTCGTGGCTTCGTCCCAAGTTGGACGTATTATAGGAAAGGGTGGCCAAAATGTCCGCGAACTGCAACGTGTCACTGGGTCGGTGATTAAGCTTCCCGAACAAGCTCAGCCGGCAGCTGCGATCGCTCAGGACCATGAGACAACTGTCCACATCGTCGGACCGTTCTACAGTGTGCAGGTATGTCATATATATGCTATGCGAATGTGGAATCGATCGGGTAGAATTCGTTGTCTAAAGGCGTTTGTAGATTGTTGGGCTATGTTAATGAATAAAAACAGGAACAGACTACTGTAGTGGATATAATTCATAGCTGTCTCTATAGAGTTATTCATAGAGTGGATATGGACGATATTATTATGTTTGTAGTATTGTATTTTGCTTAAACTTACTGTGGTGGATGGACACCTCCATGTATGAGATGCCTTGCATCAGCTTTCGAAATTAGTTCTACAAATTGCAAACATTTGGCTGCCATGTTCTTGGTTGTGTATAAAAAAAATAAATGTAATTTTATTTTCATGCTTATGTTTTATCAGCGACCTTCACGAAAACTATTATTATACTAAAATACATGTTTGCAGTAATAACATTACAATATAAACCTGTGTGTAACGTATAATAATACGTTAGTTAGGTTTAAAAAATAGAAATATCAAAATTTTTAAACTGCAATTGAGGGTGTTATATATGTAGGGCATTATACTTGATTATAAGTTAACGATAACAGTTCAATGTTTGGCATATGTGATTTTAATTAAAATAAAGCAATGTAAAATAGCAGCCAAAATGTTTTGCTATTTTGTAGTCCTATTATGTTGGTATATTGATGTAACATTCTATGTTAAACACAAACACTACACACTAAAACATATTTATTTATTTGGATTTATACACTAGTCACATGTGTAAATAAAAAAAATCGGCCCCGTGTTAAAGGTATGATGATTGATATGTGTGGTAGTACCAAGTCCAAAGCAAGAGGAGAGGATTAAGATAAGTATTGACGGGTTTTGCTGGCACTGCGAAATATTTTCGTAACGGCGACTCTGTGTCATAATAATTTTGTACGTTTTGTAGCGAACACCCGACCCTGGCTGAACATCGGTTTCTTCTCACTTCACTTGAATATAGGTGAGTGTCTGTTCCATAATTTATTGACTCGGCGAATGTTTTGACATGTCATTAGCGATTGACACGGACTTGGTACTACGTGAGTGGATGGTTTGGTTTCAATTTTACACACTACACACATAATAATACATACAAACATATATAGTATTTGTAATTTGTAGTTTATATATTGTAGTTTAAGGCTTGCGATTATGTGAGTTGAAGAAAAGATTGTGTATTATGTTTCATATCATAAATATATATTTTATATTTAACCTAAGTAGATATGTTTATTGTTGAATTTTAAACGCGGTCTTTTCTTTAGATAGCAATTAAGTGTTGTTTTAAGCACTGACGTCGTGCTTAGCGTCTAGAAGTCAAATTAGTTGAAAACTAGCCTAGTCCCTTGTAGATATTGTATTTTTGTTTTGATAATGCTTATTAATTTTGTCGGGCTTATTTATATATATATTAATATTGCTATCTACATTAACTTTGTGCATTGCAATGTTTGCCATACCAGTTAACCATGTCATTTAGCTAAATATTGGTTAGTAATTGGTAATAATATAGATTATTATTTTTGGTTGATACCGTAGTTGTAATTGTTCTTTAGAATTGCAAATTAGTTTGGTTCTTCTTCGATAATAGTTTGCTTTAAAGTAAACGGCTTACGACACTGGTAAATTGTTAATTGTAAAGGTTAAGGTATTGAATACACAAAGTAATGTCAATAGCATAAGTTTTTAGGACCTATCCAGTATTAGTGTTTGCTGAGCGATGTGTGATATGCGATGCGATATTAGTAACCAAGTGTTATGTTGTGCAGTCTGCTCAGCGGCGTATCCGCGCGATGGTGGCTCAAGCGAGCGCGCCGGGTCGGCACCGCCGTGCTGCACAGCCGCCGCCTCCCCAGCAACAGTAGACCGGACACTTTACCCCCCACCGCGCCGACACACCGCCCCCCCTTTACACCCCAATACCCACTCGCCCCTCAATCCACTTGCCTCTTTGCGTTTCGCGCCCTCCCCCTTAGTGCCAGTAGAGCTAGCGTATTCCACCCACAACATTATCGGCCTGATACGCTTAGTTCGCAACCAGTAATCGGAGACCTGTGCGCTACTGTTCTTTCTAATATCGTAAAGGTGCGGACACACCTTTACACTAGCTGTCTATATATTTACATGATTGTCTGTTTATTGATATAAATGTTATAGCGATATTATAAAGATGGGAGAGTTTGTAAATAGCAAAGAGTCGTTGTTCAAACATGAAATTAGTTAGTTCCGCAAGTGATTTGTCATATGTATTTTACACATATGTAGATATACACATATTTTTTTCATATATTCATGAAGTATATAATTGTTAGATTGTTTTACCGTTATATATATATCCGACGGTTGAAATGCAATAGTGGTCCATGTTAGGTTCTTATACAAGTGTTAAGTAGACGAATCAATTATACAGACGCGTATTATGTTTTGTTATTGAGATATAGATTAATATGTTACGGTGTGTGGGTCGTACCGACTTTCGCTTTACTGAGGCTTTCCTGAAACGATTGATGAATACTGTTAACGTCTCTTCGCGGACTGACGCGCCCCTCGCGCACCAATTAATACGTTCCAAGAGATTTGTACCTCACGGTGATTGTTGGACGTTGAGGACTTGTGTACGATTAATTTATAAGTGACATTTGTTGATCGTTTTCTTTGTAATTTTGTTAGCTTTATAACGGTTTTTGTGTCGTCGTGTTTTCGGGGCCGAGCCGGTTCCGGCGTTGACTAACGCGTTGGAAACGCGCCGTCTGCCCGTCGCTTGCCGGCCCCTAGACTAGGTAGAAAACGCGTCGTCGCTTTTGATGCGAGTGTAGTATTTGTGTTATAATTGTGCCAAGGGAGATATATTGTGAGATTAAGAATTAAGTGAATGATATCAAAATTGGGAAGCTTAGATGATTATATTTATGAATGTGATAATAATATATGGAAGTTGTGAAACTATGTTTCACGGTCTAGTTTCGATCTTGTCAACGTATGTAAGTTAGTCTATGTTAGTTAGGTGGCAGCGAGCTCCCGGACACCGAACCAGCTATCCGTTTGAAGAGTTGCCCGCACCGCTAAACCTAATGGCGGTCGCGCTGCACTGACGTGTGCTTACGCGACCTTGCCCCGTGTTGTTTTACTTCCACATATTATTAAATAATCTCGCAATTGGCATAAATATCAACAATTACCGTTCCTCTGCTCCCGACTAGATATTCTATGAAAGAAATGACTTGAATATTGTAGTAGGACAGTGACGTCCCAGATTCGATCGTTACCCGTCGTGCCAGCGCTGCCAAAGACCGGCAGTGCTGAAGAGAAACTCTGTAAATCCATCAATCAATGTATCAGTATTGTTCAGAGTGTACAAATTGCCCTACCGTACCTGGTACGTAGGCATCGGACTAACAATCTAGACGGAAGAACGAATATACGTTGTACGAAGGGAGTGCACGTGAGTTGAAACCACGCGCGTATTCCCTTCTTTAGCATTGATTTCGCTGGCTTCGAGGAAACGCTCCGGTATTGGTCAACGACCCTTCCGCGGAGCCGGCGATTTCCGGCATTGTTGTTTCTTGGACGACACATATTCGTTTTTCCTCGACCAGTACTAAGAAGCGTACTTAACCGATAGCCGTGTGAGCCGAGAGCGGGTCAGCGGGCACTATATGAACACGCGTCGTTACTCGAACTCCTCCATCCGAGTGCCCGAACATTTCCGCGGGCCATTTCCGGTTTTACAGTTGACCACCGATTGCTTCTGGCGAGGTGTTATTAATTTTTAAGTGATTTGGTAATTTTTTGTCGATAGCGGCGACCGCGCCTACCGAGTATGTTGCTTGTGTGTGTATTCGGTAGTGCGGCCTTTGTGTTTTGCCGTACGAGAGACAGAAGCGATAGGGACGGACAGTGTACATATAGGCGTGTTGTTATTCCTTCCAGGTAAAGCAGGAATCGTAATGTTAGCCTCATTATCATTATGTTCGTGTTTAGCAAGCTGAAATAGATTTAGTTTATTGTATCGTTGTGAAGTAGTGTTTAAGTTGTGGCGCGCGTGGGCGGGCGGCCCGAGACTGAACTACACCTGCCACCCTACCCGCGTCGCGCCTCCCCCATATCCCTATACTATGACCATATGACAATTATCCCATCCAGAATCCATTTAATTTGACATAAATCGTACAATATGATTATATTTTTTATGACATATCTTAAGTAACATTCGACAAAATTTGAAATAAAACTGATTCGTTTACATATTAATTATTATTGTGTAATTGAGGATTTCCTCCCTATTAATTCCCATCAAATATATAATCAAAATTACATGAACTATACTATTATTTGATTATGTGGTTATATTCATTAATGTATAACGTTTATATTGTGCGAATCCATTTACGTGTATGGTTGATTGATGGATCGTTTATTGATGTTTAAGAATGCTATGTACGGTGAGATGTTGGCCAAGGCGGGCCAACTCCGCGCTATCGTTGCTTCTCATCACGCTAAGGCCCAATACATTATGATTAGTTATTTACAAGCAGCCAAGCAAACCTTTCACACAGTTATGTACCAATTAAAGTTTTCTTTGTTATTTTTAGAGCCATTTTTGTAATTGGTATAAGTTCAGAAACTAATAACTACCTCAATTTACTAAATGAATGAAGATTATTATGTATGTGCATTTTTTGGAACTTCTGAAATTTCAATAAGTTTAATTAAGAAATATGAATGCTATTTTCAAACAGTAATGGATATTGTCAAAATTAAGGTTTCTTAATGTAATAAAATATGAAAATTTATTGTATTTTATTTTTTTACCTAACAATAATTAATGATAAAATTGCTCACGTACACACATTCGTACCAAGTCTTATGTACCTTTGTCGTGGTTTCTGATTTGTGTCTTAAAGTATTGACACCTACTTTAACATAATATGCCTTATATTATATCATATACGATAAGTTATTTTTCTCTAGTTATATCATTAATTCGGGTTCCAAGTATTGCTATTGTGGTAAGCCGAATGCGATTTGAATAAGTCATTTATTACTAGCGCATCGTAGCGTCAAATTCATCACAACTAAACCGCGAATACGTGCGCACTCTTACGTGTAGTAATGGGCATGAACAGTAGTGCTATTGAATCTCGTCTGTAAATTTTTGGGTTTAATAGGCATTCATAGTTTAGTACCAGGTAATTAAATATTTCGCCCGAATCCATCGTGGTCAACGCTGACGCAGGCCAACTTCAGACTGATGACGCGTTGGTTCGCTATTGGGCGCGCGAATTCCTTAGAATGCGCGCGTCTTTATAATATTTCAGAACATAGATTTATATCGTTAGATAGGCCCCGACACCAAAAACTGTGGCATTGTTTTTGAATGTGTGCGTTATTAAAATGCCGACACACGCACACTAACGAGTAGTTAAAATATCGTGTTTCTGCCATTGTACTTATCTGTTGTTATTACCTATGTACTGAGAAAATAGTGTCATCTCTTTTTCTCCTACATTAGTTGCAAACACTACTTTCTCTTTCGTGCCTCGCCTTTTTAATTTGTTATTTTAGACAGTGCGGAAGGAAAAATAAAAGTTTTTAAATCAAATCGCAATACTTACGAGTGAAATGTTACACCTCTGGCTTTATTTGTGTTTCTAGAATTGCTGTTGCACTTTAGAAAGGCACACGATGGCATTTTGTGACACTAAACTGCTCCGGCTAACACTGTGTTTAGGGGTGCACTGATCCCAGGTTAGTGAGCTCACTCACTTCGACTGTGGAACAACACGGCGCGGTCTCACTGCGGTAAGGGCCTATCTAACGATATAAATCTATGTTTCAGAAGTAATGTTTGCGTTACAATGTGGAGTTAAGGTTCAGTTTGTTATATTATGTACGTTCAGTTTTGTAACGACGCTTCCATGCGCTTCGACTCTGCGCTAGTATAAATTGATCCTAAGTAGAGTGGTAATTGTTTTACTGGTAAAATTAATATACAAAGTTTAGAAAATACCTTTTTCCGAACTTCGATATAACCACAGGTTTTTTTGAAAAAAACTTTCTATTCCGTTTCAACGCACTAAGATTTTAGGAATAAATATTTTTTACTTCTATATAGGTTAACGTATTGTGCGACAAAATGTAAGGCACACTAATCCCCTTCTATGACGCGGTAGACCCGGACCGCGTTATAGGTAATAGCGTCGTAGGAGTATTGTCGTAAAACCAAATGATATAAAATATTGTACACTACAGAAATTTAACTTGAGAACTGGAGAGTTCTCAATATAAATTTTAACGCGGAGGCGTTAAAGGGGGGAAATACCGCGTTATATGGGGGACGAAAATCAAGATATACCGCGTTATAGGAGAATTACTGTATAAGGACCATATTGGTCACGGAACAAACTTATATGAATGTTCGACACAATGGACTATCTGGATGATAAAAGCAAAACGCATTATTTTCTGGTAAGGGAATAGGATATCTTTTGCTGGTAGCTTGATGGATCCTGTAGGTGCCTTTGACATTATCAAATCTAGTGTATCGTTCTGTCTTAGCAGTAAAAAGTGGTGCTATTTCGACCTTAAATGTAGAGATAGTCTTGTCTTTCATCTCGCTCATGATTTCGGATGCCACCTGTTCGATGACGGGGTCTCTGCTCGTAGGCTTCTTTTGGTGGGTGAATTTTAATTTGACGGCTATAAAAAAATACATTAAATTAGCATTTAAATCATATGTTTGAGTTGTGTTCATAATAGCGGTATACAAAATAGCTCGGTCGTGCTTTCCAATGCATGTCACCAAACATAATAAAAATGACTATTGGCAGTTGGCACTGATTTAAGGCGGCATTTGAATATAGGAGTTAGTTTGAGAGAACTACATCAGACAAAAACGTCGTGGTCGGATCGCTGTCACTATTGCATGTAAAGGCCTGTATTCACTTTGATTAGTGCGAGTGCAAGTGATTAGTAATTGACATTGATTAGTGCAGGTGTGTAGTGCAAGTAGTGTCCAATTATTGTTTAGTGGCTCTGCTAAGTAAATTCAGTAGTATGTAGTAGCTGTCAATCAGCAAGTATGGATGAACACCGAGAAGCGGGCTTGCAATTGGATGAAGTACTGAAAGAAGTATTAAACGCGGTGCTATCTGAAACTGAAGAAGTTTTGGATGCAGAACTTGCCTTCGACTAAGAAAGAGTTATAAAAATAATTTATTTCGCCTTCCACTGACAACGAGGTCAACTAGGCGGAGCGAGAAGCGGGAAATGAACGACTACTCCGTTCATTTTCTGCCTAGTTCTCGCTCCATCCAGCGAGGCGCAAATCAAGATTTTGGATCAATAATCGCATTCGAGGAAGGCCCGAGAAAGGAGATTTATTACGAATGAACAACGATTTGCATGACGACTCAAAACTAGTTTTCAAAAGCATACGCAGCGGACTCCGCTTTACTCGCTTGCTCCGCTCTGCTTTACTCTTTTGCAGTGGAAGTAACTGTATGAAATATAATAAAACTAGTTCAGCCAGTTTCGTACGGAGTCCGTAGGAACCTCGCTCAACTCGTTATAAATGTATGTGACTCTATCAACTCGTTCACTTCGCTTTGGTGGAAGCACATGTATGAAAATCATCGTTACGAGTATAGCGGAGTCCGTAATGGGTCCGTTCCGCTCGCAGTGGAAAGCGGGCATTAGTTTTGTTTTGAAAGAGTATTTGATTGACCTTTCTATGAAAAATGGTCGGTGAATGAGGAAAATAATAATACCGAATTTGAACGGATTATGAATACGGAAATTCTGATTTTTAATTGAGTAATACCGGGGGTATTATCAGTGGTATGTTTCAATACACGTAAAGTATTAAGGTTCTTCAATCAATTATTGGAAATCAATTATCCATATTGGTTCTATATACATAGTAATAGCTTTACCAAGAGTATATTAATAATGAAACTTTATGAAATATTTGTTTTCACAACGTTCTAACTCTGTAATCTACATTACGCGCGTTTAGAGGTGCTGTAATCTTCTTCAACGTATTATACGTTAGCAATTGATGCTTAATACAAATCATGTCACCCACTAATCTAGGTACCTTGTATAATTTACCTTTATTGCCTTCCATTTTTGCTTTTCTGGTCTGCTCATAATCTATTGAAGATCGCGTTGAGAGATGTTGTGTAACTTCTGAGGCTGTCAGAATCGTGCTTTCTTCTCTGGTTGGTGGTGGTGTCGGTGATGCAGAGATTGATGTTGCTAGGATCGAAGTTGGTTGAGTTGGGGATGTGGGAACTCTGGGTTCTTCACCAGGATGCGGCCCAAACATGTCGTCGTATTCCAGCCGCCTGTTCTCTGGAAAATATTACATACATTAGATACTTTAATGGTTGTTATATTGACTATCAATTTTATTGTTGTTTCTTGATAGGGTTATACTGAGAAACATAATAGTAGTTATTTAAAAAAGTGTTTTTGATAACTTAAATATTAGAACACAGATTGTTTTAAAGAGTATATAATCGTATTAGATTACATAATAAATAAATGTAATTTATGGTTTTTGTACGATACACCAACATTTTAAGGTAACATTCAATAACCCTAATATTTATAGAAATTACGGCCGTGATTAAAAAATGGAGTCCTTACTAAGACGTGAATGTTTTTGGATGTTGTTTGCGGAGCCCGGGGTCAAACTGTTTAGAAGTCTTCGGGAAGGGACTCCAATACTTCCTACGTCCAACTTGAATGCTGTAAGACGAATTTATTATACGAGTAGTACTTTGAGTAGTGTAGCAACATCTACAATATGCGCTATTAAAGTGTTTCTGACCGCATATACCTAGAAACATAACCCATCATTGTTCATGCTTGGCTAAATTTTGCAGTTTATTTCGTGTATTTCAATAGAATTTTCCGCAGCGAATTCGTCTCGTATGGCGACTAAGGGCCAGTTTTTTGATCCGTAGTAAAAAATGGTTTTACCATTTGTTACATTAACTATAGTTAAATGAATAACCATTGGTAAAATCGTAAATGCGTTTTTCAATGCCTTTTTTTACTATAGTTAAAGTTAACAATTTGTCAATTTGTTGCCAGTGCAATGAGCAATGACATCCCAAAAAATGTGGTTCTTTTTTGTGGGGATCATTTATTTTGTATGACAACACTAGACATATTGAGTGAATGAAATCCATTTTTGCCATCTTCATTCGTTATTTGCGCTTTGAAGAGTTTGAAGTGTCAAATTAATCTAAATAACACGATATAAATAAAGTTGTTTTTCTGTGATTTAATACGGTTTACACTTTTTACGATACTTCAATATATAAATAACGATGTCCGCAAACAGCCAACGGTCAAATAAGTAAGTTCAAACATATTTTCGTGTTATTTATTCCGGTTTATCTTGTGTTTCGTAATAGAAAGTAATACATTTATGTTTTGTTAAAGGGACCATACTGCTAACTTCGCCAAAAAAAGAAACTGCCAAACTGGTGATGCTTCTCAAGGATTACACAGTCGTAACCTGCAAACAACTGATCACTGCAGCAATGTACAAAAAGATGCAGCTTGGAAATCTCTGTGACGTTTTCAACTCAGATGGGTCTAGACACCGAAGTGTTAAATTTAATATACATTTAATGAAGGTGTAGGCACATTTTTATATTTATTCTTGTATAGCTGTGTCCTACAACAAAAGGAAAAAATCTTTTAACCCTTTGGAAACAAGGAAGCGGATTATGATCCACACGGATAAAAAAAAGAGTTTAGAAACAAAGACAAATAAGAGAGGATGATTTGTTCAATTATGCTTAGGAAGAGCATCAAAAACATTTGCTGCACCAATGAGAGGCCCACCAAAAATTCATACTGCATAAAGAGGAGGTGCACCAAAAAGTGATGCAGCAGATGGAAGAAAGGCACAATAAATATATGTAGCAGCAAAAAGAGTTGCATCAAATTGAGGTGAAATGCAAGAAGAAACAATTAGAAAATATTTAATTGCTACTTTAGGGTTTCATGTAAATTTTGTAATGTTTTTTTAATAAAAATGGTTTGTATTTAAGTTATAATTAAACAGTTTATTAATCAAGTCAAATGTTTTATTTATAAATTCTTGTAATAAAGTAGATAGATGCTAACTCACAAATGTAATAAAAGCCCTAAAGAATATCATAGGTCCCTAACTAATGTGTAGCTGTAGTTTTTAGTATAAGTACATACTTGTATGTACTTATAATAATTATAAGTTAATATTATTAGTAATATATAAATAATATTAACTCTAATTCATTATGTATTCTATTGCCTATAATATTAACTTATAATAATTATAAGTTAATATTATAGGGAATAAAACACATAATGAATTAGTAATATACTTAATTATATACTGCTGCGGTTCTGTAGCTAGTAATGAAGCAAAATAGGTTTGTATGAGCTGCTGTCTATATATACTCTTGTTCTTGTATTTTATTTAATTATAATAATTATAAGTTAATATTATAGGCAATAAAACACATAATGAATTAGTAATATACTTAATTATATACTGCTGCGGTTCTGTAGTTAGTAATGAAGCAAAATAGGTTGGTATGAGCTGCTGTCTATATATACTCTTGTTCATTGGCAGTTTAAGATCATTCCCAATTTCAGTAACAATCCAGAGCACTGTTCCCTTCGATAGGGGGTAACAGTGACAAAAATCTACATCATCCCAGGTTTCTAATGGCGGATGACATTGCCTAAATATTTTTGGTCACTCATTAACACATTCTCATATAATATTATCGCCTTCTTCATCGTCTCATTAATTAAAGTATCTCAATATGTTTAAATTCATCATTAGATAGTAATAAACGTATTTATCATAGTTTGATTTCTGTGACAAACAGCTGTTAGTATATAAATTACCAGCGGCCATCTTTTTAACCCTCCGATACTGAGTAGTTAACTTTTTTGACTAATGGTTAGATATTTTACCATTGGATGCTCTTACCACGGATCAAAAAACGCATTTTCCTGATATTTAACTAATAGTAACGATTTTTTACCAATAGTTGAGTTAACTACGGATCAAAAAACCGGCCCTAAGGGCCAGTTTTTTGATCCGTAGTAAAAAATGGTTTTACCATTTGTTACATTAACTATAGTTAAATGAATAACCATTGGTAAAATCGTAAATGCGTTTTTCAATGCCTTTTTTAACTATAGTTAAAGTTAACAATTTGTCAATTTGTTGCCAGTGCAATGAGCAATGACATCCCAAAAAATGTGGTTCTTTTTTGTGGGGATCATTTATTTTGTATGACAACACTAGACATATTGAGTGAATGAAATCCATTTTTGCCATCTTCATTCGTTATTTGCGCTTTGAAGAGTTTGAAGTGTCAAATTAATCTAAATAACACGATATAAATAAAGTTGTTTTTCTGTGATTTAATACGGTTTACACTTTTTACGATACTTCAATATATAAATAACGATGTCCGCAAACAGCCAACGGTCAAATAAGTAAGTTCAAACATATTTTCGTGTTATTTATTCCGGTTTATCTTGTGTTTCGTAATAGAAAGTAATACATTTATGTTTTGTTAAAGGGACCATACTGCTAACTTCGCCAAAAAAGAAACTGCCAAACTGGTGATGCTTCTCAAGGATTACACAGTCGTAACCTGCAAACAACTGATCACTGCAGCAATGTACAAAAAAGATGCAGCTTGGAAATCTCTGTGACGTTTTCAACTCAGATGGGTCTAGACACCGAAGTGTTAAATTTAATATACATTTAATGAAGGTGTAGGCACATTTTTATATTTATTCTTGTATAGCTGTGTCCTACAACAAAAGGAAAAAATCTTTTAACCCTTTGGAAACAAGGAAGCGGATTATGATCCACACGGATAAAAAAAAGAGTTTAGAAACAAAGACAAATAAGAGAGGATGATTTGTTCAATTATGCTTAGGAAGAGCATCAAAAACATTTGCTGCACCAATGAGAGGCCCACCAAAAATTCATACTGCATAAAGAGGAGGTGCACCAAAAAGTGATGCAGCAGATGGAAGAAAGGCACAATAAATATATGTAGCAGCAAAAAAGAGTTGCATCAAATTGAGGTGAAATGCAAGAAGAAACAATTAGAAAATATTTAATTGCTACTTTAGGGTTTCATGTAAATTTTGTAATGTTTTTTTTAATAAAAATGGTTTGTATTTAAGTTATAATTAAACAGTTTATTAATCAAGTCAAATGTTTTATTTATAAATTCTTGTAATAAAGTAGATAGATGCTAACTCACAAATGTAATAAAAGCCCTAAAGAATATCATAGGTCCCTAACTAATGTGTAGCTGTAGTTTTTAGTATAAGTACATACTTGTATGTACTTATAATAATTATAAGTTAATATTATTAGTAATATATAAATAATATTAACTCTAATTCATTATGTATTCTATTGCCTATAATATTAACTTATAATAATTATAAGTTAATATTATAGGGAATAAAACACATAATGAATTAGTAATATACTTAATTATATACTGCTGCGGTTCTGTAGCTAGTAATGAAGCAAAATAGGTTTGTATGAGCTGCTGTCTATATATACTCTTGTTCTTGTATTTTATTTAATTATAATAATTATAAGTTAATATTATAGGCAATAAAACACATAATGAATTAGTAATATACTTAATTATATACTGCTGCGGTTCTGTAGTTAGTAATGAAGCAAAATAGGTTGGTATGAGCTGCTGTCTATATATACTCTTGTTCATTGGCAGTTTAAGATCATTCCCAATTTCAGTAACAATCCAGAGCACTGTTCCCTTCGATAGGGGGTAACAGTGACAAAAATCTACATCATCCCAGGTTTCTAATGGCGGATGACATTGCCTAAATATTTTTGGTCACTCATTAACACATTCTCATATAATATTATCGCCTTCTTCATCGTCTCATTAATTAAAGTATCTCAATATGTTTAAATTCATCATTAGATAGTAATAAACGTATTTATCATAGTTTGATTTCTGTGACAAACAGCTGTTAGTATATAAATTACCAGCGGCCATCTTTTTAACCCTCCGATACTGAGTAGTTAACTTTTTTTGACTAATGGTTAGATATTTTACCATTGGATGCTCTTACCACGGATCAAAAAACGCATTTTCCTGATATTTAACTAATAGTAACGATTTTTTTACCAATAGTTGAGTTAACTACGGATCAAAAAACCGGCCCTAAGCCGGGACATAAAACGTAATTTAAAGCATGATGTAATAAAATGTTTATGTCCAATTCCTACTTTAGAGACAGAGTAGAAAATATTTGTAAACAAAAAGTTCATGTTCTTGTCTACAAATGCTTGATGTATGTACTTACAATGATCATTATTCGCAGGGCGTAGTGTAGTTGGGCAAGTCGGCTGTTCAGGTGTACTTATAGGCACTCCAGCTCCCAAAAAGGAATTTTGTTTGTTCAGTCTTGCATATTCTGAAAGTGAGGAGTCTCGAAATTAGAAGGAGTTTGCAGAATATTTGTGTTGTTTTAATTATTAATTAAGTTTTTTTTATATAACTCTTGGCGTAAATTGGTAAAATTGCGTACATTAAAATGTGTTTTTTAATGCGTCTAATTAATAAATTACCCTTTGACTGCAACATTTTGTTTCATTGGATACGAACCCATAACCCGGGAATCGTCTGAGACTTATCCATAACTATATACGCGATAGTTATTGAATTAAACTGCTTAACAAATTAAAATCCTTTCCTTTTGCGTCGTTAAGTGTTATTTTATGTGAAGTTTCCCCAAGTACCTGCTTTAAGAAGATCAACAAGCACAAAAGCCTGTTGCAAAGCCTCCGATTCACTGGAAGTAGATCTTGCAGGTGCCACGCTGAAAACCAACAATGCTATCACACAAAACCATTTCATATTACTTTTATTGCAGAATTCTTATTGCACATATAAATAAGATTAAATTCGCTTTTTTATTGTTATATTAAATTTACCGTAAGCGCAAAAAGGTTTAAAAAACTTTCAGTATAGACTTAGGGAACTTTTGCAAAGTTGGACCACTAATTATTTTACCCCAAGTAGGTCTGTAACGACGATTGCTATTTTCATTGCAACCCTCTTCCGACTTGGCTAATGATGTTCAGGTCCCTTTGTATATACTATTTTTAATATAATTATAAAATTAAATGTGATTGGTAAAGCGTGCCACGTGACTAAACAACCATACTTCATTCAGTGTTTGTAATGGTTGAATTCGAAGTAAAAACATCAACAAAAAACAACTGTCATCCATATTTGAACACACATACGGTCTTACTAATAAAGAATTATGCACATCGTATAAGCCTGTTATAAGAAAAATGTTACTAATAATTCCTGAATTGACACGTTTGATGTATACGGCTGTTATAACAAGTGTCTGGTTTGTATGAAGACTTGTACAATGCTTATACAACGCCGAGGCCTAGTTTAACGGGTGTATAGGACATAAATTGCGTTATTTGATCTCATTTCGCGTTTGACAGCATTTTTGGCTGTTTAGTTCAAGGATAGATTTAAGTTAGTAGGTATTTGTGTTTGTTGAAAATAGATTTTATAGATCAAATGGAAGATTTAGATAATATTGATATGCAGCTAATACATACGATTGAAGATTTGCCGCATCCAAGGAAAGTCAAAACATACCAAACTCGGTGCAATCCGTTATTACTTTCGGATGGCGATTTCAAAACAAAATACCGCTTTTCAAAGAAGTATGTTATGAAGATCTGTGACAGTGCGAGCTGATGTCGAAAAGAGTAATAGAGGTGGATGGTTTTCGATTTAGGTGTCTTCTTCATGGCTTCTCAGTGTCTTTAGAAAATGCCAAATTATATATAGTAGCACTGGCAATCCTCCACAATATTGCTATTGATATGAAAGAAGACCTGGATGTTACGTATGATGACACTGAGAATGCTCCAGAAGAACCAAGGCCAACCTAGACGCCCCCAAGCAATCAGGCTGGACAAGCTGCTAGAGCTGCTTTTATTGAAACATATTTTTAAAGCTGTTTTATTTACATAGGTGTGGATAGTTAGACGTGAAATAAATAAAAAGTTATATTTCATTTAAAACAGGGGTTTTATTTTTTTTATAAGTATATAATTATTCATTTAATTGCTGCTGTAATAGTTTGAGCCTTAGAAGATGCTCCTGTCTAGCCCATTTGTGAGCTTCGGCAAGTTGCTTCTGTTTGAGCTCATGTGTTTCAGCCATTTGCCTTAGTTTGGTTTCATGCTCTTCCTGCAAACACTGGAACACTGCCGTGTTGCGGAGTTTGGCACTTTCCACTATTTGAGATGCCTAAAAAATGTAAGTATGATCGTTGAGGGCTTTTGAATGAAACAGTCCTTTTCTCTATCACATTGATACTAACCTCTCCCAACTTTTGTACTGCAGAACGTGGCTTCTTATGTAAAATTCTAGTCCTCTTTGTCTGAATATAATTGTTTTGGTTGCTAAAATAAATACAACTTACATTTGAATTATGACTTCTATCAGAATTATTAAGTCAAACGTCAATCAAACACGGCGGGTTGCCAGGGTAACAATAAATAAGGGTCGTTTAGTTATTCAACCAATACACATCGATTATTGGTCAAAGAGGTGTTTATGCCCTGTACAAGCTCTATTCACTGAATAACTATCACCTTGTTATAACTCATGCATAGTGATTTTTTTATTAGTTAGACCGATAGTATTTAGGTAGTTGTTATAATAAAGAATATGGTCTAATCTTAAGCGAATATAAAATGCGAATGGTGAATAGTACATTTAGTTTCATCAACGGACGTCATGGCAGAATACAAAATAACATCCTTGTCACCTCGACGTCCGTCGTTCAACACCTGAACATTTCTTAAAGCAGATTTTGCCGCGCAACACAACTACGTGGAACCAGCTGGCCACTGAAGTATTTCCAAACCAATTCGACTTAGGGTCCTTCAAGAAAAGAGCGTACCAATTCTTAAAAGGCCGCCAACGGACTAACGAGCCTTCTGGCAATGTGAGTATCTATGGGCGGCGCTATCCCTTAACATCAGATGAGCCTCCAGCCCGTTTGCCTCCTGTTTATGTAACAGGAAATGTATGTATGTAAAAATTTAGGAAATAAGGGTTCTATGAAAAATGCATAGGCAAATCGGTATTCTTTTGAGAGAGACGTGGGAAGATCTGATTAGCTGATGATTTCGGAAGTCATATCCTCAGATTTCTAATTCTGGCAAGTAGGTGATCAGCACTGACACACAGCGTGGATTTTTGGGTCTAAGGCATGCCTCACGATAGATTTCTTCACCGTATTTGTAAGCTGTATTCAAGACAGTGTTTGTTTTGACAACAAACTCCCATGCGCAATTAGAGAATGATCACTAAATAAATTCAAAGCCCTCGTTAAACGTAAATTAATCAATAAAGCTTTTTATAAATTTGATGAATATTTCAATGATCCTAATCCATGGGAGTAATTGGTCCAGTTTAAACAATTTGTATGACTCAAAACTTAGCGATTTAAAAGAGTGGCGGGAAGTTTCTTGCCAGTTCTTCTTGCCCGCTCTATGCCCTTGACTTGCGAACTGGTAGTGAATGTAAATTTACAATTAATTTAACTTCTTTCTGACGATTCATAAGTGTACTTGTTTACCTATATGAAGATATTTTTGAGTTTGAGTTGTATTTTTTATTAAATATCTTCTATTTAAAAATTCCTTTTTGTTCCTCACAATAATTGCACATAGGTACTAATTATTAATAAAAGAAAGACAAATAAAGAGCTATCGAACTGGTTTGGAAAACAATTCTTTTCGAATTCCGAACGTTTTTTCATTCGACTCCGTAAGGTTAATTAATTCTTTAGAATTTTCAAAGCATTTTCCAGCTGGTCTAGAATTTTCTAATAATCTGAAATCAAAGGCGATTGGAAGCGAAGAAAAAAAGCTCAGTTGATTATTAAAATTTCACATGTTTTGAGCGAAATTGGTTTTTGTAAGGAAGAGCAATAATTTGAATGAACTTTCTCTGAGTATATTTCAGATGTTTAGTTTACCGATTTTGTTTTGTTTTTTTTTTGTTTCAATTACAATGCTCAATATTTTATACGTGGGTAACACTGAAAATGTTTAGAACTGGCCAAGGCATTTATATGTTGTGCAGAAAATCCTATGTCTTAATCTCTATCATGAGTCATAAAGTTTTTCAATAAAATCTACGTGCTCTTTACTAAAGTTCTTTCAGCTCTTTCTGTCAAATTGGGTTGACGCTGTGATGAAAGAGGACGTTTAGATAAAGTGGAGTGGAGTCTAGTTGCCCACGACACGGAATCCTAGTGTGGGGGTTAATGGACTTTCTCTTAAATGTATAGTTAAATAATTATAAAAGCTTTTTCTTCCTTTTTTATTTTAATATATAGATAAAATTAATTTAATAGTTTAAATTTTTCGTAGAAATAAAAATAACGTTTATTTAAGTGTTGCTGTTTAATAAATAAAATGTTTAAATGTTTACCTACTTATATTTACTTAGGTGTCTATATGTTTCGGCTAAAATCGACAATGTTAGTCTGTTCGCTCATTGCATCGTTTGTATTATTTGGTACCATTCGGCATTCGTTTAACCCGTGTCAGTCGAAGTCTTTGCGTCTTACAACGCGATTGTGTATTCTTGAAGGTGAGTGATTTGACATTACGATGCGAGATTAATTAATATTATAAAATTTGTGTACATCTGTATAAAATGGTAATATTTTTAAATTATACGTGTTTAATTTACCAATTTCCGTTTCCGTTAACAAACGGAAATTAATTTAAATTATATTTAAAACACTTCCTAGTATACTAATGCTGACAAATGAAATTTATATTTTACGTTAATTATTAAATGATATTAGTGAATATTTTTTTTAAATTTATTTAGTTTTTTGCCAGTTCTTCTCTTCCGTTCTACGCCCTTGATTTGAGAACTGGCAGTAAATGTAAAATTAAAAGCATTTCATATATATATATATATATATATATTTTTTTGACGTTCATAAGTGTACATTGTGTTACCTATATGAATAAGTGGTTTTGACTTTGACTTTATTACTTTAAGTATATCTTCGCTTGTTGTTGCTGGGTTCGATTGGCGGCGGTTAGTTTGTCAGGTTTTTAAATTATGAAGGAAATGAAATATTAAACTATCTTGTACGTCGTTGTTCACGCAAAAGCGATGAAAATGCATAGAAAATGCATAGTATTTAAAATTGCTTAACAATGTATGCGACTAGCTGATGCGAATTTGTTATGGTATATTATTATCTATATGTTAATTTTGAATATACTCAAGATGCAATTTTTAGACTTGTAATCTTAGTCTAAAAATTGCATTAACTAATAATGTATTTATTTTTTTAAATACATGTGTCGTCACTGAGTCATCATAAAACAATACGATCTAGCCTCACTTAACACTAATAAGTAATTTAAGCCTAACCTAATTAACTAATAAAGGTTTTTAAACATATGAAAGCGTCCAATAACACTACTTATAGTTTATTAAGGGAAGACATTGTGTTCTATTTATCCATATATCTATGGACTATGACGTAAAATAAAAAGATATATAAAAATTTCATCTTTTTTGACTTTATTACTTTGCAGCAATTGTGGTTTAATGGCTTCACTGTGTAGAGTTTCAACTCTCCACCTTGACGTCATGTTTTCGAATTACGGCTGTCTAGCAATAAATTTTAATTATAATTCGCAATTAATACTTGCTCGCTTGGCCAAAAATGTATAAAGCTATGTAAGATTAATAATTTAGTAAAAACAAAGATGGAAATTGAAATTCCTCCCGAAATTCCTTTTCTAATTTGCTATATTGGAAAATGTTTTACATTTTTTTGGCAGGAGGCTCACCTGATATTAAGTGATAGACATAGACAGTAGACACTCACATTGCCAGAGGGCTCGCAAATGCTTTGCCTTAAAATAACTTAATGTATTGCTATTTATAGTTAACTTTTTTTTAATTTAATGTTTTATATACAAATTAAAACGTTATATGTGATTAACGTCATTTCCTTCTAATCATTCCTCTCTTTCCATCATATGTGAATCATTCTGTTACTCTGATAACGAATGTATATTAAAGTTATTAGGTCCTTAATTTAAATTATACTTTCCCCAATCTCACACCCTTAATAATACTGCTTAAAACTAATTAACTTCGATGACGAAAAAGATAGCAATATTTTGAAATCTGATCTATGTTTAATGCTCTATTATATTTAAAACCGTCGTTCTAGCAAGATCTATGAAATTAAGCACTAGACATTAAATATATAAAAATTCTTAATTATTACACGACTTTTAATTATGAATTTGTTATGTAAAGAATAATGAAGTTACTAATGAGTATTTTATTAAATGAACAAAGCGAACAAATGAGTTTAATTTTCAACGTTTATTTCGTATCCTCTTTTAATAAATCGGTAAAAAACGACCTCGAAGATTTAATGTATTTTCGTTACCTTTATACCGGTTTTTATAACCTGTCGGATACTGCTACTAGGGTGCTATATTTCTCATTAGTAACATCAAACAAACAAACAAAAAGAAGTTCCTTCGAAACCTATATACTTAATAGAAAGTATCTAAAACTTCTTTCCTTACCTTTACCCTACGAAGTACTTGAATTTGACTCACCAGACCATCGTAGCTTTAATCAAGTTTAGTTTGAAGATAGTGAAACGGAAAACGCATAGTTGCTGGGAGAGTAGGAGACAGTGCGTTTCGGACGATTATCTGCTGCCGGAAATATTATAACCTTTTTGCTGTGTCGACTCGCACAGTCTAGCGTCAACAAGCTCCCATTCTAGCAGCAGCAACTCTCGCAGCTTAATAGTTTTTTCGACTATTCGCCACAGAGAGACCTATTTGAGAAGCGTATGGGGGTATTATACTGTGAATTTAAAATGTACTTAGAAACGTTTAATGGTTGAAAGGTTTTTTGGTAATTTTATAAAAACCACTTAATTGATCCTGTTCACTGTTTACATATGTTTTATTTACTTTGCTTTGTTCCATTAGTTTCGTCTAAATAACTATGTTTTATGTATTTTTGCACTTCTTGCGCTAACCTTATCTTTCATTTTTTCTTCTCACAGTGGTTGCCTGGAAGAGATCGCCCGAAAGCGATGAGGCCGCCAGTAACCCTCCTTTTTATTTGTACATCTATTGTATTATATTTCTGTACATGCGACGAAATGTTAACAAACAAAATAAAATAATTGTATATACGATTGATAATATTTTAAATTAAAATTGATCCATACGCTGTTAATAAAAAATATGTCAAAGATAAAGTTAAAAAGGAAAAAATATATCAAAATTCGGAAAACTTTCAGTTTCGCGCTAAGGGCTCTAGATTCAGGGCAAGAGTTGCGAAGTTAGGTGACCTGATTCATACGGGAGTTTAAAATCTTTGGAATCTAGTTGTATATTATATATATATATATATATATATATACATTATACACACTACGATAAAAATATTTAAATCAGCGACAATATTAAAAACAAGTACTTTTTAGGTCACGGGTTTATTGTTACAATTGCAACACCGTTATGGTGATGTTTTTAAATGGATTGATTTCAATACATATATGATACTTTTTTGATATACATATAATCTTTCTATGATTTTGAATGAAACCTCTGGAGAAAACTTATCACTCGGCACGCAAAACTACGCACAATTTAGAATGTTATACTTTTACCATCGAGCTATTATAAAAAGTGGTTAGTGCGGCAATGTTTTAGATATGGGCCTTTCTGTTTCTGTTTCGTGGTCGTCGATGATGACACATCAGAGTCGCACGCTGAAGCTAACCAATACTGCTCTATCGAGGTTTTTAGTGACATATATATTTGCAACGACGGCATATTAAATAAAAAAAGTTGCCTTCACTTAACATAAATCAATATAATACTGTTGTTCTGCAAAAATACATAAGTCTTGACTTAAGAAACCACGAGTTATTACATATTTCGGCCATACAATGCGCGGAGGCAATGAGAAGTGTGAAACTATTTATGGTTGGTTAGACAGAAGGAAAAAGAGCGCGTGGCTGTTCACCAAATAGATGGACCGACCAAGTCCTATCATCTAGACAGAAACCGGACACCGCGATGCTTAGATATGAGCTACGTACCAAAGAGAGATACTATATTCTACCACATAGACATAGGGTGCTTCCTGGTGAAATAATAAGATATATGGATTTATTTCCATCAGAACGAAGTACATATACAAATATACATAATTGCAACAAGGTTGAATCCCACGACCATAATGGCACTTTGATTGCCAAATGATTACACAAATTGTTTACTTTTATAACATCGTAATACCTACTCTAATGTTTTGATACAGTTTCTATCAGCAAACTTGCGATAAATAATATAGCAAGTAAGGAACTTGAATTTTGATTACTTTTCTTGGTAAACCAAGAAATGCCAAAAAAAATTAAACTATTAATTTTTTTTTATAAAGTAATTAGTACTTTCGACAAAGCCTTTGATTTTCTATAACATTCTATCGGCAAATGATGTAGGCATAGTAATGATGGCTAAACGAGTTATACAAAGTAGTAAACGAGACGGCATAGTTTCGGTAATATTAGGTAATTAAAATTTTAATAATTCTGACTGCCACTGACACTTTAATACGGGTTTCACTTGTCGATAAAGAGGTAATTAAAGCAGCATCGTTTCATCGAACGATATATAAACCTGTAATCCATGATAACGCCATCATGCAGTGCAGGTTGGCGAATAACAAACTATACGCAGTGTGTTACAAATTGAGTAATTCACAAAAAAAAAGTTGAAATGTTTATCTAAAACGCACCTCTAAGACATTATACATTTATTAGAAGTTAAATATGAAAGAACTATTTAAAAATTTGAGGTAAACCTAAAACAATCGTCAAATAACATAATATTGCTCTATAATCTACTGATATTATATGCATAACCAAACTATTTTATAAATAATATTGAAAAAGTCTTTTGAAGTCCGTTTCTTTGAAAGCCGTTTTTCTACTATCCGATGTTTCAATTGATGAATAATTTTAGATCGTTATTTTAGTATATTTAACCTTGGGAAATTATTTTATTTTGTTAAGCGACTACCTGATCGTAGTGAGACGATTCTCAAAATATTTCCATCTCCACTTGCAAATAAAATTGCTAATACGTTGAGAATCTAATGCGTTATTACGAGACCTATATAATGATTAGGCCAAATGGAAGACTATGAACATTTTCAAGACATGATAAGTTTGAGAACCATTTTCATGGTACTATTTTCAAATCCACATGTCGCGGGCTTAAAGCAGATTGAAACGTTATCTTATCAATATTATCAATGAAATATTTATTCAAGTATATCAAGATATGGCTCGGGATAAACATTTCGAGTGCACACATGTTTTATTATAATGCTGTACACCGTGTATTCACCCATTAATTAGTTATACGACTTAGACTTCAAAATATTATTTTCAAAATTTAATTGGCCTTCGGACGCTGTTACCGCGGTCATTCAAAAAATAACCACTCCGCATTGTATCAATATATAGTATAGGTACTTTGTTATTACGAATGTCATATATAAAACTGTGTAAACAATAATTTTGCAAGCTTATTACGTTGTACACAATTCTGTGTCTGCAACATAAAACAATATTACACAAACATTGTTACATTATAGTAATTCGACTTCGGGTCTTTCAAGAAGAGAAGGTACGCTCTTTTCTTGAAAGGCTGGCTACGCACTTGCGAGCCCGCTGGCATTGAGAGTGCCCGTGGGCGTTATCACGTAACTTCAGATGAGCCTCCTGCCTGATTGCCCCATGTTCTATACAAAAAAACAGGAAGTAGAAGAACAGCTTTTTAATTACTGAAACCAACTCGTAACTATTGTTGTTTCGGCATGAATTTGACCTGTAAACCTTTACGGTGGCCTTGGACGGTAGTTTTGTATTTATCAGATAGTCTAGTCTATTTGAGTGAATATTTAAATAGATTCGCCATAGATCCAAAAGGAAGCTAAACAATCCATTAGCTGCCCTATAACAGTCGTTAACTAATCGGGCATTAAATTAGGAGCACAGATGTAATTTAATTCGTTAACTAACCATTCGTAATTACGGATGTAAGTAGGTTTCTTATATGTACTTAAAATATATCTGTTTAATTGCTTCATAATTTATAAAGATTATCATTAAAATATTGTATTAATAATTATTGGCTGATTGGTTTTTAAATCGTAATCAATAACAATAATTAGAATTAATGAATTAAATCAGTCGAGACGTTATCAACAAACTGTCATAATTAGTCATTTTCCTAAACACAGGAATATTGCAAATACCAACTTCGCGCCAATAGACTACTATTACTTCTTTTTTTTCGCCCATGGCTTTCGATCATACACTATTACTTCTACTGACGACCATAGACACACATAGAATTATCTGGGCGGAAGAATTATTTGAGCTAAATCTGTCATTTACAGGCAATTCTCTCGGACGTCGAGGCAGAATACGAAACCTCGACGTCCTCCGTTCCACAACTGAGCGTTTTCTAAGGCGGTATCTGCCGCGCACCACCACTATAACGAACCAGCTGCCCACTGAAGTATTTCCGAACCAATTCGACTTAGGGTCTATCAAAATGCGTACCAATACTGAAAAGGCACTCGCACTCGCGGGCTTTCTGGCATTGAGAGTGTCCATGTGCAGCGTCCACTTAACACCAGATAAGCCTCCTGTTCTATAAAACTAAAACATTGGCGTTGTTCAGTTGGATTGTATGAATATGTTTTCGTCACAGTTACACTTTAATCGAATTCCACAGAGATGTAATAACATCACACAATCGTCTTTTGTGTCTTCTGACTCGACCTCCGTTTTGAAAAGGTGAACGACTTGAATGTGTCTTGTATTCGCTCAGTTATCGTTTTAATGTTACTGATTCTCGCTTTTTCTGGTTTGATAGCGGCCTGTAAACAGTACATAAGTAAATATCAAAGTTCTATTTAATACGTAGAGTTAGAAGGAAGAGCAGTGTTGGCTTCAGCGTCTGTGAATTGCATTTGAGTCGCGGCTTTAGAAATGGATTTTTCTTTATAATGTGCTTTTATGAAGTGTTATCGATATGAAATCGGCATGTGTTAAATATTGACGATGTGTGAAAAATAAACATCAAAAACACATACAATCTGAGACCCAGACCTTTATAAAGATTATAGGTATACCTATATATTATAGTGACGACGTTTGTAAACAAATATATACATTATTATTATTTGTTGACTAGTGAATGATTATTTTCCAGCTGTTTTATATTTATTTATACAGCCTATATTTTTGATACTGTCACATAGGTACTACCTTTCTGTGAGCGCATTTAAGTTAATCTAAAGTTGAAAACTAGGCCTCAAATTTCTGTATCTGTTTCATGATCATTTGTCAATCTAATAGGAAAGTAGGTGATCAGCCGCCTGTGCCTGACACACACCGCCGTCGACCTTTTGGGTCTAAGGCAAGCCGGTTTCTTCACGATGTTTTCCTTTACCGTTCGAGCGAATTTTAAATGCGCATATAGAAAGAAAGTCCATTGATGTACGGCCGGGAATCGAACCTGACCTCCGGAATAATAAATAATGATAATAGGCCAACACTGGCCTAGAGGCTTCAGCGCTATGCCTTCCACCATTTTCTTTCTTTCCAAGGAGAATGTATTGCTTATCTCTTTATTAAACACCCCTCGTAATGATCACTTATTTATAGCAAGTGTCCATTACATATATATAGTTATAGTGAGGACAGAAAACAGCTTTAGCTTTCATGTGAGACATTGGACTGGGTTTTAGAAGTGCCTTCACACTCCACTTCTCTAAATAACATTAGCACCTTGGATGTGGATTCCTCTGTAAGATCCCTAGATCGGAGCTCAATACCGGAGTTCTTATCTTCAAAAATCTCGCTGTTTTCTTCTGATGATGACGAGAACACCTTGTAAAATGTAATATTTGGCTTAATTTTAACGTTACCTACGTCTTGTCATGGAGATATATAATGTTAAAACTGCACGAGAACTTCACAAGCATCGTGTTTTGCTTCCTTTAAAAAATAAAATCGATTCTAAAATGCACGAAAAATAAATAACAATATTTCTCATTTCTATTGATTGGTCTTATACCAAGAGAATAAAAGGTATTAAACAATTTATTAATATACGGGGTATCATCGTATTAGGCAATTTTTAGGAAGTCTTTTGTTTTGATTTTTGGCTACGAAAAAAGACTTACAGGAATAATAGACATCCTCTTCAAAGTCGGGATGTCTGGTGGAGTGTTATTTGGTGGAATTAGAACTGGGTCTATGCAGAGTCGGTTATCTTCGTTCGCGTTGAATATGAAGAAGGAATCTGCGAGTGGCGGCAAACACCGTTGGATTATGTGACCAAGTGCCAACAGTGCACATGACATGGCAGCAAGGACCGCAATAACTGGGGCATAGCTGAGTCTCTCAACGGGAAGAGAACACGTAGATTTGCGTTCGTCGAACCTGTGAAATCATATATACAACTTATAAGATGTCATCAGAGGAGAGGGAGGCTTTTTGTGCCCGACGATGTCCTCCAATGTCAGACACAAAACGGTCACAGATCAGTCGAATCGACGACGACATAGCATGTTTTGTCATCACCTCATAATAATCAGTCTCTTTTTTTGGTTAATTTCTGGACGTAGGCCTCCTTATCTTCCTCCAATACGCCCTGCACTGGCCATCTGCATCCATCGAGAACCAGTCTTCATCTATGCGGTTTAGTATAATTTCGTTTCGTTCAAAAAAAATTGTTTAGGCAGGCATGGAACGTCATAGCAACTGGTGCGTCACCATCTTGCCTAGAGAAGTATTTTAGCGGCTTCTTGAAATTATCAACGTTTGATTTTCTTCTTCTTCTTTTGGTGCCTCTCCATTACTGGAGGTTGGCGGTCAGTCTCGTGAAGCGTGTCTTGTCCTGTGCCAGATGCAACTCAACAGTCGGAATACCGCCTAACGTTACGAAGCCATGATTATCTCCTTCTACATTTACCTTGGATATAACCAATTATAATTAATTGAAGGCGGTGGTAGTCATGGCGCACGTGCCAACTTGTTTTTTTATTGTTATATAAATATGATTTTTTAATCTATATTGATGAATTATATATGATTTTTCAAATATCCCATTGTGGGCACTTAATAACCCATTCTCTAGTCTTTTAGAGTTACATAAATTATGATTTGATCATTCAATAAAAACATTCCACGCGTCCTTTCCTCTGAGGCATTACGAAACGTCCAGTCGACCGCGTAAATACATAATGGTGCTGGCCCTGAGTTCTTCGTTCAATCCAATGATTGAATAATAGTTGCTGTTGGCATACCATTATATGTAGTAAACGATCAAGTTTTTTACATCTAAAAGCTATCTAAATGAAGGTGACGGGAGGTGGATACACTGGCTGTTGGAAGAGGTTTAGACGTTTATTTTGGTGCGCAGAGCCCGCGTGGGTGATAAATACTAAATATAGATTATTATTTTTACGTAGGAAAACTCAATTAATATGAATCTTTAATAAAGCCTTTAATAATTACATAGCTTGTTTTAAGGTGTTTTAAACGGGTCTGGCTCGTAAGATTATATGTATATATATATATATATTATATTATAATTAAATTAATTTATTGACAATGTTCCTTAACGGGGTCAGTAATTAGAGAAAATTGCTTTCAACATAACATTGCTTGTCACATATGATTTGTGAAATATTTAATTAACACAACAGTAACCAATTCGACTTCGGGTCCTCAAGAAAAGAGCGTACCAATTCTTAAAAAGCCAGCAAGCACTCGCGAGCCCTCTCCCTTTGAGAGGCATTGAGTGTCCATGGGCTGAATCACTTAACATCAGGTGAGCCTCCTGCCCGTTTGCCCCCTGTTCTGTATAAATAAATCATCAAAATATTTTTATGGAATATTACATTGAAAAAAAGACTTACTTTTTTTCCTTTTTGTTCTATATATATTTTCTAGCTAATTCCCCGACTATGTCGTCGTCGAAGGTATTACTTAAGTAATTTATTTATATGAATTACTTAAGTAAATAGCATTTGTAACTAGGATAAATAAGCACTACTTATTTCTATTAACAACTTATTGTATAACTTAACATATTTTACGCAACTTACTTCAAACACAACATTGACAATTAAATAAAAAAACATCTAGTGCTAAGCGCACTAAATCTATATTAAATATAATTATAATACGTCATCTATAATATTTAGCACATAACAGGCCGTTGCACAAATTGCAAGCATAAAATTACAACGCGTGTAGGTATAAATTAGGACTTGTTTTCGCGGCATCGTTTTTATTAAATATGGCATAATGAATTAATCATTCAAGTGTTTAATCGTGTTGAACTACAAACAAATAGTTTAAAAACCAGCGTAACAGCGATTTTATATTTAGTATTGGTCTAGTGGCTAAAACGCGCGACTCTCATCTGTCCACAAATGGATTTTTCTATGTTATTTTTTGGCATGCAAAGTAAAGATAAAAACCGTATTAAAGAAACTTAGCGTGAACTAAACTCCTATGCGTAAAAAACCAATACATTTTCGACATACGAAATACGCCATACTTAGCGCTTAGCCCGGACTTTAAGTCCTTAAACCCACCAACTGACGACGCACAATCACAGAAGGCTGCAACAGGCCCCACAAAATAAAACCATATCAAATTACCAGTCATCAACACCACAGTTCTTGATGCCGTCGCAGACTACACCGCTGGTGAAACAGAAGTGGTCTTCTCCGACGGAGCAACTCGTTTCATTCTTCAACGTGCACCCCCTCTGTGGCTTGTTCCGTGCTGAGGTCACCGTTACTTGGTAGAAGTGGGCCTGAATATTTTTGTGGATTATTCTCACAGAGAAAGAGAATAGAGTGAGTTCCACGAGGAACACTCCACTCTCTTTACTATTGGACCGATATCTGTCCGCTCTTTTAAACATAATTACAAACTCTATTTTTCCATAACTCTCCATAGAAATCCATAGAACATAATAACTCTTGGGCATGGGTCGGGGGCCCGTGGCATTTTGCCAACCAACTCTCGCAACTCAGCAAATATTTGTGCATATGTAGTTTGATTAATGAAAAATCTTAACGGTTTTTAGCTTGCCATAAAAATATATTTAAACATTACAGTATTAAACGGTTAGGAAGTTACCTAAGCCATCAAAATTTCGACAAGTATACCATTGACCTAATTAGCTAGAAGTTCCGTATCATTCTGTAACTTGTTAATCTGGTATTTATCAAATATGTTAATTTGTTTCCAAGAAAGTCGAAACTCAGTTAATTTAGGTACAGAAACCTACTTGACACCCCTAAGTCAACATTCTTATTATTTACTGTTATTAATTGAGGACTCTAAGTAGTGCTGTCTTACATTAAGATCTGCGTTGATACTGCTATTGCTGACAAACTTGAAGCGCAGACGCTCCTTGACATGAAACGTGAAGTAATGGGTTGGAAGGCTTTCATCGTACATGACGTCACAGAACCTGATACACCGCTGTTTCTTCATCAGTATGAAAGCATCTCGATTCATCTCGCAGTTTGTACTGACGAGGTTCGGATACCGGACCACAACCAAGAGCTGTACTGCCGGCTCCACCACTACCTCCACGGTGCATGCGTAGTCTATTTCAGTTAGGGTTCGGAGTACCTGAGAAGACATGGCCTTTGAAATATGTGTGACAATGCTAGAAGAGAATCAAGAATCGATTGGCGGAAGAAAGTGTCCTTCAAATCAAAATATTCCTATGTTTTGTATGTGTGTATTTGTTTGCGATGCTGTGCTTCCACAATACAGATACTGTCTCCGCAATAGTGCATTATGTGTTCCATAAATTACTATAGGTACTCTGATACAATGACATGATATAGCCGTCAGAGTATCAAAATAGTACGTCGATGTTTATTAAAAAACGAACAAGATGAATAAAAACAAGTTTAAACACCTACAATAAGGAACAATTATAATACATCAAATACGATTAGTTGTATATTAACTGCATAACGGAAATATTTTGCGCATTCAAAACATAATACTTTGCCGACACGCAAGGAATTTCTCAACTTATGTTAACGGCAATACGTAGAACTATCGTTTCTATGAAATCCAAATAATTTCTCTTTGAAATAAATCGAAATAATATTTATATCAAACTTAAACTCAAAATAACTTTACGCTGAACGCTTCATTTTGTACTATAATATCTTACCAAAGTAATTGTGTCGGACATCCCCATCCCAAAGGATATATCAAATCTGAGGTGTTCTGAGAAGACGCAAGCATCACTTATATCCTTCGGTCGATAAAGGAGTAAAAGACCTGGTGCCTCCACGTAATATGACGTAATGAGAAAAATATATAAGCAGTATGAATATAACATGATTCTAGATGGTCGTGGCCTCAAGACACAATTGTCTGGACAATATTGTACAAACTAAAAAGCTTCATGATTTTTAACAAAATCAATTAATTGTTCATCAATTTCGCTCGTCCAAGTCATTGTATTAATTAAATATGCGCACCGCTACACGCGAAAAACGTTGAACTACTGTTTATCACCGCTATGACGGCGGTCATGCAAATGACAGCACCGCTATTTGAAGTTGGTTACACTCAACGTTCTCTAGAAAACCTACTCCGATGTTATTTATAGACAACGTATGGGTGACGTCACCCAACGTTACATTACGGCCGTTAGTTAACGGCACCGCTTTTCTAGGAAACCGTAGCTTTAGGGCGAGATGTATGTCAAAAACGTAATGGACTTGGCCGAGTGTTTCGTTGTTTGAAAGCGGCATATCTCGAATATCGAAATCTTACACAACATAATACAGATAGTGTATTCGTTGCGTAATAAGTGTGATTTTGCATCAACCGACTCTAGCTCAAGATCTGCTTGGTCGCGTGTGTTAAAGTGCAATAAGGTAAGTGATACAAATAAGGCCTACCTAATGTGGAACTCTCACATTTCGATAAATTATTTGAAAAGCATGATAAATAAAAGCAAGGCATTATTCTTTGGTTTACTTAGGTATATATTTTAAGTAATTCAGATAAAATATTTTAATCTTTTATGAAAAATCACTCAAAAAGAGGTAATTCTGGAACCTCAACTATAGGCCTATAAAAATATAGTAATTAAACAAAGCCTATATCCTTAAATTATAGGAATATTGTTATTAGAATATTAATTATATAAAAATACTAGCTGCCCCCGCGAACTTCGTTTCTCCTTAATGCCTAGCCTATCTTTTTAGTACATTTTGCTATGCTATCCCAGAGACTGTTCGGTTTTCCGGAATGAAAACTTTTCAGGTTTTTCTGTGATTTTTCTTTATACAAACCTCATATTTCTCAACTAACAAATATAAAATAAGGGTTGATCGTAGAGGGTAGATAAATATAAAGGGTTGTATGTATTTTTATGTGTTGTATCATAAAAAAATATAAACAAAAAATGTGTCTAAAAATAAAATATTAATTTTGTGTGGGAACCCATATTATTTAGGGGGTATGAAATACGTACTGAATATGTATTAAAAAATTCATAGGAATCGGTCGAGTCATTTCAGAAAAGTATGGGAACGAACATTGTGACACGAAAATTTTATATTTAGATATATTTTTGATCAAGTGTTTCCATGAGATCCTTGAACAACTTTCTAACTTATTTTACTAAATATTATACTTAAATTTCTAGTCTGACTAGAAGTCGCATATTAACAAGAAATAAAGAAAAATATAAAAAAAACCTAACCAAACAAACAAACATATCTTCTCAAAAATATGATTATATTGAAAAATAAAATTATTTTGAAAGGCCTTTAAATAGGTACAAGGTAACTAAATAGGGCCTTGGAACTTAATAAGTACCAATTCAGTTTACGAACTTAATTGCAATGATGAGTGACAATAGTTTTATTTAATTTCTGGGCTAGAGCTGGGTTTAGGAAGCCATCTCAGTCAGCATTTTCCTGCAAGTCCTGTTTCGCAAACAAACGCAACGTCCAACATCAAAATAAGTTTTGTTCCTTTGTACTAAAGTGCATTTTACAAGCTTCGAAAGTTGTTAAGGTTCTTAGTATTTTTTATAGAAGCAAAAGGGGGGCAAACGGACAGGAGTCTCACCTGAAGTTAAGTGATATCGCCGCTCACACTTAATGCGGGATTAACAAACATGCGGAACATTATAACTTATGGAAGACGCATTGTGAGTTTTCATGGGTATCATTTAACATAAGAGGCGTTTGCCCTCATGTAAGTCTCGACAATGAATACAGATTTCTTGATCATATTCTAATATAATACACCTTTAGTTAGTTTAGTAGTTTTACTACTAGTAGTAGTTTTACCACTTTGGCCTTCATTTGCCACTCAAAGACGTGCGTCCCATTTACTTATGTCGAAACCTTTGTATACACTACATGATAATTATAAGTAATTTAGCTGTCTCTCTTAGTAAGTTGCTTTCTAAAATAAAACAGACTTTGGCAAAAATCACGAAATATCACAAGGTGGAGGGGGGGTGTACAGTAAGATATCACGTGTATTATTTTACTTCAAACCAGTGTTCACAACCTGAAGCCAGGCAGTTATCGTACCAGGGCCGTAAAATTATCGTATATGTGATCCATATACGATAAATTATCGTATATGTGATCCATATAGGTACGATAAGCTCGCTACAATCTCTTTTGCATGTTATATCGGCTGACATAGTTATTTATTTACATAATTAATTACTTTATCGTTTTGGCAGCTTTTTTATTCGGTTTTGTGGCGGCGTTGATAAGTTATTAGATCATTTGTTTTTCTTAAAAAACACTAAATATTTGGAGGCCTCAATTATTACTGACTGTTACAGATGGTGGCAAAGGACCAGATTATGGAGAACCATTACGAATATAGTAAGGACTTCCGGACTGCACTTCCGCAGTTACTTGCTGTCAGTGTCAAGAACTTGCTACTACTAGGTAAGGCTTTATGCGGAAAGAGCATATTTCGCGTTATTATAATGGCGTTAGTTGGCGCCTGATAGTTTGTACCGGTACCCCAGAGCTGGTAAATCCTCGCTTAACGAATAAGTATCGCTATACAAGGAGCAAATGCTGACACCGTTATAGGTACACTGCCACAGGGAATAAACTTTTTATTTTTTTTATTATTTCTATGTAGGTTAAATACTGTATATTTTATTGTTATGTTTAGGTTATATACACACGTAGAAAATATAGATGGTTAATTAGAGGGTAATACTTATGAAGAGTTTGAGATCAAAAATCTAAATCACTCCCACTCAGCTGGCGCTGTCTTCAGAATACAAACACCAAATCGCAGGTTTTGGCTTCCATGAGTTCTTTTAGTAGGGTTCATTATTTGATTACTTTTTGTAATACATGCGGCTGATATACATTTATTAAATGGTTTCAGTCAAAACAACGTTAACATATTGGCCCACAAATCCTTGAACCTAGGAATCGCGTTCACTTCCATTCTCCTTAGTTCTCTATAGACTTATATAGTATATACAAATGCGGATTTAAAGCGTAAAAGATTACCTATCGTGTTTACTCTTTCGGTTTTAGTAAAAACATACACACTTCTTCTATGTATAACGTAAACGGTTGACTAGTTGACCGCTTGTCTATTAGCCTCCTCGCCTATAAAAAAATGTTTAAAATAAAATAAAATAAAAATAAATAAAATATGTTTATTATGGAACATAAGATACATGTATCACTTATTCCACGTCATTAAATTTGAAGGCATCCCTACTCATCGGCAAAGAAGACAGAGGGTGTAGGCCGAGAGAAAAAGCCGGCGTAAAAAAACTCTCGGTACTCTTTTAAAACAGCAAATCATCAAACAACACTTATTTAAAACAAATATCGCAAATTGATTAGAAGTAGCCTGTCTAGCACTAGTTCCAGGCCCTTTTATCAACTAGATAATCGTTGACTTTATAGTAAGCCTTTTTACACAGCTTTTCTTTAATACATTTCTTAAATTTATTGAAAGGCAGTGATAAAAGAGCCTCTGGGATTTTATTAAAGAAGAGTATCCCTTTCCCCAAAAAAAGAATTACTAACTTTAGATAGTCTAGTACGGGGAAATTGCAGCCTGCGTTTGTTCCGTGTATTAACATTGTGCGTATGTTCTATTCTAGTAAACTTATCACTATTTTTGTATACATACATAATATTTTCATAAATATATTGCGAGGGAAAGGTAAGTATATTAATTTCCTTGAATTTATCTCTAAGAGATTCCCTACATTTTAAATTATAGATTGCACGAATAGCCCTCTTCTGCAGGATGAAAATAGTTTCGACATCAGCAGCATGACCCCATAATAATAAGCCATAAGTCATTAAGCTATGAAAGTAACTAAAATAAACAAGTCTAGCTGTATCGACATCAGTTAGTGAGCGAATTTTTTTAACCGCGTAGGCTGCAGAACTAAGTCTCTTCGCCAATCCGTTAATATGAGGGGACCACTGAAGTTTTGAATCCATGGTGATTCCGAGAAATACAGTTGTATCATCCAGATTCAATTCCTCACCGTTTATAATTGGTCTAGTATCCATAACCCTTGCATTTTTTGCACAAAATTTAATGCATTTTGTCTTTTTTGCATTAAGTAGAAGGTTATTCATACTAAACCAATGGACAATCGAAGACAGAGTATTGTTCACATCGTCAAAATTTGTTATTTGTCGTTTGATTTTAAAAATCAAGGACGTGTCATCAGCAAACAAAACTATCTGATGTTTTCTCTCTACCATGAAAGGTAGATCATTTATATAAACAAGAAAGAGGAAAGGGCCAAGAATTGAGCCCTGTGGTACCCCCATATCTACTGCCGACCCAGAGGACCTCTTACCATTCACTTCAACCTTCTGAGTTCTTCCTTGTAAATAGGAAGTCAGAAGATTCAGTGCGGTATTCTTGATGCCATAGTGGCGGAGTTTCCCGATTAAGGTCTCGTGTTGGACACAATCAAATGCTTTGGATAAGTCGCAGAAAACACCTAAAGCGTCATGCGACTCCTCCCAAGCCTTAACTATATATCTATATAACTCAACACCGGCATCGGCTGTCGAGCGACCCTTGGTAAAACCGAACTGATTATTATGTAATAATTTGTTTACGTTTACGTTTCGATATTTGTCAAATGTCTTTATAGGACACATTCAATTTGGAACATATGAAACTATATTTTTTTAAAGAATTTTAAGTAAATTCAGGAATATTTCATAATTATTAATTGAAAATATAATATAAACGATCTGAGAGATAAAATTTAAGCAACACGGGAATGCTTAATTCGGTTCAGCGAGTAGGGGATCGGCCTTGGGGTCTGGTGCCTTCCACTGTACCGGTCACCAAAAGCTTCTCCAGGTTAGCGGGACATAAGCGTGGGGTGTGTCCAAAGAAGCTCAGGATGGTTTGCTAACACAGTGAAAGACGAACTGTCACTTTTAGTGGTCGCTGTCATTTTCATTGTCGCTGTCACTGTCATTGTTACTGTCATTGTTACTGTCATTGTCGCTGTCATTGTCGCTGTCCCTCATCAAATTTCAAAGGGCCTCCTCCTTTCGGATGTTCACACAGTTCAAGTTCAATCGTTTTTAGTTGTACTAATAGCACGTTATGAAACGACTTCAGTGGAATATAAACCAGGGTGTGGTTTTGGAGCTACACATTAGTTCATATAAAAAAATAAAGGAATTTTTACATCAGCGAATAGTATAATGTCGTGGAACATAAGTTAAAACAATAATTATTTCTGCAAATTAAACTGTTCAAAGCAATTAAGCACGCTCACATTTTAAATACAAACAATGAGAATGAATAAATTTTTATGTATCCTTATGGCCTATTATTACTCATATGTTGAATACACGTACAATAATTAATTTAATATCTACTTACTACATATTTAAGCTAAATCTTTTGGCACGTATACATTCAAAGTGACTGGAAACGGACGAAACTGTCAATGTATGAAGATTATAAAAACAATTATAAATTACTTTAGTCAAGAATTTTCTGAAAGTACATTAAGCATTTGAATAAAACATGAACGATCGAGCTCATTATTTTCTATATTGCAATGCAGCGCGCCTGTCGTATTTTGGTCTAGGGTCCAAGCTCTATTTTTCTGGGATCAATTTAAGATGCTTAAGAAGCTATCGCGTCATTTCTGATTTGTATTACAATGTAACTGTTTCATAAAGAGATATAGTATTTCACTAGGGTTATTTAATTATTTAATTACGCTTGCTCTTGGCTGTTCAAAATAAATATAAATTTGGTCAGAAACTTAAAGAACGCAGTAACGTCACATTATACTTTTTACGCAAGTTAAAACTTTAATCCATCAATGAAATAATATGGAATAAGATGGAGTACGGACAATTCTTAGTAGATTTTACGGTACGATTAGAGGGAGATGACCCTTGGCTTGAAAATACAGCGGTGCCGGAAAAATACGTCCCGGGAACTATAAAACTTGACGAAACTTGTCGAATGGTCAGTCCAAAACAAGGGTTTAGAGGTTTGCGGAGAAAATGTATAAGTGAAGACGGTAAAATTAGGGACTTAGATAAACAAAATCCCTTTCTAAGTTAAATGCTAACTTGGGAATGAATTCATTTTAAGACTAATAATACGTTTTTCTAGAGTCAAATCAATTAGGATAACATACTCGTACGTGCTCATACTTAGTGCAACCTGTAATATAAATATTTTTTGCACTTTAATACAACAGTATTCCGTCTATAATTAGTTTATCTACTTTAAAGAATCGAAAATTTGCTTAAACGCACAAGTCCACATAGTATATAGGAGCGTTCCCCCTACCGTTCAGTGTCTAAAGGGTGTGTCCCACTCGGGTAATACAATGCCTACAATACCTAGGTCACAGCTAACCCTAGGTTTTGTTATAATGACTAGGGGCGGGGCTTCACTCCCTCTTACTTGACAATGACTATTCAATCGCGAGAAAATTCACTGTAATAAATTGAAAAAGCAATAAAACAGACTCAGAAATATGTCTGTTTCTACGTTTTGTTAGAAGCATACAGGATTTCATTCTGGATGTATTCGTATTTAAAATAAATATATTTACAGATATATATATACATATTAAATATATGTATTTAAATTTTTTTGTCTAGGTTATGGAATGACTCTGGGTTTCCCCACCATCCTTATTCCAGCCGTGCAGAACCCTGTTGAGGGGGAGGTACTGCGGCTGCATAGCTCCGAAGTTTCTTGGATAAGTATGTGTTTATTTCAATTAATTTCTATAATAGTTTAATAAGAAATAGTGAAATACTTTTTTAATGTACAGTCATCAGATTATACGGATTTTATTTGGCGATAATTTTTGGATTAAATTATAGGTTTAAAAAAAAGTTCAATGCATGTTATCATGGTAAGTATCTTTTAGAATATCATGGAAATGGCCATGTGTAAAATATAACATATATATATTATATTTGTTACGAAGACAAGACCCGTCTGTTGCAGTGAAATTGTTATTTTGGTAATTTATTCGTCATTATTTGCCCGTGTAGTTTCAGTATCAATTTTTTTGTTCCGTTATTAAAAATGTATGATGCTCTTTGTTAAATGTAGTGCTTTTAATATGTTTTTGAAATTAAAGGCCGGCAACGCACTTGCGAGCCTTCTTCACTTCTAATCGGCGGCGGTATCACTTAACATCGGGTATATTACGTAAAAAAAATACCGGCAGGTACATTCCGGTATTCGGCGGGATTTAAATTTGATCCGGCCTATGGTTACCGAATATCCTTTTCATCTCAAATAATATTCTATGGAACAAACGAAAACTATCGCGTATATTATCAAAACGCTTCAATTCACACAATAATAAACTTTCCATCGTTCATTTGCATGTTACGGGATATGTTAATGCTACCGTTTAAAATAGCACCTAAATCCCTTTAAATAAAGCTTTATTTTGTTCAACGTTTTAAGCTGTTCTATTAATTTCAGGTTCAATAAACCTAATAGTAGTGCCATTGGGGTGCGCTCTCTCGGGAGTAGTAACAGCGCCCCTTGGAAGACGACGGGCTATGCAGATGGTGAACGTCCCATTCTTCATAGCTTGGCTGACCTTCTATTTCTCGAAGAACACTTCGCATCTTTACATGGCTCTCGTTCTAACTGGTCTGGCGGGAGGACTTCTTGAGGCACCGGTAAGAAGAGCAAAATAATTGAAGCTACTCAGAATAAAATCGACTTTTATAAATCGAATTTACATAACTTGTTTAAGAATTTGTAATCATTGCTTTGCTTAAGAAAGTTTAATGTTATATTTGATTCCATCATAATGGCTTACAGGTGCAATAAGATTTAGTTTCTCTTTCTTTTATATATATTAAGTTTACGCTGTGTCGAAAAGAGATAGCTGAGTTCTTTGAACCATTAGCGGTTTTAGTAATAAATGGCAGAAAATATCTTAGAGCGCTTGGCCGTGGTATCGCGTCAAAGAAAACATTTATTCCATACATCGAGGTAGTGCGAAGATATGCCTCGAGAGTGATACCGCGCTCATTATCCAATTTATCACAAAATACACAAAGGTCTGTAACGACATCATGCAAACTACACGAAAACTGCAAGTCTCATTGTCTGTCAATCATAAAGATTTGGAAAGATTTTTGTTTGTATAACTCAAAAAAGAATGTAGATCTTCTACCTATAATAATTAACGTAATTATGTAGAAGATTACGGATCAAACTGCCTATCATTCCATTTTAATAAAAATGGAAAAAAAATTACGTGGTGGCCTATTTTTAAGGGCCTGTTAAGGGCTGAAAGTTATAAAAAAAAGGGTGCGTGTACTTATGTACGCGCGTAAGAAGTTATACTTCTTTGGCATTATTAGAAATAGATTTTGATTGCATGCAAATAATTAATTACAATTAAATAATCAAAGACTGGAAAAGGAGTCATTATAGTCAATAAAGTTCAGTTTACATTTGAAAAATTTAATAAATAAATATTTATAATTATTCTCTTACAAAATAAAAAAAATTTTATAATTCATATTATAAAATTTTTAACACATTTATATTAATATAATTATATAAATGTGTTAATAATATAATTTGTAGCACATGCTACAGACCTGGATAGCAACTTTCTTTTATTCTATTTAGAGATAGAGATAATTTAAATATAATACCGGTGTCTTCCTTGTAGGTTTCTTTTGAGTTGTTTGGGGATTCTTGTTGATCAGTTCGACATGATTTTCTTTAACCTTTCTTTAATCCTACAAAATAATGAAATTGTTAAGTTATGTTGTCACTGTTGTGCACACCTTTGTTTGGCTTTTTTTAGTATTCAAGTTATGTCAAAACTGATTTATTACCTTGTCATTGTTGGCTTTATTTGCTTTTGGGATAGCAATTGTTTCCAAAATGATTTTATTTGTAATATCCTGAAATATATAAATAACATCTATTAATTTAAGTGTCATGGTGAGTGGTTCGCACTCAGGTATTAAGGTGTATTATACCCACTGTCCATTATAAGTGGGAATGGGCTCACTTCTGGCTGGACAGAGTTTCGGTACTACAAGAGCAACATGGATGTTTTGAGGTATTACAATATCTCTAACTACCCTGTAGGGGAATAAAGTATGTGCCTATGCTTGAGAGGTTGAGCCTTGAACATCACCATCATATTTATAATTAACATTCCTACCTCGACACCATCACAATCAAATTCATTGAAATCTACTTCAAACCGTTACGGTATCATCTCTGCCATATCCATTGTGTCTGGAGAAGGTGATGGTGGCTTTGTTCCACCTCTTGTTTTTGATGTTTCACGGCGATAAGATGACAACTCTTTTTTTTTATTCAATTTAGTGCACTTCCACTGAAATTGTTTTTTGTCTCTTGTCCTTATATTTGCTAGATTAAATCTGAAAAATTACATGTTTTGATTAAATAATGTAATCATTTTTTTGAGATGCAGGTACTTATTAAAATGTTTACTTCTCTGTAATATCGCTCCAAGCCTTCATTTTCTCCTTATTAGTATTCGTGCTTAAATCTTTGTTCTCAATTATTGATATATAGGGTCGTAGAATATTTCTAAAAAGTTGCTGTAACAAACGCAATAAACAAAAGTTAATTAAGTTCATGTTTCAGTTTTAATCAACAATAATACTCGATAATACATACGGATAGTTAACCTCAATTGTATTGAAGCACTCAGGAAGGTTGGCACAGTTTTTTCACAAATATTTTATCATATTAATTAGTATTGATTTAGATATTCAATTTCTGATTATAATTCAGACGCACATATAAAATTCGCACTTGTATAATGAAAATAACTAGGTACTTTTAGAATCTTTTATTTTAAACAATAATTCAAACTCCTATATTTGTTTAAAAGGTAAATGTCATTGTCAGATGTCAATTGTCATGGATATTCAAAATTCTTGAGCTGCTAAGCTAAGAAATAGAATATGCGTGAAGTTAGCTTATATTCTATTTCTTTTGTAGATTGCGCACGCTATAATCACACTCCGAATTTTGTGTCATAGGTGCGCGCGCATCGTAAAATTTCACTCTCATCAAATTTTCATAACGCGCCTAAAGAAGTATAACTTCAAAAACTTTATTATTTTTACTGGAAAATTTATTTCCGGGATTCCTAGTAATACATTGAGACGGATCTACATGACATATTTGACTTTTAATGTTTCGTAGGTACAGGTCACTTTCCAAGCAATACATTCACTAGTCTCTAGAGCAGTTTTTCCCAACCTCTTTTGTGCCATGCCCCACCTTAGCATTTCTAAATTTCTAATGCCCCCTAAGTAACATACAGAAGTTTAATATTTAAATTTAGTATTAATAGTTTAAATGAAAATTGCCCCGTTGTGGGGCGTGGGCTCCACGTTGGGAAACAATGCTCTAGAGTCTAGAGCATTAACTGCGTGTTCTAGACACAACTTCAATAGTAGGTTCTTGTTTATGTGCCAATTGCCATATAAATGGATAAGTATTACTTAAATGACAAGTTCCGTATTCCTATAAAGGTATTCAAGATTATAAAGGCCCTTCAATTTACAGAAAGACGTTTCCGTGCGATGTACATCTGACCTTTACGTTCTCAACATTGAAGGAATAACCTCGATATTTCTATGAAAAATAAGACGAGCCGAATAACTTTAAGCTATTCTATACATTTTAGTGGTAAACGCGAAATCATAGAGTTCATTAAAAATATATTTGTTTATTATGAAAGAAATATAAGGTAGAATTTTTTTTTAACGAAATATTGTAAAAATTAATACGACCTTACTATTGACGACTTTTTTTTGCCTTTTGAACTTATGCTATATAAAATCCAAGATGTCTGGGTTATATACCACTAAGATTCGTAAATATTTAAAATAAAATAAAATAAAGTAAATTTATAAAAAATACCGACTTAAAAACCTCAGAAGAGGATCACAATTATTCCAACGTGCAGAACTTTGGATAAATTTGATTGCAGCGGCCTCTGTGGATTAAGCGCTTGTGCATTTGTGAATGACAAAATTTTCTACCTTTTCTAACTAAAACCTTTTCTACTGTCCTGATGCTCATTATCTATGATAGATGGCGCTTACCACAAAATATATTTTTATCTGAATATAATAAAATAAATAGAGAATATCCTAAATATTACACGTAGGTATATGCTATTTGTTAGATAAATATAAAAAAATCTTTGTGATAGTACTATCTGTCTCCACAGTCCACCATTACGGTTTCTTAGGTATAAGTAGCAGCGATAAATATATGTGAACGGTAGTTCGACTTATTGTCTTTGTTTGAATTGAAAATTATCTAAAGAAAATAATATTTGCTTGATGGTTGATGGTTTCGAATTTTGATACCAGTAACCAGGCCATAAAATCTTCAAATAAAAAAACTACAGAACAAAACCACTAGTCAGTTTCCTGAAAAGTCCAATAATAGTGACTAATATTTAATCTCACTAAAATTATTTTTTTGCCTTTCCCATTTACCACAACAAACTCAAGTAAAATTGACTAAAATGTTATCTTTTGGATACGAAGCTGGTATGTATTACTTAATAATGGTTAATATATACCTAATTTGATTCTTGTATATCTACTAAATTTTTTGGGTAGAATGATTGAGTCATTTCTGTCCAAAAAATTCGAATACCTTTTTTTATTTTTAATGGATTAAACTAGTTTGTAGCTGACCGTTTAAAATAACTATTTTACATAAAGAACTGATTGTTTATTTATAGGTTGGTAAAATGTTTATATTTTATTTAAAAAAACCTTCCTTATGTGAATTTAGATGTAATGTTCTAATTCCAGGTGCTAACATATGTAGCAGAGATTACTCAGCCACACCTGCGTGGAGCTCTTACAGCTACGAGTTCTATGTGCATCATCATAGGTGTCTTTACACAGTTTCTCTTTGGTTTATTTCTCTATTGGCGGCATGTGGCATTACTAAATATAATATTTACGGTAAGAATACTGAAATTTAATGACTAAATCTAGTGCTATGATAACCATGTCCTATGTGGCTTATTTAGTTACTACTTTACATTCTAAAAATTAAGTTATAGTCTCATAGGGAAGTTGTTGTGTTATTAAGTTATTGTTAACAGAGTACAAAATGGAGAAACAGCTTACTTTATAATGAAATTAAGTAGGTCTAGTGGTGGGTAGGTTTTTGAACCTTTCAGAACTCGGGGCCAGGCCCCTCCTGAAGAATAACCTTAAGTATGCATGCATATATGGCTACAACCAATGTATTTATTATTCTTGTCATTCATCATTGTCAACAAGTCAAGTCAATCTATAGATACTTTGAAAACTAATAGTGTCTCTAATATGTTATATAATCTTATTAGATTTTGTTTCTAATATTTAAGTGGAAAATTATTACATTTATTTATACATATTGTATGTTTAACATATTAGGGTTTTTGAACAAAAAAACACTATTCTACAAAAAAAATTGTAGAATTAGGCTACACCTGTTATAAGATGAATTTTTTGTAAATAAATAGGTATTAATGGCAAACTTTCAGGTCCTTGCTGTGATAGCCCTTTGCTTTGTCCCAGAATCTCCACACTGGCTAGTCTCACGAGAAAGATATAATGATGCTAGAAAGGTTTGAATTATATATATATAACTAATATTATTATGATTTAATCAAAATTAAGATAATATTAAAAAACATATAAATATAATAATTGTAACTTAAAATAACATTTAAATGTTCTATGAAGATACAAGCATTTGTAAATAAAAATAATATTAGAAAATCATCTTCTCTCATTATATTGATATTGTATATCTCAAAATATTATAATAATAATTTCAGAGTTTACAATGGCTTCGGGGATGGACAACCCCACACAGAGTGGATGCTGAATTGCGTGATATAGAAGCACTTTATAATAAAAAACAAGGTATTTAATGTTACCATAAAAATAATAGGACTAAAAATATTGTAATGTTATAATTGGGAACTCTTTTATTTCAGAAGCAGAAGGTAAAGTGGAGACAGTGTATGAGAGATTATCGCACTATACTGAGAGGAGTTTCTTAATTCCTTTCTTTCTTGTTAGTTATGCCTTTTTCGTTGGTCACTTTAGTGGTATGACAACTTTACAGGTAAGAAAAAAAATTATGCATATTATTGTTGGCAATGTGACTTAAGACCTTAGGTGGATCTATTAAAGAAATATTAGCTGCTGAGTTCTTATTAATCAGTCTTATTGCATTCTTTTACTGAAGTATGTTTTCATTTATTTCTAACAAATTGTCTTAACTGCCATGAAAAGCTAAAGAAAAAGATTGCTATAGGTAGAACAGTGAACTTAGTGATTTTTTTCTTGATAAAAATGGGAATATGGTACAATAACTTAGTGGTGTATTGTAAAATAGATGAATAAATTTCTATTTTATAGTTAACGCCTTTAGTACACCTACGCGTTCGTATGCGGCTGCGAATCTTTGCGAAATAATTGCGGTAGCGAAATATCTGCGGAACGTTAGTACACTGCAGGTTTTTCGCAAGGATATGTCATTGTAGCTTTCGTGTGCTGTAGGTGCAGACGTCGTTTCAGAATGTCATCTGAGTCGTCCCAGTCGTCGCTTTCAGATTCTGAAGAGGATTTTGTGATCAACATGCCCAACTAAATATAATTCGGGATAATTTCGAATCAAATTCAATAATAATTCAATATTTTCGGCTTCCATTGTGCGAAATTCTGTCCTCACTGACAGAACTCGTGGTGACGCCTTGCGATGCGAAACTCCAGTAGCGAAACGTCTGCGTCTGTGTAACAGCCATTTCGCAGTTAATTGCGAAACAATACCGACAAGGACGCAACTATTTCATCTAGCTATATATTAGAGCGAGACAAAACACATGCGAAACGTTGCCATACAACTTACAGTTTTTTCGTCGTTTCGCTGCCGCATGCGATTGCGTAGGTGTACTAAAGGCGTAAGTAGGGGCTAAATTCTGGTTCCCTCTCTGTTTTGTCTCAACTATACAAGCAAGTGATTGCATACTTAGAAATAAATATTCCTTTAGTACTTTGAATATGCTACTTCAGCGTTGATTGTTTGCTTAAGTCACAACTGCTTTAATATAGACTAATGCTTACATCTTTAATTGGCCTGTTTTTCTTTACATTTGTATTGTTTATGATTTCTATATTTAAAAGTTAACACCACACAGCGGACCAATTAGACTCCTAATTGGTCCGCTGTGCGTACAAAGTACTTTGTAGTGAGGGGAAAAGTTTAACAATTTAACTGTTGATATTGACCTGTGTGGTGTCGGCAAGGAAAGCTGACTTCTAAATTACTTAGTGAAATAAATTTCTTATCATAAGCTCTTTGTGTGTTACTAGTTAGCCTGGATTAAAATGATTTTATTAGTACCAATCCATCGAATTATTAAGTACTTTTTTATACGAGTATGTGAAGATTTTTTTGGCCTAAAAAGTTGTTTATATTTATATTATTATGTATATAAGCTGTAAATTTTCTTAATAAATAAAATATATACATTATCCATACCAAAAGAAAATATTTTGTAATTATAGTAATTTGATTATAATTTTTATTAATTTCTAGTATAATCCAGGCTTTCATCTGAATGTTATTCCAGACGTATGCAGTATCAATTTTCCAAATGCTGGAAGCTCCTATAGACAAGTACTATGCCACTTTAATTCTTGGAGTACTTCAAATTGTTGGATCTGGAGGTTGTGTGCTGATGGTCCATTATACAGGGAAAAGACCACTCACAATCTTCTCAACAGCTGGAGCCAGTGTCTGCTGTCTGCTAGTTGCTGGATATGATGGCTATATACAAAACGTTGGTAATTTTATAAAAAAATACAATTAATTTAAACAAATTAATTGCTTCATTCAAAACTTTCAATTTTATTTCATGTTAAGAAATCAATTATTTTCCATAAGTCTTTTCGGAATTTTTAAAAATATATCAAATAAAACTTATCTTCTCTATTAGTTCTTACTAATAATATTTTTAATTTAAACCTTTTCAAGGTACAATTTTGAATTTGTACTGAGTCCATCACATTGACCAATTTGTTTGGGCCCATTAAAAATTATGTGTGTAATAATAAAAAGTGTTCTTGTTTTAGAATATATTACCGAGCGCGGTCAATTCTACACTAGGAACCGTAGTAACCATGGTAACGTATAATATTATTAACAATAGAGTATTATTACAAACACATTGGAACTACTGTATTAGCCTTAGATTTCTGTGTGTATATTATTTCCTAATAGACAAATAAGCGATCGGCCTTGAAGTCGTATCAAATTAAATATTGAACTTTGGAGCTCTATTTATACGTTGTGCGTTAACCAACTCACACACACGTGTAATAGCGTAGAGATGTGGGGTCTCTCTGCATCTTTTACCGCAATTACTACGGAGAGAGTTCAGAGAAGTTGTTCTGATTTAATACCTGCAGCTGAGTTTCATCTGAGTCTTTAACCGCCGAACCAATTCGTTAGGGTCCTTCCAGATAAGTACCATTCTTAAAAGCAAACAAACGGCAACGCGCTTGCAGGCCTTCTGGCAATGTGAGTGTTCATGGGCGGTGGTGTGACTTATCATCAGGTGATGTTTGTCAACAAAGTCTTATTGTGATGTTTTATTTTCAGAATAACCCAAATTCGTGGATTCCAACAACACTTTTAATGTTATTGGCTTTGATTACACATACGGGAATTCGGCTGTTGCCTTGGATACTTATTGGAGAGGTAAGCTACATAAAAGTCAGAGACAGCACTGAGTGTACTCCCATTTTGACTTACGCCATATTCATAATTATGGCAGCGGATTAGAATCACACAAAGAGTTAATTGACGCGACTTAAAAAATCATATTCTTCAATTTATAGTATATTGGAAATTGAATTTTGAAGTATTGGATATCTTTTGACATCAAATATCTAAATAATTTGAAAAATAAATAGAAACAATAATTTTCGATTATATTATTTGTTAAAACGTTTTATAATATTTTTTTAGTAGGTAATCAAACAATCAAATATAGGTACAGTATGTATAATATTAGTTTTAATTTATTAATATATTTTTTTTAGGTTTTCAGTGCCCAAACTCGGTCGGGAGGAGCCGGGTTGGCCAGTGCTGTTGGTTACATCTTCGGCTTCTTGACAAATAAATTGTACATCGGTATGGTTGATTCTTTGTCCATTTGGGGCACATATGGACTCTATGGAATAATCAGGTATAAATTTAAATAATTAGATTTTGGCACTATTTCTCAAACGACTTTTTTCGTCTGATTCATCGGTTAAACCGTTAGTTTTATCAATCAATTTACTATTTTTATTATAGTCAAGACTTAACTTCGGTGGCGGTTGTTATATGAATATGTTCAAATATATGTTAAATGAATCACTTTATTTGAAGATGGGCGTGAATTGGCTTTAATTGTTTAAAACATGAGCTTATCACTAATATAAAATTAGTTATTCTATAAACAAGGTTTTATTTTCGATATTTGTCTATTAAAATTGTTTCAGCCTAACAGGATGTTTCGTCTTTTATTTCATCTTACCAGAGACCGAAGGAAAAAAATTGAACGATATAGAAAAACACTTTGCAGGTGTCAAAAGGCTTACAAATACAGTGTACCGTTCATTGGTGAGTAGAGTTTTCGATTTGTTTGAGAATTTTAATTGTAATAAAAGTCGTGCCTTCGAATTCCGGGAATAAAATATCGTGAGGATTGTTTAAGACGCACTAACATAGTCAGGTTTTAGCTTTCTCTGAATATAAAGATTAATAGATAATCGATTTATAGATTTTAAGGCCGGCAACGCACTTGCAAGCCTTCTAGCAATCAAAGTGTCTATGGGCGGCGGTAGCACTTAACACCGTTATATAAAAAAATCGAATAATTAATTCTAATAGTTGAAGTCTTTTCAAGAATTGGAAGGAAATCCAATCCACGACCTAGCTTCTGGTGCCATTTTATTACTAAAGGTTGGCTATTAACAACTTGAATGGCCGGGTATCTTCCTCTGTTTCCACTGCCGTACGTTCCGCAACAACGACTCTGTCCAGCCCCTCTCATGCCTTGAATTGCTCCTTATTATAAGCTGCAACAAATCGATTGATTGCATCGATCGATCGCTGACGCAAAGCGTGCCCGATATATGAGACTTTCCGTATTTTAACAGTCTGCATTAAATTTCGTGTCGTTCCGATTCGTTGAATATATAATATGTATTATTTATTTCAGAAAAGGAATGATATATCGAAGCTTCAAGATCTAAAAGGTGCAACAAATCCATCGTTCGAGGCGGACACAACCTATATTTAAATAATTTCAGAAATTTTTGAGATGTTATTTTAACTGGCTTAAAAGAGAACTGATTTCGTCGTGTGTTTTTGGTAGAATCCCTATAATTTTAAAATTTGTTGTGTTTGTATTTTCAGCTGGTGATTTAGGGTCTGATGATGAGATCCTGATCCAATTTTTTTTGACATACTATATTTATGTAAAATGTATAAAAATATCAAATAATTGAATGTCGGTAACGAAAAAAATAATAATTTTATCTTTTGTAAAATTATTTTTGTAATCGTACAACGGATTCATTAAAACAAGCTACAAGTCAACTTTCAAAGTTTTCAAACTTCCATACTTTCAAAGTAGCTGAAATAAGCTTTTTTTAAATAATTATAGCTATTAGGTCCTTACATATGAAATTGGCGTTTTGTATGGGAGGAACAAAAAGTCGAATATTTTTAAATATAATATATTTAATTAATCAAAGTATGAACCATTGTTTTCTATGCACTTTTGCCATCTCATAGGTAGTTTATTGATCCCTTTACTAAAAAAACCAGTTGGACGGGAATCAATAAAATCTCTGAAGGCGATTTGGACTGCCCCATCAGAGTAAAATTTTTTCCCTTACAAAAAGTTGTCCAAATTTCGAAAAAAAAGGTAATCTGTTGGAGCAAGGTCCAGGGAGTACGGAGGATGAGGAATTCCAATTGAAGCTCTTCTAATTTGGTAGCCGTCTGTTGTGCAGTGTGTGGTCTAGCGTTGTCGTGAAGTAGCAGTGGCATGGAGCGATTGACCAGCCTAGGTTGTTTAGCCGCTAGCTTTTCCATCACGGTTTGCAATTGCTGACAATAGACATCACCCGTAATAGTCTGGCCAGATTTGAGAAAACTGCAATGAATAATACCGGCATTAGTCCACCAAACGCTTACAAGTAACTTTTTTGGGGTTAATTTTCGCTTGGGGCAGGATTTGGCTGGCTGGCCAGGATCCAACCCCTGCGCGGAGCGCTTCCGGTTATCATAAAGAATCCATTTTTCATCACAGGTAATGATTCGGTTTAAAATACCTTCATTATTGTGCTGGTTCAGTAATGTAACGCAGCAGTCGACGCGCGTTTGCCGGTTGCTTCAGTCAATTCGTGAGGTACCCATCTTTCAAGCTTTTTAATCTTCCCAATTAGCTACAAGTGAATTAAAACAGTTTTATCACTAACACCGCAGCCTGCAGCTAACTCGGACGTGGTTTGCGATGGATCCGCTTCCACAATAAACTTCAATACTTCATTATTAACTTGGGTCTCAGGCCGTCCACGGGGCTTGTTCTGCAGGTCGAAATTTCCAGAACGAAAACGTTGGAACCAAAAACGAACTGTGTTTTCTTTTGCAACATGAACGCCATACACATCATTCACCCTTCGAGTCGTTTCCGCAGCATTAGTGCCACGGCGGAAATACTGCGATACTTTAAGTTTTCCATTTTGTAAAATGAGTGACGCAAACAGAAAAAAACAGAAGAAAAAAACAAATGAATGACGGTCATCGAAGCACAAATACAAGAGTAAATAGCTGTACAAATTTGAATTTGGAATTCCTTACCAAAAAGGAGAACATCGTGATTAAAGTGGCCAGTACGAAATACGCCAATTTCCTATGTAAGGACCTAATATAATATATTATTAAAACTAAGACCGGCCCGGTTCAAAGAAAATAATTTTTATTTTTTATTTTCGCACAATTTAATGTAGAGTGCCTCGTTTAGTTATTTCTATTTAATCAAATTTTTAATCATTTAAGTATAAACGATTTATTAAAGTTGAACATCGAAGGTAAGTGACGCTTGCCGCAGACGGAATTTTGATGGGTAAATGTACTGTAATTTTTTTCACCATAAGATGAAAATGCTCCTTTTTGTCTAATTGTGCATTTATATATGTTATAAGTTGGTGAAATGTAATGAACGCAAACTGTGATAATAATACTTTTGTTATCGATAAAATTAATTTATGAAAAGAAATCGAAAAACATTACCACTGGTAGTTGAATGTAGAAACAGGGCATTTATATAGATTACGGTAACAGAACAAAAATAATTGATAATATTTATTTTTGTGAATCAAAGTGACATTTCCAAAAGCCAGGCATTGCTGAGCTTTGGAGGTTAAAAAATATATTATTGTGCCAATGTTATTAAAAAAAAATATAATTTTTATATTAATTAGTTGTTTTATTTAATATATGAACCCGAAATCCGCTAACCGTCTAGAAAACTTAGCTTAATGTTGGATACACAAAAGCTTTTCTGGATGGGAAGGTGACAAAAACTGACATCCACAGTAAACGAACCTAGGATCTTTAGGTTTCTAGACTTTAATTAAAGCAACTTTAGATCCCGGAGGCGGTTCATAAAAACATTTTCGAAGTAAGGCGAAAAGAGGTTTAAATTCCACGCTTATTGATTTATCTTATCTTTTATTATATAACTAAATTGCGATGGACAAAAGTATTTTTAATGTAATTTAACGAGATTAAACTTTAAGGCTTTCATAAAAAAATAATGGACTTTGCAACTGCTGTGAATTCTGTCAGTTTAAACTTTAAAGTCGATCGATCTCAATCGAAGCCTAACGAGCTAACTAAATCATTATTTATATGCAAGTCGCCGTTAAAAGCAAGGTTACGGAACGAATTAAACCCATATGTCGGGGTACCACGGTATTAATAAAACATTTTGTAAGTGGATTATTTGAAATTACTAGTCGTACTCATAATGGTTACTTACGCCATGCAAGTCTTTCAGTTACTACGTAATCAGGCACTTTTTAAAGTTCGACTTTACATTAAGTAGTTAATCTACCGTTGGAGATAATTCTTTCGGCTCTGGTGCTGTTTTTGCCGTGACATACTGCTTGCCTAGGGGGTCGCCAACAAATTGTCAAGTAAAACCCTTAATATGGACTTAGGACAATAAATGAAACATATAAACATAGTATATCTCTCAGCAGAAATAATTTGAATTGACAATAAAAATAGGTTTAAAACAAATTGTGTGAACCCGCTAACGGATTTATGTGTGATGGAAGGTCAAGTTCGTTTAATTAGATTGAAGAAATTTTTTTTTTCAGCCTAGTGGTACATACTAAGGTCCAAAACAATAATAATAATAACTAACTTAGACCAAGAATATAGTAGCAAAATTACTATGGAATGAAAGTGGAGTAAATAAATGAAGTGAAATACTTTATATTTTGTGTATTAGCAAATGAAGAAATTCGTAACGCTTTAGTTATTTGGAGGTAGGAACAAAAAATGCATCATGCAGCGAAAAGACGCCTCACAACAAAAATGAAGGTAGTTTAAGAATTACGCGCCAGTAATTTGCAGTGCGCAGTCCACATGTGTTGCAAAATCTTTAGTCATGCCTTGTTCGCTAATTTCTGGAGGATTTAAAAAAGATAACTTGTTTCTTGTCAAAGCGGCAGCGCATTGTTACGTTGGGAATAATTGGCCCTTATTTGTAATCGTTAATGGAGAGAAAAGACTGTACAACAAAAATATAGACGGGGACATCTGCGAATTTTCCTACTGCAATAGGTGCAATTACTTCTTTTCGCCACGCCGTAAGTAATATATAATCATTTTTAACTTATCTCAAGAATTCGTTAGCTTTAGCCAGTGGCCGAATATTGCTATGGCTAACCACAGTGGAAAACGGTAGATCGACGTCATATCAAAGTCGTTACTGTAAATTACAAATTGAAAAATATTACTTGACTAGTTACTACTAAAAAAGTGAACTCAGAGAGTTACTACTGAAAAATATAAGTAATACTAATAACAAATATATCAATAGTGTTGATTTAAATCTTAGATTTTTTTTATTTTACTAATTCAAAGACGGGGTAGGATGTCGCACGAATTTTATGATACTGATTATGCAGGAGTCTCGGGGGACCTTCATTGAAACACCTCCAGGTGATTTTTGCTGCCGGAAACGCGTATAAGTATTTAAAAAAAAAAAGTTTTGTCAACCAACCCATATATCGTAGTTTCAGTTCCTTGCCTTTATATGGCAGGCTTTTGTTGGAAGGCAACATGTATACTTAAGTATTTTTACAGGTGTCAAACATAATTGTGAGGTTTATCTGCGAAATGGAGGAAAAACCTCCTGGGGCCGAATTAACACTGAAGTGACAAATAATAACTTTGAAGACGAAGGTCCGTCCTCATTTAGAACTACTTCGCCATATAAAGTAATAGTGGAAAAGATTTTTGTCACAGAGGAGAGGAACTTCGACGTTTTTATAGAAACACACTGCAAAAAGGAATGCTATACGGACAAGAAAAAATTAAGGAATGAAGATAGACCTCGTAGCCTTTTACTCTGCGACCCTTCTGTAATAGAACTCAACCAACATGATGAAAAACATTATTTTACTATAAAAAAGGTGTATCATGAACACGACGGGAATTTGTATCTGTATAGCAAAGATATTATTCACGAAGACAAAGAAAACCAAGCAACTGAAGAGCCTCTAAGAGATGAAGGTAAGTTTTATACAATCACAAACTATTATTTCAAATGGGCATTTCTTTATACACGTTAAGTATACTGATTACTGTAAATTAAATCATCTATTACAAGCTGTGATTGTAACTGTTGTGTTAGTTTTCTCGACTTGCATTATGCATACTCGTGGTACTTGCCTATTACTTTATAAACCGACGCCAAAAGAAGGTTATCTTATAAGTTTGACCTGTTTGTATGTGCTATTTGGAAATCAGATAATATATGAGTAGGTACTAAGATATATTCAAGCTTTCAAGCACGTGTGTTAGATGTTTATTAAATATGCTTGTGCACTAAAAGTCATTCCGAGGCTAAAATCATAAATCGAATCAACAATCGAATCATAAGTCGGTCACACATTTCCGTTTACGCGGCACACGAATATTATAATATTTTTCATTTTTACTAGAGTAATATTAATTTAGATAAATGGATAAAGATATTTCAAACTTCTTTCAACCAAAAAATACTTTAACTGTAATATATACGTTACGGAAACAAATAAATAACGTCTTAGTAAACATAACTATTCTAACACATTGTATAATGTATTGCAGTAGACGCTCCTGTCTCCTGACTAGGGAATGCAATCCCGACTCGAGATCGTAAATTCGAGATCCCGCGGGATTAGAAATATCAATCCAGCGGGATCCCGAGATTTTCGAGATCTCGTCATGTTTAAAAAAAATGTGAATTTCACATGATTGAATATGATGAAAACTGCTTGTTTGTCATAATGAGGTTAATTAAAACAAAATATTATTTGAAAGAAAACAAAGGCCTTTAGTACTAACTTAATAATTAATAGTTTTACGAACTTAACATAATCAAAACAAAAGAAGATATTATTTAAGGATATTAAAAGTAGTACATTTTGAAAGTAACTTGTTTAAAAAAAGTGTATCAAGAGTGCTATCTGATAACCGGCATCTAATGTTCGTTGCGATGTACCCAGCTGCTGAGAATGCTTTCTCCAACTCAACACTGGTTGGCAACAGCGTGAATAAGCAATTATATTATATAAACTGAAAAAATCGCCCCCTTGTTCCTCCACACTCAAAAAATCCATTTATTTTTGTATTACTGACTCTAATTTGTCTAAGCTAGCGTTTCGGAGAGTTTCTTCTAATTCCTCTTGAAGTGATGTATTAGTTTGTGTAGCAGTAGAATTTATACATATTTAAATTCTCTGCAATCATAGAAAGTGGCAAGTGATCTTCGTTTAATACTATGTATTAATTTCTACTTGTTCCTACTACTCTCTATTAATCTCTATAATAGTGTGATTATATTTTTTGATTTCTTCGATTTAGATATTTGCTTGGCAATTGGAAAGTCTCATTGCCTTTCCATTGCTCCAAATCATCTTGAAAATTATTCGGATTTTTTAGATTTTTTATCGAAGGGACCAACTTTTCTGAGAGAGTAGTTTCTAGGTCTTCTAGCTTTCGAATAACGAAACGCAACGTATGTTCTGCACTAACTAAATCAGTATCTCCCAATCCCGTCAATCTCGAACGGGATCTCGTCATATTATGCTTCGGGATTGATCCCGAAAAATGACACGGGATCTCGCGAGATCAGAATCCCGCGGGATCGGGATTGCATTCCCTACTCCTGACACGATGAAGCTAGCGCGAACTATGGTCCCCCTAAGTAAAAAAAAATAATATGGCATACTGAAGTAATATTTAGGTTAGGGCTGTGTCTCGATTCTGAATCTTACCACTAGTGTAAAGGGCGCATCAATGGACATCATACTATTTTTAATGTAAAATGAGTGCGACACATTTATTTTCTGATTAGGTACATAAATTGGGCGTAACGTAAAAATAAACCTACCCATAGATGATAGATTATTTAACATTATAAAGATCAACAAGTACAATAAACTTCAAAAACTCATCAAAATTATTTATTAACTATCTATACAAACACACTTGGTAAGCTAAAACGCATAAACGCTTTAACACTTAAATTTCACACTTTTAAATCGTCAATTTGTGTCATAAAACCCTATTAGTATTTAAATAAGTGCAATTTTAAAATTATAAGTCGAGTACATGTAAGTTTCATAGCCGAGTTACCCGTTGACAAATTCAGTTTTTTTTAATTTAATATTTTATGGCCCTTGCTCGTTACTTCATTTAGACGAAAGACAAAGTAATAAACTTAAACAAAAATAATTACTTAGTCTACTTGATCTGTGCCCTCACCCGGTCGCTGAAACTAGCGCACGGCATGCTATTCAGCGGTTTTAACATTTTAAAATATTCGCTCAATTTCAACTTTCTTAACTTAATGAGAGTTTTAATTATTTATGATCAAAGAATTTCAAACTCATCATAATAGCTGTTTTTTGGTGCATAGCGTATAATCTATCTCTACCATAGACATATATTAAAGGTAAGCAGTTTGCTTAAGTTGCGAACCGAAGCCAATTTTTAACCGATTAAATTCTTTACTTTAAAAACTACTGCTACAGTTTTACAATTAATTCACGCAAAGTAGTAATCGTACATAAACCTGCCAACATAGGTAGCATAGATCGGCGAGCATAGAGGTCGCCTATGGCTAAACAAATCACGAAAATATTTTGACAGGTAAGTGAAGTAAAGCAAGCACTGCATGCGTGCAGCGTGACTCTTAAGTAGATTAGTAGAGTATTCTGTGGTAATGTGATACGTGAACGATCGAATGACAAGTTCAAAAAATAAAATATATTATATCGTGATATTTTGCTATTACAAAACCATATTTAAATTTTTTTATTCTTATTTAAATTTTAACAAACCACAGCAATAAATATACAGTTAAGTTATTAAATAATAAATTTAAAAAACCGCGACAGGTCCGTTTGTTTATTGGTTAACATCCGCCATTTTGTACAGTCGTTTGTTTAGTGTTTAGTGACTGGCCCTGGTAACTGGTTCGTTTTATAGATACCTAGTGATGCAATATTATTAAAGGTAGAGTATATCTGCATTGTGCTGCTGCGTGTGATGTAAAATGTTTTTGCTGGAAACGTTGCTGACGAAGGCTCATAATTAAAACGTGCAAGCTGTCACGGTGACATCTAGTAAAGGTCTCCGTATTGCCGGATGTGTCCTAGTATCAGTAAAGGCTGAATAGCGTGCCACCTAGAGTGGTTTACGTATCGTGAGACCTATGCTGCCAACGATATGAGTGGAAACGGCAACCAGGTGCCGCTGGCACCACCGCGCGGTCCCGTACCGTATCCTTTTGTATTTACTTATGATTTATTTACGTAATGTTGTCCACTTCACAATGCGTTTGCGAAGAGTGATTGTGTGGTTTTTCATTTTACAAAACATTAATTGTAGGAAGTGTAATTATTGTCTTAGAAGGTAATACATGGCTTCAGAACCAAGGCTTCCTAATTCTTGGCCGAATAGAGCTGTAATATTTCTTCTAAAAGTTCATGTGTAACTCTTCTGTCATCTTTGTTGTTATAATTATTAAGTTAGTAGAACATACATTTTCTTATGTTAACAACTCTTAAGTATCAAATAGTAGAAAATATATATGGCATGGGGAGTTTGACCTATTGAGCAATCCTCAAACATCAATTTATGAAGAGAATAATTATTTATAGAGCTTAAATGTATGAAAGTATTGTTTATTGTTGTAAGTTAAAAATGTCTTGAATTATCTTTATTCTGTAAGGCGATTTTTAATGGCGAATTTAATTTACTAAGTGTGTAGCTTTAATGCCACCATCAAATTTATGGTAATACATATAAGATATTTAAAAATAATGTTTACATCCAATTACTTGCAGGATATCATCACTAGCAGTACTTTTAAGGCCATAACACATAGAATACCTTTCACCTCGTCCTTGGAATACAAGGAAATCACAACAATGTAAATATAACCCATCTTAAGCAGCTTGTAAATTTTTTAACTATAATGCATTTGGATCAACATCACCCAAATAACAGCAGTCATCCTCGACCTAGTATAGTTTTGCTAATATCAGGTAATATTTACATAAATATTAGAATAGTGTAAGATACTTATACTTATAATAATGAATTTAAGTTTATTGATTCCTTTATGAATGTTTTGTTTCATTTAGTATAAACGGGACTCCAAGAATCTCATCCCCCTTTTACAAATCATTGTAGCATTATATAAATATAACAATTTTTCCTCAAGAGGGCCCCTGCCCTTCTGGTGCTGAAGAATCCTCCGCTAGGTGTGCTCACCTTTTGAAGTTGATGAGTAGCATATTTGTTACTAAAATTTAATTTCTGTACTAGAAAAGTTTTGATTTGGGGTAGTAGCAAGACTGTTAAATTTACCCCTTCAAAGACTAAACTTTTGTTTGATTACTGCCCAAGAAAGATTCTTTTGTCTTGTCTCCTAAATTTAAGACAATCTCCTTAGTACTTCACACAACCTCAGTATACTTGGGAGTAGGAATATCCATAAAATGTCCAATTCAGGCAGTCGTCTAGAAGAAAAGCCAAACTAGGTTCCAAGGAGCAGATAGATAATAGAAATGCATAAATTAATTTATTTACAGTGACTAGTACATTTGCTTCATTAGATAAGCACTCAATTACAAATCATTAACAAAATAAATACATTATTAAATTTAACTTAATATTGTATGATTTCATAATGAACTTTTTTAATGATACAAGTAGCTTGTATCACTTTAGAATAATTGTTTACAAAACATTTGATCACAATGTATTTTGATTTGTAAACATGTAGTCAAACAATGTGAATATTTCCTAAAATATAAATAAATTAATGGGAAGAGAGTATAATAAAATATGTTTATAAAGGGCTGTTTTCATAAATGTACAGGTATCAAGAGAATTGATATATGTTTTTAAATGTTGCTTGTTCATTTTAGTAACAATAACAACAAAACATTCTGTGAATAAATAAGTGTTAAATTGTAACTTCAAAATACATTTTTATCAGTCTTAGAAGCAATTTGAATGTCAACGACACAGTTCAAACTTCAAATCAGTGTAATTCTGTGTGATTCAGAAATAAACTAACTTTTGCAAGGTAAACTTTACAAGTCTGTAAAACTATGTATAAAATACCCCTAAAGGGCAGATTTTATTAATAATAATTAAGTCTCTGTATGTTCTTCATGCATTTACATTGTTAAAATTGTAAAAGTTGTTGTATATTTGAAATCCTTCTATCTCATATGATGTTTTAAAAGTAGTATTAATTTTTAGCTTACTGTTTCTATTGGATTTATGGTAAGACAGTAGTTTTCTTTGTTGATAGTAAAAAAAAACTTATTACTACCTATAGTTTTCTATGTTTTTGGTAAAACAGCAGACAAACACGGGTCATTTAAGTTGTGAACACCATTTTTACATCCTCTTTAAAGTTAAAACATGAAAAGGCGTCTCATTTTCATAGTAGTAGTAGACGTAGTTTTTATTATAATTCGCGTTACGAAACAACTCTTGCAATTTACTAACATTGAGTTTATGTTATAAATAAAAAAGTGGCCTAGTTATTAAAACGTTTCAAATCAAATATGATTGTTATTTGTTTTATATATTTTTTTTAAACCGATTTATATATTTTTTGTCCTTTGTCATGCTTCCAAATGTAAATTTTCTTAACGTAATTTATTAGTGAATGGAATATTAATTACTGTCATTCCTTACTTGTTTTCTTAAAGAGAACTTGAGCATCTTAATCTTATGAGGGCGCCACGTGATAGTTAAACAAAGGATAGATAAGTGAAAGAAAAGAAAATCACTAACCATATAGAGTTTAAAATTTACTTACCACCCGATACTGAAATTAAACGCATCTTAACCATTGCGCTTTACAAGAGACAAAGGCAATTTGAAATGTGTCACCGCAGCGCAGTGTATTCTCCGAAAAACTTTCCCCGGCGCAACAGTCGCGGCGACCTCTCGCAGGGGCGACCGACGATATGCGAAACGCCTCCTGTGGCGATGCCATAGCGCCCTCTCCCTCTACTGCCGCTCGTAACCCTCGCTTATACAATAAAACCGTGATGGAGTGAAGGGTGTACTCTGAACGAATTTTGTATATTTATTAAGTATTACGCGTTAAATCGTAGTGTTTATTATATTAAGTGGTTTCCCATAGAAGTGCTAGCTTTCGTAGTTGTTAATGCTCGTAAAATCTTCACTGAACTCACGACTGGTTCATATTTTGGAGACGAAAAACGGCGCCCGATGTAGCGCGCCGTTTCCATATCGATTTTCTCCTTTGCTGCATTATATTACTCTTTATATTGTGAATGCGGTCTGCAAATAATTTATTGGCACCATGCGTTATTCGCTCGGGAATTTTATAATATTATCGTAATTAAGTGCTTGAAGTAGAAGCTAGATACTATAACAAATATACACCGGCAAGTACAAAATGAGAAGCAATAATTTAGTATCCAGTGTTAGATAATTTAGTGAAACGGGAGCCTCGCCAATGGTCGTGTCGCCACAGTTTTGGGAATGGTTCAACGTTTGGCTCGCTCAATTTCTGAAAAGTTTGTATCATGAAATTAAGATGGTCGCGATAAGAGGTAACAATTCGTATGGAAATTTGCCACTTGGTTGTGGATACCCTGGAGGGCAGCAAACCATTGACATCTCACAGAATCTCCAGACGGCGCTGAATATGCCCCACGCCGTGGCACATACAGTGGCTGCGCCCCGCCACCACCTAGCGGCACCCCACACCGCTCCCGGAGCCAGTCTCAATCACCTGGGGCACAACCAACAGCGCACCAACCGCATGAACCCCACTGTAAACCATGTTAATCATGCCACACCCGACCATCAAAGTCAGAAACATATCAACCAGATGAACCACGCGAACCATTTGAAGTCAATGAGCCAAATTCGTCATTCCAATTACAATCAAGGAACTGTTAGGAACCAGACTCACAATGGGCACAAGTTAAATAACAATATGTCTCATGTGGGGCACATGAACCATCCCAACCACGGAATGCAGTTGAACCATAGCCAAATGGCTCACAAGCAGGTGCAATCGCCAGCTAAGCAGCAACCCATTCTTCATTCTAAAGTAAATCGCCCTTCGCAGTACCGGGTCGGATCTCAATCCAGTAAGTGGCGAACCACACAATCACTTTTTAAACGTGTATTAAGGTTAAGAAGTTTGTAGCGCCACATAATTTTTACGGTAAATTTGCGTGTAAGCTGTGACCATTATATTTAATAAATTTCCTTAATAAATATTACACAGTTATCCGCGGGCCTCAACACCACACAGTGAGTTGGATTTGCTTCAAAGAAGAAAATACCTTTTTATTTAGCATGTTTCAGCCCAATGCTGTAAAATTTAACCAAACGTGAAAATGCGGCCACTATTCGCATGGATTGTATTTTAATCAGAATCGCGTTGTGTTATCGATTTTCTTCCTTCGATACGGTTTTACGATGCATAAATATCGCTAGTATATATATGTACACACAAGTGTATTGTATTAAATAAAAAAAATGCATTCGTTCGTACCTTTTAAGTAGGTTTGTTTAGAGTGTGTAATAGTTCTGAAGATGGAACTAGTATTATGTAAATTTAATATCGCATCACGAAACATGATACTGCATTAAAGGTGGGTCGACTGTAGCTCAGCATTTTTGTGGAGACAAATGCTACGTAAACATTCAATCAAATAGTATTAGATGAGTAGGGATATCGTCATTATACTAATCGTGCTTAGCTAACAAACGCGCAGCAGTTAATTTAACTGTTTTATTTATTAAATGACGCATGCAGTAATCAGTTACTTAACTTAATTTAAATTCTTAATCATCGATTTGAAGCAATATTTTATTTGATATTTTTTTGTGTCAGTGTCTATACCAGGATCCGGAGCGGAGTGTTACCACCCCGGTGGCGCGGCTGGTCCTTCATACATGACCGGCGGTAACGCAGCTGCCCCCGCTCCGACTATGAGAGGCCCGTCGACACCACAGCCTTCCGCGCCGCCGCAGCCTGAGATGACGAAGAACAATATGGTAAGTGAATAAAAATAAAATAAACGTGCTCTTACGTTTTTAAGGCAAATTGAAAATAAAATAGGAAACCTTTGCTAACTAGGGTTGGTTAGCTGTCCATCATTTCTCAACTTTGTTTTTTTATTATGGATAAGTTGTTTTACTATTTATTGAATAAAAAAATTTTGAAATTCAAAATGATTCATTACAGTTACAGTTTGATTATGAGTGACAGAGGCCTTATCCATATTAAATTCTTTATGGAAATATATAATATGTCCAACAATGTTGTTTGACGTTAATAACGTTATGATATATTATATATCCCCAATATCCGAAATATATCACCGAATTATGTTATAAACGATCAAAACCGCATTAATTCATGATCTTAAACTATTTTATTGATTAAGCTGTATATATTGATTAGAGAAGGAAATTTATAAAGCTTTGCACAGTTCTGCGTTCCGTTCCATTTAACACCCTTTCGCTCTATTTCCATATTTTGTTATCGGCATATGTCCAGTTCTATAACTTCGTGGTAACTCAACACTTAAAAGGTAGTAAAAACATTGTTAAAGCCCAAAAAACTGATTTTACATAACCAGTGCGGTTTTATTGTATAATATGCTAAGTATATATTTTTTTACTAGGAAACTTTGATTGCAACTGCACAATGAACTGCAAAATGAACAATAGGAATTTTAAGAAGCGTATATTAAATAGTATTTATTATATCTGCTTGTTTTCATTATACCGAATTTTAAGTAACTAGTAAACTAAGTTGAATCCAATCAGTTAATTTGATGCGAGCGATGGCTGTATCTTTTCGCACACACAGATTTATCTTAGAATTATAGGTTAATTATAATGCGGTTGCATTACAATTAAAACAAAACATAAATCGATGGAACTTTCTTAGTATTAAATATAGTGGAAGATAGACGTTGAATCCTTTTGATCGAGCTATGGTTTTAGCGCATTCTTTCACGTAACCATAATTCAAGCGACGAATATTGTCACCGAAAATTACAATTAAGCGCGGAAAATAAATGTACTCAAAAGGTCTTGAGGTCTATTGATGAATTTTATACAAAGCAATATCTAATTCCACACGATCTAGCAGCCGAGTTAAACATAAAATGGGATTGAAAACTAATTCCAGGGCCATAATTATGCGTCACCGCCGAACGCAACGGCTACAGCGAGGCCACAGTATTCCAACTTCCAGTATAGAGCTGCTCAGCACTCCACAAGACCTGCAACTCATAACAGGTAAGGTTTTTTTTTAAATATACGTATTAATTATTGATTTTGACTAGTCTTAACTTTAATATTTCTAATAAACCGTTAACAAAACCAGACCTTGTAAAAAACTATAAATAATGTTCGAATGTGTTTGAGTGGGACTAAGCGACTGATTTTCAGCTAAACCCTATTCTGACTTAAACTGTATAAAATGTGTGAATTCATTCATCGCCTTACTTAGGGGCTGGAGGATAGCGGGATAGTTATTAGGGTTTCTTTAGAGATTCTAAAAGTGAGTAGAGAAAAATTCTGGCAAGTCCAGGGTCTGAAGATTCAAAAAAAAAAATCAACGTCCCGCCTAATCGGTGACACCTAGCGGTGGTGGCAAAAAAAACCCCCACAACAAGAAGGCTGCCATACTTGGCTAAAATAGATGTATGTGGACCCTTATGCACGAAATTATGCAAGATCTTTTATTCGGGCAGCATATAGATGGACGGGAAATTGGTCTCCGTCTTCAACTTTAATTCCACGACGCCAAACCGTAGCAGATAGAGGGGGCGCTCGAATAAGCTATGATCAGCTACTTGAAGTGGCGATACCGGGTGTTAGTTTGACTGATATACAGGAGAATTAGTTCCTACCTCTGGTGACCCACTTGTGAGAAAATCAGAGATAGATTTATATATGGGATCAAATATTGTTTTTCAAGTTGAATCTGTTATTTTTGTTAGTTTAACTGCCTCAAGTCCTATGGTTATAACCCGCAACTCAGGCTGTGTGTATATGGTATAAAACTCTTCAGCCCCCAAGTCACGGGCACTGCGCAACCTCATAAGGAATACATCCTGACTTTCTGCTGAAAACGTTAAATTACAACCCTGGATATGTGATCTATTTCCCTAATTCGTAGTGTATTTCAAACCCTTTAGCCCTCAACTGGCAGGCCCGCATGCTGCCTAGCGCACCGAGCAATATATTTTAAAATTTACCTATTAGCTTAAGTGTTCGAAAGCATTTTAATAACTTCCAGGTATATCCCTTGCGTTATTCTTTCCTTGCTTCACATTCCCTTTTCGCTAACTCGTGGATAATGTAGCTCATACCCAAAGGCTAATGTTCAAAGCCAAATACAGTTTTAATTTTCAACAGTAAAAATATTTTATCTCGCTCTTAGTCGTATATGATATTAAATTATTGTTTACAGTTTTAACCTCTAGGTATATTGTAGTAATTATAATTTTGGTATTTGATTAAATAACTAAAGTAGCATTTTATCACGGGGTAAACACAATGTAGCTAGGATATGTTCATTATGGCCATTAAACTAGCTGTGCCTCGCGGTTTCATCCGCTAATTCGGCAAAGACAATTAAATAGACAAATTGCTATGGAAAACTGTAACTCTCGTGGTAATTACAAATTTTGACGTTAGATGTCACAAGCTATATCAAAATAAGAAATCTATCTAATATATAACATTCTCGTGTCACAATGTTCGTTACCATACTACTCCGAAACGGCTCGACTGATTCTTATGCATATTCAGTAAGTCTGAGATCGGCTACTATATATCTTTTAAACTCCTAAGTGATAAGGGTTGTCCACCCAAAAAAAAACTTTTTTCTTTTTTTAGACAATTTTTTTGTTTGATTTTTTTATGGTACAGCATAAAAAAATACATACTACCCCTATTTTCACCCCTCTACGATCAACACCTTTGTTAGGTAGTTGGTTAAATAAAATCTTATGATTTGAACTCTGAGGTAACCTAAAAGTTTTCATTTCATAAAACGGAACAATCTCTGGGATAGCATAGCAAAATGTTAGATGTTATGATGCCTAGGCGATCTTTGAATAACAACAAGGTAGACCAACAATTACTAACTTCATTTCAACTTCAGTAGTTTCAAATTCGCTGTTCAATATTAAATTTCATGTATTGGGAAATTCACTATTATTTTTACAATACAATTTTCATTTCTATACTTTTAGAGCAGTGTTGGCCTAGTGGCTTCAGCATGCTACTCTCATCCCTGAGGTCACAGTTTCAATCCCAGGCTGTGCACCATTGGACTTTATTTCTATGTGCCCATTTAACATTCGCTCGAACGGTGAATAAAATCATCGTGAGGAAACCGGCTTGCCTTAGACCGAAAACGTCGACGACGTGTCAGGCACAGGCGGCTGATCACCTACTTGCTTATTAGATCATGAAACAGATACAGAAATCTGAGGCCCAGACCTTAAAAGGTTGTGGCATAGGTAATATGTAATAAAAAATATTTTTAATAACGAATTACTTGTATTAAAGAAAAAATTTTACCTTAATATGTTGTCATCCAATTAATACAAAGTGATTGTTATATGTATGTACATAAATAGGTAAGACTATTGCTAAACAATATGATACACTTTATTTTAGATAAGATAGCTCTCCTTATTATAGTAGTATAAGTATGGTGCATCAAATAAAAAATATATCGCAGTTTCTAAGTTGTACGCGTATTAGATGCTGGATTATTATCGATTATAGCTCAGTGTAGATGGAAAATTTAAAAGGAAATTAATTCATCAAACAAAGCAGTTAATGTTATTTTTTTTTAATTTATCAAAATTAAGTGAAAACGACGCAACTTTTAAAATACCGCTATATGAACACTGTATAGTCCAAACGTTTCCATTGCTACTCCATTTGTTAAGTATGTTTACGTACGTACTTTAAAAGTTATGTGGAAAGAATAAACATAAATATCGATAAAACATCATATCTCACCAAACTTTCTTGCAATAAAAGATAAAGATAATAAACCAGTGACAAATTTGTTTGGTGCATATTCTCTATGCCTGATTATGCATGTATACATGAAGGTAATAATAATACATGTGAGCTATGTTTTTAACAAATAAAGTATTTTTCCTTGCTATACCAATTTATTTAACAATAATATAATATAAAAAAATATTTAAACCATAAAACATTTTCTTAACCTACTTATAACATATTTGCAAAAATCTCTACCCATCGACTAGCAGTATCTTCCACTAATAGACCCGTTTCACCTTCTTTTTGGTAATGGTCCAAATAAATCAATTGGCAATCACTTCAAATGGATGATAATTGATGAAGGGAGTCTGTAGCAGTCCAGGGGTTTAAAATTGGCGGCTTTGTACATTTGACAAATTTTATTTTATTTATTCTTTCAAATATGACACATGTTAAAACGAGGACAATCATATACTTATGAAAATATGTTATAGACAGAATAAACACGTGTGAAAATCACATAATGACTTAAGAAGGCGCAGGGCTTACTAGATCCATGCCACTTCCCCACAATCGAGTAGCCCGAAATATCTCACACAACTCACGAGGGGACTCTTTGTGTTGAAGAAGTCACATAGGCCCGCCAAGCATCCGCGAATACACACTGTAAATACATAATTATGTTGCAGTAAAGAAAATGATAATAATAGCAAATAATTAATAACCTAACAATAGAAGTTGATTTGTAGACATGGTGATGGGTGTAGCACCTGCGGTTGGGGCAGCGATAGTGTATCAAACGAAGGGCAACCGTCGACCGAGGGTTGCGTGGTAATCGGCGGTGATCGCGAATCACTGGTTGACATCATCAACTGAGACGCACTTGATGATAGGATATGTGGTAGCGGAACAGTAGGCCGTGGTGCAGGTGTCAGTAGCGTATGGGTTTGGGCACTCATGGGCATCGGCATGGGCAAACTCGCGTCTTGAGACGAAGACTCGACGATTCCCATCGGACTCGCATCGCGCAATCTTGTTAACACCATTTTCACTTTAAACTATTAGGGGAGCGTGGGGCTTGTTGTAACAGGGGTAAATAGTAACAGACCTTTTTCAATAGGAATTTGAATTTTATTCACGTTTTTTTTTAACCTAATCTTAAACTTATAACGTGCCACGCCACTTTACCACAGCCAGGGTCCCGCCAGGCGGCTCAGTGAGTGGGTGTGTGCAAACGCTTTATTGTTGACAGGTAACCTATAATTTTACTAACGTAAATTTTTTGTTAGTTTCACTGTTTTCATAGATTTGAAGATTTATGTATTTTATTTTATGCTAAAATATAACTATTTATGATGTTGTATAACAGTTTTCAAGATTACTAAGTTGATTTAATAGTTATCGTGATAAATATTAGGAACTATATCAAGGGGCTAGTTGTAACAAAACCTCGGGGTTTGTTGTAACATGTTACAATTTGCCCCCAGATTGCTGTAAGTTACTGACGGCCGATGTTCATTTTTCCCCGGCTTAAATACTCAGAAATTTTCATTCGCGGTGGTCCTCAAGATTGCATTGGAGCTGGTAATTCTTCAGGGTGGATGACTGATAAAGAATTTTTGATTTTTGTAGATCATTTTATCAAACACTCGAAACCTACCAAGAAAGAGCCAGTTCTGTTACTGCTCGATAATCATTGCTCACATGTGAATATCACAGTTGTCGAAAAAGCCAAAGAAAACAATGTTATCATGTTATAGTTTCCCTCCCATTGCTCCCACAATTTGCAACCTATGGATGTAGGAGTCTACGGCCCTTTTAAAAACTACGTGAACAGAGCACATACTGCATGGATGTATAATAATCCAGGAAAAACGATGACAATTTATGACATCATAAGTGTAGCGAAGGAGTCATTATCACTTGCCTTAAACCTTGCAAATATTATCAGTGGATTTAAAGCTTCTGGTATTTGGCCTTTGAATGTTGATATTTTCCAAGATAGTGACTTTGCGCCCTTTTATTTTACTGATTTCCAGAGCCTACAGAACAATCAGATTGTTGAATCAGATGTTCTAAATTAAAGTGAGAATTTATCGTTGAATCTTAAACATCCAGAACTATTAGATTCTGCTCCTGAAGTGGATATTAGCACAACAGAAATTATACGCCACATTGAAACTGCGAACAAACCAACTCCAAGTTGCTCTGGTCAAAATAAATTTTTCCCATCAAAGATTAGACCATTACCAAAGGCGCCACCACGAAAAACAAATATAAATTGCAGACGCAAAAGGAAGTCTACTGTTCTGACTGATACGCCTGAAAAAGAAGCTTTGAGAGTAGAATATGAAGAAAAGATGATAAAGAAAAGTGAAAGGGGAAAGGAAAAGTTAAAAAAATCTGCGAAAAATAAAGATGGAATAGAAAGGGTGAAAAAAAAGGATTCTAAGTTCATATTCAAAATTGGAAGATAGTTAAAATCTTAAATCTTTAATTTGTTGATTATATTTTTTTTCCAGTTAACTATTTCATAAAAAACACATTATAGAAATACCTAGTTAGTTTTTGTTATATACAAAGCAAAATGATCCAAGATGTGAAAAAATTAAACAATTGAAGGTGTCATTTTTGTTGTTACAACTAGCCCCAACCACGGGGTAAGTTGTAACACTTCACTTTTTTCAAAAAAAATTAAATTGTGAGATAGTTGCCTGTAGATTTGATAATATTTAGATTAGACTTTATAGATAAATAGTTAGAGTATCGATCAAAGTTTATTTAGTAGTAATTTAGCCAATACACTTCATGATATTCAATTATATGTTAAAATTGTTACAACTAGCCCCACGCTCCCCTACGCAACACCTATGTTCATTATATAAAGTTCAGCATTCACTGTTAAAAAGTATAACCGTGCGAAACAAAAAGTACAAAAGGAATTTTAGCACAATAAAGATATACAAGGCTAACTTTAAACATAGATAAAAAGTTAACGCGCCGAAGGAATGCGGGTCTCAAATTATGCGTTATGCTTCGAAGAGGACTTAAATGCAACTGACTCGCAAGTGAACCAGTGATGCCTACTCTTACAAAATATTCCCCCTAGGAGTAACTTCTAATATAAATTGTATAGAAGGTCCCTGAAGGTCTTAATTCTTTCTAAATTTGGGGGATAAGTTGGCATCCCTGATCTGAACTACTGCGCTCGAGATTGTACAAAAGATGGCGAAATCCTTAAAAATGTTGGCATTTGTCGTCATAGCTATCGCGCAGGTGGAATAGACGTGCGAGAGCTAATTAATTGACAGCCGTTAACACTGAGAGACTTTCTAAATATTAAAATAGACTATTGTTTTGCAATTTCAGCTGTTTTTGTATGTTTTCAAGTCCTCGTTATTGTTGTTAAATTGTTTTCAAAGGAAGCTTTACAAATAAATTATTGTACCGAACCATGAAAGTTACAAAACACCCTTTCCATTGTGGGAAGTCTGAGAAGTTAGAAAGTAATTTAAATTGTATTTTTCTATTTACCACGTGATACTTACGAAATAATACTAACTATAGAACAGTCAGTACCTTATCGGGACTTTTATTCAAGCAAAGTCCAAATTAAATTACAACGGTATCCTATACGTATTCTTGGCTAGTCGGTTTTCCTAGTTTAACTCCAGGCACTATTTGGACCAAACTTTATGAGTGGGATTATAAATGGCAGCAAAACTCCAACGGTGTATCAGACGCCGATTTTGCCGATTTTGAAGTGTAGCAACTTTGGAATTCATAATTTTGTTTTCTCGCAACTTATTAAAAAAGAGAAAAAAAATCTGTTGGTTTTTTAATTCCAAACAAGTAGTTTAGTCAAAATAATCGAGATAAACTGATAAGTATTTCACTGCTTATTTCAATTTTAGGTCTGGGCCTCAGATTTCTGTATTTTTTTCACGATCATTTGTGAATTAGGCAAGTAGGTGATGAGCCTGTGCTTGTCACACGCCGTCGCTTATGGGTCTAAGGCAAGGTGAATGCGCACATAGAACGAAACTACATTGCGCAGCCGGGGTAGAACCTACAAACTCGGGGATGTCAGTTGCACGCTTTAGCCACTAGGCAAACGCTGCCTTAAATTCGGTAAATAAACTAATATTCGCCTGGATAACAATTTAATTCTTGGCACCTTAGAATCATAATGGCGGCTCTATTCGACTGTTCAAAATCGGTTAAGTAGTTGAGATATCAACACATTGGGCACATATTCAAAGGTACCTAGGTTAGTAATGTTTTATTTGTGTAATGTTTACAGGCCGCAGCAGCCTTATATGCCAGGGTCGGCGGGTACGACTGGTGGACCGGTGATGTACCATCCAACATTGTTATTCCCAACTGCTCACATGTCAATACCTCAGGGCTATCAGCCTCGATCCACGAATCCTGGGTGAGAACTATTAAAAGTTTCTTCTAAAATAATAAAATTAAATTGTTTATTTGCAAAGAAAGCTATAAATTCCGATTGATTTATTATAAAAAGACAATCGGCCATATAAAAATAAACATGAAATATTATCATAATGTCATAATAATAAGTTAAGTTACTTAAAATTTCTGTCAAAACTTATGGTTTGAATACACTCTCACGCTATCTTCTATCTTACAAAGTTATATTAAAAATCCAGTGGTGCTATTACTCTTGGTCTTAGATTTCTGTATCTGATTCGTGGTCATTTTTTCAATAGGCAAGTAGATGATCAGCCTTTTACGCGTGCCACATGCCGTCAGCCTTTTGGGTCTATGGCATGCCGGTCTTCTCACTGTTTTCCTTCACGTAGCGAGTGTTAAATGCGTCTGTAGAAATTAAAGTAACCCATTCACAGCCGAGGCTCGAACCTACGCCAGGGTTGAGAGATGCTGGCTCAAGCCACTTGTCCAACTACGTTTATATGTTCGATTAATAGCTGTATTATTTTCAGATACTATCCATATATGTCATACGTATACCCCAACACAAATCCAAGCCACACATCGCCTTGTGAGTAATAATTTTTTTTTGCTAATATCTTACTAGCGGATCCCAGAGATGTCCTGTACACACGTCTTAGATACAAAAGTTTCTATCATTCTAAAAATAAATCGTAAGAATTTGGACCGTTTTTATGATTAAAATATATTGCTACTGATTTGTGACTGTAATGCAAGTAAAATATTTATGATTCGGTATTATTAAATCAATAAACATCTAACTGTAAATTCATTGTCAAACACACAAAATTTCATCAAAAACAGTTTATTCGTTTACGAGGAGTTTAATTGCACGCACTGAAAATGTATATATACAGATGTGAATAAAAATAAATGTTTGTTTGTTTTGTAATATTCTAACTGATAGTAATAGTTGCCGGCAAAGATACGTTTAGAATATCCACATTAAAAAAATAGTGACATTGATATATAGTTGTCGTACTTCGCACTAAGTTTCGCTAAATTTTAAGTGAAATTTGATTTATTAAATCAAGATTAGAATTTATTACAAAATTAGTATTAAAATAAAATTATTGAAACCGTAACCCAAACTTAAACTACGGGATATACATTAAAATATTTTACAAAAATACATACACTGTCCTAACAGTACTAAGTCAATACGATAATTGCAAAATTAAAAATGAAATATAATGAACTCACTCTGTGAACATATACATATGTCGATAGTCGGAGACAGCATTCAGGAGACGCTTTGTATCGGCGAGAGCATTCTTCAGTCATTACCTCTAGGGATCATAAATATTTTTCGTTATGTTACAAATAGCCAACAATAATCGGCAGTAAAATAATTAATAATTCCCCGAAATCATATTTTATGAATATTATTGGTGAAGATACTAATGGTCTATATGTTTAACCAGTGACTTACTCACCAGACTACTATAACGGTCAGGGTGTTGGGAGTAACGCTCCTCGTCCACCAGGTCCGCTAGTGCCTCCGGCACATCAGCCCCAACAACAATCCCATATGCACTTACCTGGTATGTATACAAATTATTTTAGTTGTACCAATGTTAATAGGGATTAAACAATAGCTGTGCAAGATATTCTTAATACAAATTAAATTAATTAATTAATAAAAGATTAATTTAACAAAAATCAGTTTTGTATTAAAATAGATGTCATCTGAAATGTTTTTTTACAGGTATGCGCCTTCCACCCGCAAAACGTACCTCGCGCCGGGTGCCAATAATTAACCCAGTGACTAGTAAGTAATTCTCACTCGCTAACTCAGTAACGTCACTCACTCACTCACACCTGAACACATTTCCACTCTAGGTGACTTTAATGTTGGGTTTGGGTACATTTTTTCTGACACTTGACCCTCCAGCATCTTTCTTTTTAATTGTGCCTAGAATTTTCATTTCAGCAATAACTTGTCCTGTTTTTGGTCAAATCAAAGTGATTACCAGTAATGTTAAAAATTAATTGTATGTTATCTTAAAAGAGGTAATTCTTTTTAATGTTGTATATTGTACACGTTTGGATTGTGTTGTGTAATTTTAGGTGCACGTGAGTTTGTTCAATTATTGTATCGTGAAGATTTTTTTATTGGCACACAGTTATTTTTATTTTATAAGCCGTAAATCTTCTTACTAAATTAAATAATTGTTTTTCACAGGACAAGATATATTTACTGAAGATTTATTTGCAACTGAAAATGTGAGTGAGAATTCGAGTGAAAGGCAGACGCCTCTAGTGGTATGTGTTTTTATTATATAATTATGTTAAGAATGAAATTAATAATGTTTTTAACAATTTGAGTGCCATGGGTTCTTACCCATGTATGCCTAAAAATGCCAAGATAAATCAGAGACACTCAAAACGGTTAAAATAATTAGGCACATATTAAAAAGTGTCAAATAATACAGCATATTATATAAATCAATTCATATATTTCTTCAAAACATGTTTAGTGTAATCTCTACTGTTTACCTTTCTACGTTGTAAGGGCAAACAAAGTCTTCAAATTTGGACATTTTAGGGAGTCGTACGTTTGAGTCACAGTCCTGCTCCAATGGAATTGTCTTTCCATGTGCTCAATTGACACTTGCTTCGAACGGCAAAGGCATCGTGATGAAACTGGCATGTTCAAACAAAAATCTATGAAATATGTCAGACATTGGCTGATCAGTGTGGGTTTTAGAGCCACTGGATTATTATTATTAGGGAATTTGGGTTTGACTTTTGCGTTAGGGAAAAATGATGACACTAAATTTTTACGATGCCTGAGCACACCGTCACATTAAACCGACACCCTGAAGTTAGCATAGTCAACATTTAAAAAAATGTCCATTTCTTTAATTATGTAGAAATAACTTTTTGTGATATTTAATAAAACTATATTTAACTAGATAATGCGTTATAATAAAACTTTCAATGAATAAAATACCTTTTTTCTATTGTTAGTGTCGTTTTCTACAAACGAGAATAAATTTTTTTAAATTAATTTTATCTTGTTACGAAAAAGTAAAACTCGACGCGTGTACGTAAGTCACACACATGTTTTTTTTATATATATTTGACTAGTGTTATATGACAGCAGGACAACTCGCAGAGTATTGTGGAAGAGTTCACACGGATGGTTAGTAAAGCTGCCAACGAGCCATCTAGCGGCGAGACTGCCAAAACAAACCATGTACCAAAATGTTACGAAGTGCCTGCTATGGCCAGCCCCGAGCAACCTCAAAACGCAATAAGTTCTAATAATAATGTAAAGTCTGATTTAGTTAACGATAATATAGGAGCCGATGTGGAAGTTGAAACGCCCATCGTGTCGGCGATATCCGACAGTCCTGTTATAGTGCCTAAAATGACATATACGAAACACCAAAAGATTAGTGAAAACACAATTGTAATAGATAATAAACAGAAACCGAAAGCAAAAAAACCAAATGTGCCTCACAACGATACCGATAAGCAGTCGGATGTAGTGGTCCTCACTACAGATATGTTACCTCCTCAACCACAAAGGATCAGAGAACCCAGAGTCAAGCCTTCGGAGGAGAAAGAGAAGCCGCAGGAGAAGTCTAACACGAATGGCCCTATTTGTAAGTATTTTTTATTTTATTGCCTTGAAACAGTATAGCTACTAAAAAATATTAGGATACAACTAGATGTACATATGAAATTGGCGTTTGTCGTACTGGGCTTCAAGTAGTCAAAAGTAGGGGTCAAAGTACCTCAAATATCTCCTGTACGATAATCGGAAGTGCTCATCGCAATGGCTGAACCCAGCCGAACCAGCTAAATCAAGCCCCGTGCGATAATTGATTCCGAAAAAGTTACTTTTGAACGTTTAGTGTACTAGAGCTATAGCTTTCTTAAATCTGGCCAGACAATTACGGCAGAATATGTCTAGACCGCACACTGCCCAACAGACTGCTACCAAATTAGAGAAGCTTTAATTGGAATGTTTAAGACATCCACCGCCCTGACCTTGCTTTTTCTAAATTTGGTTAACTTGCAAGGTAAAAAAAAAAATCAACTCTGATGGGGCAGCCGAAACTGCCTTCAAAGATTTTATTGATTCCCAAATAGTTTTTTTAGTAGAGGTATCAATGAACTACCCATAAGATGGCAAAAGGGCATAGATAGCAACGGTACATACTTTGATTAATTGAATATATTGTATTTAAAAAAAATCTACTTTTTGATCCTCATACAAAACGCCAATTTCATATGTAAGGACTTAATATATACATACACCCATTATATGTGAGACCCGCCAACCCACTCGCAGGGTATTATAACCCTGTGAGTCGGTATTAAAATTTTGAATTTCCTGTTCACACTAGCTATTAGGTATAGACATGATCATTGACATGATTTTTGTATAAAATGTCTATTAGAAAAAAATTATCCTAAGTCTAAACATTTTTGCTCAGAGATTGAATAAGATAGAAAGATTTATATACTAAGATAAATAAACGAAAACACAAAACTGAAATTTCATCTAGGAATTATTATTAAGATGTCTACATCTTGCTAAGCTACCAATGCATAATGAGGTTGATTACTAGTTTCCCATGCCCACTCTATATTTGTATATTTGTTTTGATATTGAAAACATTTTTTATGGAATCAACTTCAGGTAAAAATATTCATGTAAATTTTAACAAAAAATATTATCAACCCATAATGCCTAATATATTTTTCTACTTTTAAATGATACGAAATATATACGTTTTGCTTTTTACTAGACATTATTTCAATTAATTTAGTAATATTAATACAAATAATTAAAATCATATTAAGTCCTTTACTTTCATTGAGCGGGATTTTTCTACTCCTTCCCTTAAAGTAATTTCTAAAGATTAATCTAGCAATAGATTTTCTCTGCTCTCTGCACTATTTTCAAATGGTAAAAATTCATACTCGATGGCTATTGTATGCTTATAATTTGACGTATTAACTGTCAATGTAACCTTACAATGATTATATATACCATAGCCAATATTGGCTGTTGTATTTTGTTTACGTAATTTAAACAAATTTATAATGAATAAATACGCTGTAATAATTTGATATAATTATACTCCGAAGAAGTATATACAAATAGGTATTTGTGTATACGACAATAATAAGATGGGCGACGGCTGACGATCAATTCCGGACTTGCGCACAAGACAGCGATGTGTGCTCTGTGCTTGAGGTCATATGTCGCGCTTGGAATATTTCAACATGGCGCCTGCTAATTCAGTCACAGCAGGACTTGCTGATCTTAACATGTTTTTATCATGATATTTTAATTTTTCAATATTTTTATGAATTGACTTAGTTTTTTTTATCAGAAAATTTTGTAAATAAGTGTTTATTATAAGTATCGTCAATGATTCATATAAATTAGCAATCAACTACGACTTTACCGTATTATAATTAAAAAGTTAAATTTTTTAAATAATCTAATGAACAGTGCCACATAATTCATAAAATATATTAACCAGGTCAGTACAGTGAACAATTTAAAACACCCACGTGTGAATATCACTCGTCTCTATTTTTAGAGTGCGAATTTGGTACTGAAAAGTTATAGTTGAGGCAGAAAATAAATACCCAGGGCACCTTTATGTTAATTTCTTTCTCTTCAGTCGTTTTCTGTTTATTGTAATTGGCTGGCAAGTTGCGACACTTCTGATTTACATTAGCCTGGCATTTGGGTCCTAAACAAAGAGCTACTTTCTGACCGCTTGCTAATTTTGTGTGTAAGGATCGAGCTTTTAAGCTTCACAACTATTATTCGTATTAGTTAATTAATATACATGTACTAGGTTCTATGAGTTAAATATTTCGGCAATATTCCTATCTTGTTATTGATGTTATCATTTTGTAATCATAATATATAATATTTCCTCTTTTTGCATGGTATTTTCGTCCTTCAGAGATGCGTCTCTACATTGTGTTTACTGTCTGTTGTAAGCAAATGTATTCAAAGAAATTTAAATATGCCTCAATAACATGTTTTTCTTATTAAAGCAACATATTTTATTTTCTTGTGAACATAAAGTTATATAAGTGTCTAGACTGGATAGTTTATGATCAGTGGTCTTTGTGTTTTCAAATATTGATGTTGTCTGCTTGGCAATAACATGGGTTAGTTTTTTCTGTGTTATAGATTTAAATATTTTTTCTTGTGATACTCACTAATAACTTATTATGCAGGTAACTATCTATCGGAACCTGTCAATACTAGTCACATAGTTGAAACTAAGTTAGATACACAAAATGATGTGAAACAAGAGACAACATTTGAGACTGAAACTGAAACTTCTAAGCAAGTTGAACTCATAGTTAATACTGAAGAGACATTCCCTATATTACAATCGCCTACTGCCTCTCAATTATTGTCTAGTATTGAAAAAGTAGCTCAAGAATACGTGTCACGCCCTGAAACTCTTGAAGAAGAGAACAGTGTATGTCTCGCCCAAGCCAAGCTCACACAGAGCATAGTGAGTGCTGCTAGAAATAACCTTGAAACTATAATGAAAGATATAAATCTCAATAATACATCACCAGGTATTTATTGTCATTTTCTTTTTTATATCTATTTATATTATTTACTAAACATAATACATGTGATTTTTTTGATAGATCCTGATGTTGCAAATGGTAATATTACTGAGATAGCTGAGACTGTAAAAGAAGACATGCATAAAAATGAGAAACCCACAAAGACATCCAAAAAGAAGCAAAAAAATGCTAGTGTGGAAGTAAACAAGAATTCTGGCACTGAGCCTAGTGCCAAGGAGACTTGTACAAATGGAAGAGATGAGACTGATAATTTAAATGAAGTAGAATCAGATGTTATTCCCTCGTCTGAACCTGTGACGCCTGAACCGACTAAACCAGCAGTGCCTGTATTTACACTCAAACATAAATACAGTGAAGGTATATGATAAAATTGCAACAAATATAAATTTACTTGTAAGTTAGGGAATTAGGGAATAGATTCAAAAATATATTGTAAATTCAATTTTGCTTACATAAAATATATATACTATGCTTTATTTTATAGTATATATAAAATATATATACTATAAAATGGCATTCTTAAACTATGTGTTAGTAATATATAGTATCTTTAATAAATTGACAATTTTCAATAAAATTAATAATTAAATGAATATCCTTTTTTTAGTGTTTCTAGTGTTGACTCTATTACCCTGTTTTAGATCAATGGTCCCCTTTTAATCCTAATGGAAAGAAAACTTATGATATAACACTACTAAAGCAGATGAGAGATGATCCGTTGTGTAAGAACAAGCCAAATTCACCACTGCTTGAGGCTTGCAATCTTCTACGGGTAGGTTTTAAACTAATGCAAATATAGTGGAATTAATTTTCTATACTATATTAAATGACTGTTATGGTATTTTTGTTCCCAGTCATATTAAAATTATAACTAATTTGTGTTTGCTTAAAGGCTTTTTCTGAAAAGGTTACAAACATTTTTGGCAACAATTTTGCAATATTCTTGCAGTCTATGCACAGTTACCTTTGCTACTGCAATATTAACTCTTCTATATTCATTATTTTTGGTAGATCTTTTTTTTCACCAGGCTTCAATACTATAATTAAACTAAAATTCAATATTTTGTCTATATTACAGACAGTGCAAATGGACACAATTATGTCATTCAATCATATTCATAGACCAGCGAATGACTCCCTATTCCCCACATTCCTTAAGACTATGAGTCCCGGTAACATGAGAAGTCCTATTCTTCGCGATAACAAGAAAGACACTAGAAATGTAGGAGCACCCCCAGGTAAGAAATAATTATTTAATATTTCAAGGATTTCTATGATAATAATCTATGAAAGGATCTTAGAGTAATAAAGTCTTACAAATTTATATTATTTGAGTGTGATGGTTATTAGGCGCATTAAAAAAATTATATATTTTTCCCTGTGTCCTGTGTAAAATCATTGGTAATGTTGTACACTTTAAAATGTATTTATAGATCGTATCTTAGGAAAAGGAAGCATGAAACTTAGTTCACCATCGAGCAACAGCGGGGGAAGAAATATATATATTTCTCTCCGTGAAGAAGTGAAACTGAATGAGAGTAAAGATGCTTGGAAACCAACTCGACTAAAGAAAGAGAGTTTGAATGAACAGGAGTTGAAAACTCAGGTATTTAATTTATCATTTTTATATAATTTAGCCTATCATTATGTATCAATTTTATAAAAAAAAGTTTTAACTTCAATGATGTCATTTAATGATAAAGCACGTCTATTTTCAATCTTCACAAATGTTGCATGTAGAATTCTTTAGAATATTTAGAATTAGCCTCACAGCTTTTTCCAAAAATCTCTATCCATGGTTTTCCTCCATTCGCTTCCTGCTAACGCTTCTATATCTTCTATCCACCTTTTTCTAGGGCCTTTAAAAATATTATGTCACTTAGAATATACGGATATCACTTTCAAACCAAAACTTGAAAAAAAATCAATGACTTTGACTAAAAGTTTGGTATCGATTTAAGTTTCCGCCTTCCTGGCTTAGCTGTCAACTACGGACAATCCTGGGTTCGATTCCCCGCGAAAGATAAATGTCGTTTGTAATATATATTTATATACAGGAGCTGTACAAGAAGTTCCGTGGTATACTCAACAAATTGACGCCGCAGAAGTTTGATACTTTGGTCGACAAAGTGAAGTCACTCGAAATTGACACACAAGAGCGTCTCGAAGGCGTAATAGATCTCGTTTTCGAGAAGGCTATCGATGAGCCGAACTTTTCCGAAGCATATGCTGCTATGTGTAACAAGCTTTCGACATTAAAGGTACGTGGTGTTAACTGTTAGGAATATCTTCTGTCTTTAGTCGTGTTCTTCATTACTCAAGTTCTTGTTACTTTCCTCCAATCCCGTCTTCGGCAAGTCTCAGCGCCTCTCTAATAACAAAGACAATTAAAGTAAATAGCCGTAAATCTCGTGTGGTAATTACAAATTTTGAGGTTGGATGTCGGAAGCTGTATCAAAATAACAAATATTTACCTAATTATTCGAAATGTTTTCTTACGGCCTGATGCCTAGGCGAGGTTGCCAATCATTGAATAGCGACTACATGTACTTGCAAAGATTCGAGACATAAAGATTTATTGAATTATTCAAAAGCAAAAGAGACCCAAACAATGACGTAAGATATTGCAATTGGTACTTACGTGTCTGCTGGTCAATATTGACTTTCATGAAATGAGAATACTATTATCATATTATTACATTATGTTGTTTTCTTTTATATCTTGGGTTGAAATAACAATGTTTTGGATAAATAAATTGATACATATTATTGGAATTGCGAAAACTTGATTTGGACTATTTTTTTAATTAGTTAAAACTGTTTTCTGCTGGACCAAACTAATACATCGAAATTATCTATCAATAAAATCAAACGAAGCAGTAATGTTGAGATTTTATTTAATTTATCGATTTTAAATAAAAATTACGCACAATGATGTAATCCAAACGTTGCCATTGCTACATGTTAAATCTGTAAAGTACTTTAAGAGTCATGTGGCGAAGAATAAACATTCATACAATTTAAATTAGTAAATTTAGTATTACTATTATAATAGGTTTTAGTTTTTTTTTCGTGGTTAATGGGCTCTATAATATGTTTAAATCGTCAGTTTGCTTCTTTTGCTACATTAGTTTAATTAACAATAATTAAACTAATTCAAGAATTTGTCTATAAATGTATGGACAGCACCGTCTAGTAGTAAATAGCTTGTGATATTAATTATAACTAAACGGTACAAACGCCGATTAGTTTTATTTCATGATTGGTATCCGAAATTATATAGTTAAAAACATTAAATTTGAATTATATATTTTCTGAATATTTATTTTTATATTAACATTGCTAGTATATTACTTAAATTGTCTTTGGTGTTACTAAGACCTGTACATAGGAATAAGAAGGCTTCTATAACTTACGAAATTTTTCAACTATAAAATACGCAAAACAATAAAAAAATACGTATAACCAAAAAATTATATTTAAAAAAGTAACTTGGTCGAGTACTCTGCACATGTCTGGTGACTGGTCGTATATGCGTTGCAGCGGTTTGAGTCCGTTCCTACTAAAAGCGCACGTGCGAACTTACCACGCAGAATCCTGCTAAGTTACGTGCCTCATACAGTCTGTCAAGTATAAGTTGGCGAGTGTTGGCGATAATAACATTATTGACAATTCAAGTTTAGCCGTCTTTGAAGCGAAAAAACTTGTTATAAGTATTATTTTTAAGAAAGCTTTACGAAGAGTAATGAAATTCGACAAAGGGTAGGACGTCATTTTATATTTGACAGCTTGTATTAAAAGACTTAGATACCGTATGATGTCTATATGTAAATTAAAACATTATTGAAATAAGATATTTATTAATGTGATTGTAGGGTTTTAAAAACTTAACTTACATATCAAGGGGTAGTAAAGTGTAGATAACTTGGTGAAATCGTTTTACTCTAATACATTGAAAAAATAATCAAATCGAAAAATGTTCGTCCAAATTTAATAATTCTTTCACCGTGGCTTTGGTTTGGTATCAGGTACCGTCAACAAATTCACCCGAACAATGTGTGAACTTCCGTGCGATGATAATTAGCAAATGTCAAAATCAATTTATTAAAGAGAAGACGGACGAACACGTTCTCAAACTTGAGGCAGAGATAGCAGAGTCCAATGACGCCGTAAGTATTTCATTATTTATTAATTTATTTTTTGTAAATACTGTATAAACTCTTTATAACGAATTTCAACGGACCGATCATTTCTATTCGTTATAAATAGGTTTCGTTATAGGGAGGGAATAATTAATGTGTGGGTATTGGGTTAACCTAATAAATTTAACTAATTTTGTTGTTATAGAGAGATTTCTTTATTTTTAACGGGTGTCATTATAAAGAGTTTACACAGTACTATTAAATAATGATTTTTGAATTTTTATAATAAATTTTGTTAAATGGATTTGGCAGTCCTAGAGTAATTAACGAAAAAGCTACACTCTTGGAGTATTGGGTTCGATTTCTAGGTGGAACGCAAATTTCTTCAACGAAAACTTTAGAAGTTGAAAAATCAATGGTTAAATTGAATTTTTTGTGAGGTTAATATATACATGAAACTTAACTTACAGACTAAGAAAAGGGAGCTACATTTACAACTCGCAGAAGTTCAACGCCGAATTCGCATGCGGTCAGTTGGAAATGTCAGGTTTATAGGTATGTATATAAGACAGCCTATTTATTGTTTATTATATTGAATCAAATTATAAAAATTTACTCAAATTCCTTACATACTTTGCTCATAGAATATTAATATAAAAATAAATTAATTTATTTTCTTAACGGGGAAAACATCGATTTCATAGGCATTAAAATATTTTTGACAAAACTCGAAAAATTATTGAAGCTTTTGTGTTTAAAAAAGCCTATTACGAATAATAAAAAAGGATGTTCAGTTAACAGAGAAAGTGCACTATGGAATCCTAGGTTTCCATGTATCATGTGCAGCTTTGATATATTCATGAAGATCGTTTCAAAGTATCTCCAGTATAGAAATTAGTTTAATTTTATGCTTTAAAGAACACTTTTCGTTTTATGCCGTTATGATTGACACAGGTATAACTAAACATTGTGCTAAGTGTTTGTCATTTCCTGATGCTGATACCCTTTTGGGTTCTGAGATTTTCGTGAACATACAGAAAAACAAATCAACAATTTGAAATATTTATTTATTGTGCAACTGCGATTGTTTTATTTTGCTTATATGCTTTTTAATTTGCTTTCATGCATTTTAATCTGCCAGTGCAATTGTATAGATAACATGAAAATCAGTTTAATGAAACCTTGAAAACTAACCAGAAATTGTGGAAATACTAAAAGAATTCCCGTTTGAGGCTTAGTTGTCGATAAGTCGATTGGAATAGGACATGTGTGAAATTCATAAATATTTTAAAAAGTTGAGGTCGAAATTACTGAACTGCTTGCAAATTGCATTATTTGGAAGGCTTTTTGAATCGTGTTTTGTTATAAAGAAATGCCGGATTTTGGAGGGTGTACAGACTACAGTGAATTAATGATAATTATGAGAACTACAGTTCGGTATGAGGGTGGCAGCCTTCATTAAATTTACCCTTTAAAAGTTATTAAAGCTATATCAGACCTATCACGAAGCAAAAGACATTGAATATTTTAAGAAGATTTACGTCCTGACGTAACACTAACGACAAAATTAAATTATAACTATATTTAGTCGGAGATTATGCGAAAACTTAGAATTGCCCATATTAGAATTGCGAACTGCTGACTTTGACGTACAAAGCTTGCGTCTATTGCGTATATCTGTGTCAATCATATATTTGAAGCATGGCTGGAGGATGTATAATACCTATATTGAAAAATGCTTAGATATAACAAATATCCTATTCCAAAATGATTTATTTATTAACTAGCGAATTAAATTAAATAAATTTGTATACTGCACAGAATGTTTAGTAAATATTCAATGTTTATTTTCAGGTGAATTATACAAGCTAAAAATATTGATATCGAAAATTATGGTATATTGTATGAATTACCTGATTGATAAGCCGGAAGAGGAAAAACTCGAATGTCTCTGTAAGCTTCTGACCACTATCGGGGAGCAAGTGGAGGGTGAGGTGAAGGATCAGCTCGACACCATAATGGACAAAATGCAAGACATTGTTAATGATCGCAAGAGTAATAAGATTAGCAGTCGTGTGCGTTTTATGATACAGGTAATGCTGATTGTACAATTTAATGGGCTTTTAAATTTTTAGTTTTTCTCTGTAATTTTTTTTTTAATGACTACTTCATAACGACAGAACGTACATTGGTGCACTGTCGGGAATCAAATCTACGTCTTCAGGCATTAGAGCACATTGCACTTAGTGTCATGTTTATTTAAAAATCAGTACTTTACGAAGTAAAAGATTAATCTTCTCTATTTAAACAAATTATATGTAAAGCATTGTTAAAAGCTAAATACTTCTACTACTGTAAAATTAATTATTTTATTAATCTTTGAAACAGCAATTATAATACAATTTGTTCCGTCCGGTCATCAGCTGTTTGTGTAGGAATGGTTATTCTTTGAGTGAATATTTAATAAATATTTTTTTATAGGATGTAATTGAACTAAGAAGACGAAAATGGGTAGCCAAGAATGTTATTGATTCGCAACCCAAGATGATGGACCAGATTCAGAAGGAGGCTGAACAACAACAGAGACATATTGAGGTAACTTTTTAGTTTTATGCTCCACTAAACAAATAATTAAGAGCCATTTATTCTCAAGTCTATTTACTTCTAAATTTTAGTTATTGTTCATTTTCATAATCAAATTGATGTCTATATTAAAAATGTCAACTTAAAACAAAATTAAGAGTTTCCCTTGTGTCCGAGTTTTGGTTTTAGAAAAATCAATCTAAAATATATGTCTATTTGTGAGTGTGGATAGTGGTATTATACCATCTTTAATTAATAAATTAATCATCTCTTTTTACAGTTGATGAATTCGCCCATCGGTGGTGGATTCCGACGTGATGACAGCGGTAGTGGAAGAAAACGTGGGGGCGAAGGCCGAAGGCAGGGCAATAACTTTATGGATAATACGTGGAAGACTACAGCGACAAGAACCAGCTATGTTGTTGACACAACCAAATTGAAGGCCATGCCGCCGCAAAAGGTAAGGATTAAAAAAAATAAAAATTGAATCAATATTATACTAGACAATTGATTTTTCCTTATAAAATTTACTGTATTTGAGTGTATCTAAACAGTTCTAGTTAAAGTTGTTTGTGTTGGTTAGTCTCCTACCTAAAACCAATAACGACATACTTATATTAGTAGTGTTTTGTACTACTCCACTAAACTGTTGTGCGACAGCCCTTGGAGTTGGCCTCAGATTTTTAGATGGTTTTTAACCATTCTTTTGAAAGGCAAGCAAGATGTCGAGCCTTCTGTGCCTAGTGAAGAAAATAATGTACTAAAAATCATTTTTTTATACAGATAATAACTAGTGTAAATTTACTGACTCCTTAAGCTGTAGCCTCAAACAATGCATTATTATAGTATGTAATTTCTATGCTATTTCTGCGCTTCAGATTATGAATCCATTTGGGCTGTTTCACAAGGGTCTTTTTCTACCCGATACTTGAATTACAAGCCTTATTAAGCTCAACAGTTATTAACACTACAAGCTTTAATGTATAAAATATTGTTTACAGAACTTAAGTACAATTAAATTGGCTCCTCACAACATTGCATGGAACCAAGGATCGGGAGCAAAGACTCAAACGGTTGCACCTGTCAAGAATATGTACAGTATTCTAGAGAATGTACAGGTCGACCCGACTACACTAAGAGGTACATTGTTTTTCTTACATATTTCCATCTCACTGAAGTATATGTTGCTATTAAAATATCTTTGTTATTTGCTATGTGTGAATTACTGTATATGTATAAGCAAATTATGTGTTTTTATTCTAAATGATAGTTTAGTAAAACTTTTAATGCCCATATTACGAGAGTATATTAATTATCAATCTTCCCATGATCACTGTCAAAGTTTACGAAGAAAGAATTTAAATTTTTATGACGTTTCAGAATGTAGGCGAAATGTATAATTTCAAGAATTACTTCATTATATTAGCTAAGCAAAGTTACAAAAAAAGTTTTATTTTTTAGTTTTAATTTAAAAAATTTATATTCCATTGATTTGTTTCTCGGTTTATAGGTAACAAGGAACTTTCACCTGCTGCTTATCAACAATCAAAGTCAATAGAGAGATCCACTTTCAATTCTCGCTCTGATTTCGGTAAGTAAAACTTTTTTTTGCTCTTTACAATATTGATGATAAAATAATAAGACTCCTAAAATGCTTTTTGGAAAACTATAAATGATTCTTCATATGCTATAACTTTTTTAACATGAATTTCTTTTCTTAGTTGGCCTAAACCGTGAGTGATTTTTTTGTCTTTCACTTTATTAATACAATAATTATTATGATATGCTTAAATTGTATTCAAAGTTTTATTATTATTAATGGGTCTTCTATAGTTCATATGATGAAGTTTATCCTTCATCTCCTTTCCTTTTTTCACATATATTTATTATGAGTCTTGACTTTTTCGTAAAGGCAATTTCCGAAAAATTTGCCCCGTCTCGTAAATTAAAGTGTAGAAATGGGTGCTAAACCGAGCTAGTACAATTTCTACAAAGTTATATAGATAAAGTATTACTTCACAAATTAAAGGTTTCTTTGGCCCCAGATTTCCACTGTAATTTTTAACTCAGGTCAAGATCTCACAGCTTTACGTTTTTTTTTATAAATATGTACTATTGCCGTGTACTTACTTTAGCCTTAAATGTAATACAATCGTTAACTTTAGCAACCGGCGGTCGCTCCGGTTCCACTGGAGGGGTTAGGCCTACGTCTACACCCTCGCCCTCACTGCAGTCTGAAGCACCACCGATGCCCGCCCAACCTTTGCCCCCGCCTGCCGTTCAAGAACCTCTTCCAGAGGACCGAAGAAAATTCATCAAGCAGTTGGTCGACCTGTGTATCATGAACCTTGACAATAATGAACTAGCTGAAGAGATCAAGCTCTTCGCTCCACAATACCACGCGGCAGTGATAACAGAAATACTTAATGTTGCGCTTGAGAAGTAAGTGGAATATTATTTATCTTGAGTACATTTTTATCCTTTGGATTTATTATTATATTATATATATTATATTATTTTGGATTTATTGATAACCTTTGGATTTGCCTGTGAAAATGAAGTATATTTTATAACATGTTTAATATGTTTTTAACAGTAAATTTTTCTTTAAAAACAAGTAAAAATATTAATTACGAACTATTATTATTATAGACGCTGATAACAAATGTTTACCGTCAATATTCAAAGCTGCAAACGTGTACTTTAACTTAATATTATACTTTAATTATAATTTCAGGAACGCTAAAGATATTTCAATTTTGGCAAAATCAGTGACGCATGTAGTCAGTTGTGGGGCAATTTCCAGAGATAATTTAATGAGTGGAATGGCAGAAATATTTGAATGTGGTCCAGATCTATACATAGACATACCGATGCTGTACTCGTACTTAGGAAAATTTATTGCTCCCCTTATAGAAAAGAAAGTAAGTTTATATTGAATACATATTACAATTCTGGGACTAATTTGTGGGTATGCTGCCGGTTATAAACTTTGTTTCTATAAAAAATAAATGTTTTTTTTTGCAGCATGTTACGTTTGTCCAGGTTCACAAGGTTTCGAGCGGCCTGATTTCAGTGAACCATGGACACTCGTTTCTAAAATGTGTTTTAGCTGAACTTAAGGAAAGTATGGGCAAAACATTCACTAGGAACAAGTGGCTGGAATCAGGCTTACAATTGCAACAATGGATGAATTCTGACATGGTAATTCTAATTTAAATATAGAGCTAAGTACTATCAAAACATAGGGATATATAGTTGTAGGACTTTAATTAATTTATTAACTTTTTACAGATACCGAAGTGGATGTCGGACAACCACTTTGAGTTTCTCGAGAGCTCTGACGATTCAGAGATATTTAATGAAGACACAAAACGGATCATGACTCCTTGTGAGATGCAGAGCAAGTTGCTTCAACTAATGAATAGCGATGAAAGCTGTGATTGCCTTAGAGGATGGGTTAAGGTAAATTGTTGTCACACACCAGGTGTCACCCCAACTTAGCTATTTAGCTACTGTTAAAGTTGAACAGATATTAATAATAAAAAAAAAAGTGAATAAGAATAAGAAGTGAAACTTGGCAAACTAACTTTTAAGTCTTGCTTATATTTATACAAATCTAAAACTTTAGATTTCCGAGACAAAAAGTACAATATAATAGGAATTTAATTAATTTAATTGTCACTAAAGTATAATTAAAGTACGTGGCATTTTAATTTACATTTCGTCAAAAGAGATTTCAATAAATTATTTTGCATAAAATTTAAAATACTAATATTTCATAAATTCTCTTTACGAAATTTTAATTTTAAAATAGAATATAAAGTAATTCGCCCTTCTCGCTCTCTCTCGATCGGTCTCCATCGCTCTCTCTTTTCTTTAAAAAAATTTTTTACCCTCGTCTTCGTGACGCTAATATTAATTATTATTATTGCGTTTACCTTCATGTGCCTAAAAGTACTAAATATAAATATTCCAAAGTATTCATTTAAGACTGTGTTCGAATTGTATCAAAGGCATTAAGTTTTCTTCAATTCACTTGCGCAGTCTGTCACGGGATTCAAATATCAACTTGGCAATTCATTTAATATCACAGTTATAATAAACAAATATCATATTTCGGTCTAACGAAGTTTAGTGAACACGAATAACAATTACAGGACAACATTGGCGCCTCTACCGGTGAAGAGTGGTTCTTACGTTGTCTGACGCAAGCGATATGCGAACACGCCCTCTTCGGCCCCGAGCCGACTCCGACGCCGCATTTGAGTCACGATCGCATGAATAAGTATTCGCCCTTAATCGGTGATTATGGAGACTCGCAGGCACAACGAGAAGCGGCTTGCCTCTTCGGTATACAGCAGCTCATTCATCGGCTGGAACACCCTCAAGGTAACTTTGAATTCATTTCGGCGAGCCTCTTATCCTCGAGTTCGTAGGTTCGATCCCCGACTGCCCCGATAGACTTTCTGTCTATTTGCGCATTTAACGTTCGAACGGTGAAAGTAAACATCGTGAGGAAACGTCGCTTTAGATTCAAAAAGTCGACGGCGCGCGTCGAGCACAGGAGGCTGATCGTCTACCGGCCTATTAGAAACTGCCTTGCCTTACGAACGATTATGAAACAGGTACAGAAATCTGAGACCCAGATCTGAAAAGGTAGCGCCACTGATTTGTTTATATATATATGAATAATAGAACATATTAAAATATATCCAGGCAAATCTTTCATTTCAAAAATTATTAACAAAAACCCTATTTTAAATCAATATCAGATTTAAAAATTTCTTGAAGCACATTTAATTCCAATTCCTACAATTGACTAAAATGATATTTGTTTCAGGTTTAACATTAGATATTTTCCAATATCTGCATGAGCAATACGTAATATCTGTGGATGGATTTATTGCATGGGAGACTTCAGAGATGGAGCCGGAGGGAAAAGGTAAAAAATATTTAGTACACAAGAACAAAGCTTATGTTGAATATCCCTTTTTTAGTAAATTTAGTTATTTTTTAATTATTGGGTTAAGTTAGGGTAGATTGTAATGTCGACTTAGTGCTATGTCTCAGGCCTTAGGGATTCGATTCTTATTATAATTTGTAACAAGGATATTCGTTAGTGTTTGAACGAATATAATATTGTAATTACATTCTATATACATAATATAAATATCAAACTCAAATTGGTTTTTTTTTTCAGCGGTTATGCTTAAAGCTTTGACATCTTTCTTCACGAGCATAAGAGAGGCGGATAACGAAGACTCGTCTTCTGAAGCCTGACAGGCCGCGCCCTTGGCCCCACTCGCATTACCGCCGGATCGCTATAGAGATATTGTATCAATACATAGGTTAAAAATCTTATTTTACAATTTAAAGAATATTAGTTAAAATTAATATATTTATTTATAATTAACGGCGTGGATTTATCATCTCAAATATTATCATTCTATAGAGATAATGAATCGTATACAGAATATTATGTCGCGTAAATATGGTATATAAATTTTTATATGGACAGTTCAACTCGGGTGATGATTTCAATTTGAGAAGTTGACCTAGTTCATTAGTGAGATTTATGACGTGATTACGCTTGTTACTAGCTTATGTATGAAGTTTGATAATCAGGGTTTTTGTTATAATGAATGCGGCATTCCTATAAGCCCATTAGCCCTGTATGACGATGGAAAATTCGTTGTTAGTAATGATTTCTATAATCATAAGTACGCCATGCTCATTTGACCTATTGTGAAATCGGAAGAAGAGCGACCGGTGAATTGGCTAAACATAGGCCGACTGCTTTGTATAATTATAGAGTAACACATGTTAGTCATATTTTAGTTTAATCACTTAAAGCCGAATCAATCTTGATGAATGGACTATACTAAATTTGATATTTTATTTGGTAGGTATTTAGTTAAAAATTATACCATCAAGATTGATGCTAGATATGATATAAAAATAAAATTAAAAAAAAATATAGATTTAGTACAGTGATACTTGATTTGTGAGATTTTTTTAAAATCTTGAAATTTTGACATCCCATGATTTAAAATAATATAGCTGGCTCAATTCGGGTCAACGAGACGGCTGTTATTATAATAGGATTGATTGGAAGTGGGTGCAAATAGATCCGTGATTAAACGAGTTTTCACTGTACCATATAATTTTAGTATATAATGAAATTAAAATATTTTTCAACTTTTTTTTATCATTTATTCAGTACAGACGCTCGGAATTGGACGCTTGTGGTCTTCCACACTAGCGCTGTAGCGAACGTTCCCTAGGGTCGCTCATGTGGGGAACACCCCCGTCTCCCACAGCGATAAAATGTATATAGTAACGATTATTGCTGTAGCAAATATTTACTTTTTATTGGTAAAGTTTCAAAATATGTATCGCGTGCCTGCGACTAAACATTGTTAAAATGTAAAAATAAACATTCTACTTTTTTGATAATGGTTTTTTTATTACCCACAAGAGTAGCGAACATAGCCGTGCTCTAATTTCTCTGAGCGAGTCACTTTAAGAACAAGTTTAGGGGACCGCTTGTTAATATAAAGAAGATCAAGCAGTAGAAATTAAACCACTACATGCCCCATGAGATGTTTTGACAGATAACAAAATATATCTGAGGAATATTGTAAGAACATTAAATTAAACAAAATACAGATTAAAAAAATTTAACTTTTATAAATTTTTAAACAAAATTCAATATCAAAAAGTGACATGATGTCTTTGAATTCTTCGTTTAGTTTACGAACACTGTCTGACCAAAATTCCCGTTTACTCTCTTCATCTTGGACTTGTATATTCACTTGTTTCAATTCTGCAAAACGTTATAGATTTGAATTTTGAAATTGGTAGTGCCAAAATGGCTAGAAGGGAATTAAGTATTGCGCAGACGCAATAAAAAAACGGTACTCTAAACAATTTGTTAGTAAATAAGGATATATACTTCTGACAACTCCGCACGCTATTAAATTGAACAAGCTTCGCAAATCGTCTTCTTCCACCAGGCCTATATACAGCAGTCTCACCAGCCCAGGTATCAGCTCTACGATGTCTTGGAGTTGAAAGATCGCGCCACGCCATTGGTGAATACTGAGGGTTACTAAACAAAGTACATTTAATATAAAAATTCCACGTCTCCGAACTCCCATATATAATCTTAGACAAGAGACTCGTAATAGTTAAAACTATACAGTTTTTGTTTCCCTAGGTATTAAATTTCGGACCTCCCATCCACCAATCACCATGATAAAAACATGATAATTTTATATAACTTAAGAATTAATATTGAAATTAATACAAATATGTAAAGTTATATCTCCAGTATATAAGAAGCCTCTGTGGTTTATAAAGATGTTCGTTTCTAGTCCCTTAACACTGCCTTTGTTTGGCTAAAAGAAATACATTCGGTATTAAATAGGGCTAAGTGAACTGGCACTTCGAGAATTTTTTACTATAACCATGTCATGTTATCACGTCTCTCGATTGTAAATAGTAATCTTATGTGGAGGAAAGAAGATTCTCTTTCTCCGACCTAAAGGGAAGGTCCTCGACCAAACTAAGGTGCTAAGTGCTAAAGTCGAGAGGTTTTACATATCCTCAGCGGTCGGAATATCTTTAGTTGAAGGGTTTTACGGTCACGTTTAAATGTCTACAATGACTTATTAAGTTTCCAAAGACAAGTTGATTACCCAAGGTATCACCGTATCGCCAGGCAATGTGTCTAATAAAGCAGCTTAAGTCGGAATCCTGCCTTTGCTGTTTAAATAGGTCGATGCCAAATTGCAAATGCGTCTCCCGGAGAGGAATGCTGGGTGTCAAGAACCGACGGATGTTGTCGTAGTCCCGTATTCGGACTGAAAAATTGATTTGTAGGTAACCTAATAGTCCATTGAAATGTCACATTTGCTGCATTTGTTAGAGGACGCAATTTTATTTATGGAACATGTAGGGGGGGTCAATACAAGCTTAAACTCAAGTTTGTGGAGTTGGCGCCCTTGTCCCCCGGCCGCCATCTTGTAAAAAGGGGTGAAAACACGTTTTTGGCTATAATATCTTCTAAGCTGTCCATCGTACAAAAAATTTGTGAAAACATATTTTGTAGCAAATCGCTTGGCGTACAATTGTCTTTGTGACTTCTTATCATAAGGCCAAAATTGAAAAGTTATGAGTAAAAAAGTGAAAAATTACCTTTTTTGCTTAATAACTTTTTTTCCTTTTGATTTTAACAAAAAATAATGTCAGAACAATTTTGTAGAGGATGTCTTTCTAAAGATTTTTCTCTATATTTTTTTTTAAATTTCGTTGATTAGAAACGCTGTTACAGCGTTAAGTATGGGCCAAATAACATTAAACTTCTATATTCTACTAACAGAAAGCCATCAATAGATATAAATCGGGGCAGGCGATATTAACTCGTCGCCAGGCCGTATCAGGTATATGATGACCGCCCACACCGAGAGAAGCGTCTGTGCGGCCAGGAATTTGATCCTCGCGACAAATTAACTGAAATAGGAAAATCAACATAAAGTCTTATCACCATATTGATAAAAAAACTGTTTTTTTGCAATACTGATGTTCTTTTTTCATCCCAGTGTAAATACAATTGACAGAAAGAGTCCTTTAATAAGAAAGCAATTACATATAGTACGAGATCCCGCTGCAGGATTGGTGCGCTCATCGACTATTTGTTTAAAACCAAATTTTTATGTTTATTTATAATTAAGAGAATATATATTTACTAGGGTGCCTATCAAAATTTGGCCGCCATTATTTTTAATTAAATTATTTTTAATTGATTTTTGGTAAAATATTGCGTTTATTTATTATTTAAATAAAATAACGTCTACATCACGGTAATTAATATGAAGATTCTAAAAAATCACGGGTGCCGTTGCGTACATGGCCGCACTTCTTTGCAGCCAGGTGTAAACAGGTATGATTTCGATAAATTTATACGTTTATAACCTATTTTTATTAATTATATGTCAAATTGAAGCTAATTTTTTTCTATTAATTATCATATAAAGTTGCTTAATTAAATCTGGCCGCAAATAAGGGCTACTGGCTGTTAAAGATAATAAATATTTAAGGTAGAGTGAAAGAGAGTTAGCGCGTAACATCATTTGTCAGACGAGGACAGCGATTGTCGGCTGTGCGACGCTCTTAAGCCATTGCGCATGCGTCGAACGTTAGTGTTCTCAACCACCGGGGAGTAATAGAGACGACTTATAATAAATACTCCAAAAAATATGTAATTTTTTTTCAAAATGACAAATTTAAAAATTGCAACAAATTCAGCCCAGAATGGCTGGCTGGTCCTAGGTGGTTTTTTAAAACCAACATGGTTCCTGGGAGACTCAACTCCAACGCAAGTTAATAGTGTGCTATGTGAATCCATGAACAAAGCTTCCGATAACGACGATTCTGATATTTGTAGCGATGAAAGTGATAGCTCCGATGATAGTACAACAGAAAGCTCCGATGATTCAGATTTTTAAATAAGAGTTACGGAAATATAAGATTAATTTTTTAATTTTTTAATTTGCTTAAATGTTTAATTAATATGTAATAGACAATCAATTACTTGAATAAAATCTAATAAAATTTTTAAATAATACTTTCGCAATAAAATTTTCTTTTACTTAAGTCGCCTTGGTTTTATTTTTTTTATTTTTTTAAATTAATATTAAATATCGACGTTCTAATTAGCAAATTATCTAACTCCATTTTAGAGAATCTTTTATTTGTACGAAAAAAACAATGACTTCAAAATTTATTATCATTTTAAAAAACCATTTAATATCTAATAGAGATATAATTTTTAAGTATGAATCATTCAAATAATTTGTAATTGGATTATGTCTTCATCAAAATTTAAAAAAAATCACCCTCTAAAAAATAAGGAGTTAGACAAATTGCTAACTAGACCAAATCAATATTAATTTTTGTTGCAATTTTTAAATTTGTCATTTTGAAAAAAATTACATATTTTTTGGAGTATTTATTATAAGTCGTCTCTATTACTCCCCGGTGGTTGAGAACACTAACGTTCGACGCATGCGCAATGGCTTAAGAGCGTCGCACAGCCGACAATCGCTGTCCTCGTCTGACAAATGATGTTACGCGCTAACTCTCTTTCACTCTACCTTAAATATTTATTATCTTTAACAGCCAGTAGCCCTTATTTGCGGCCAGATTTAATTAAGCAACTTTATATGATAATTAATAGAAAAAAATTAGCTTCAATTTGACATATAATTAATAAAAATAGGTTATAAACGTATAAATTTATCGAAATCATACCTGTTTACACCTGGCTGCAAAGAAGTGCGGCCATGTACGCAACGGCACCCGTGATTTTTTAGAATCTTCATATTAATTACCGTGATGTAGACGTTATTTTATTTAAATAATAAATGAACGCAATATTTTACCAAAAATCAATTAAAAATAATTTAATTAAAAATAATGGCGGCCAAATTTTGATAGGCACCCTAGTAAATATATATTCTCTTAATTATAAATAAACATAAAAATTTGGTTTTAAACAAATAGTCGATGAGCGCACTAATCCTGCAGCGGGATCTTAGACCAATACAATGATTTTAAGAATAAGACGGAAAGTGTTTAACCGTCTAATATTTTACAAGTAGGTAGGTATCATGATCTCAGCGAAAACGCAGCCGGCAATTTCCTAGGATTATTGAATAATTGCCTGAGGTTTTCGTCGATTACCATCTATACAGTGATTTTACCTGCAAACGAAAATGTGGTCTGCGCAAAACGGTAAGCAAGGAAATGAGAGCTGCCCCGGTGCTGTCCGCAATGTAAGAGTACTCTAATGCCAACATTCGCAAATTTCTCATCTCCGCCAAACTCCGCAGGAAACAGTGTCTAGTTTCTGGACGTGGAATGTGCTTACCACTGCCTTAATATAAGTAATACATACTTGTTAGATATGAATTGTAAATATAGATTTAGTAAAATTAGCTTGTTCGTTTTAAATTCATTACAACGGATAACCGTACCCAAAATTCTAGTTAAACTGATTAAGTATGTATATTAAAAACATAGCATTTATATAGGTAGGTATAAGTTAATTGTTACATTAATTTAAAAGTCGTCCAAGGTATCATTATATATAAAAAAAATGGTGCGTGTACTTATGTACGCGCGTAAGAAGTTATACTTCTTTGGCTTTTTTAAATTTTTTTGAATATTAAATAATCAATAATAAATATTTAGCGTTAATAATTTAACAATATTTAATATTTAGTATATTATTCAATTATTAATATTAATAATTATTTATTATTTTATTATATTATTAATTCAATTTAATAACTAGGTATGTTTCATAACCTTTTAACTAAGTAACAATAGGTCTTTGTGAAAAAGAATAGCTAAATTTCTTAAAAAAAAAAATCCTTTATTTGTTTAAAAGGTACTACAAATGTCATTATGGTCATTCAAAATTCTTGGCATAGCTGCTAACATCACGCATATTCTATTTCTTTTTACTTGTAGATTGTCTTATTCCCATCTCGCTCGCGCACGCTCGGCGCCCATACTGATAATTTAATGTCATGGTGCGCGCGCATCGTAAAATTTCACTCTCATAAATTTTTCATAACGCGCCTAAAGAAGTATAACTTCAAAAATACGTGACACACCCTTATAGAATAATTATTATGAATTTTAATTACCTATAACTTGATTCACGCAAACCTTTATTTGAATTACAATGAAAAGATTATAGTTTGGAGCTGGACAACAGTTTCATCCATATACTTGAAGTAGATAATATAATAACAATTTAAAGGAAATATGTAATATTTTTATTGTTTACCACTAAACACACATTTATAGTTCTATAAAAACTAATCACGACAGCTCTTATAAAATCGAATTCGAATTATGATCGAAATGGCTATAGTCAAACTTATTTGTCAAGTTATGAAACATTTTAGAATACTTCTTGATTAGGATTCACATATTTTTGACGTACGGGACATACTTAGCGCTAGGGCCAGAGTTCGACCCTCAGTCTGTCAATAATTGGCCTCTGAAATATAACAATTAAAGAAATTCTTGATTAGGCACTTCAGAGGTCTTTTCGTGAGCATTAGGGAGAATATTTGTTGCTGTGCTGTTCTCAATCGTGCGGTATTGGAAATTAGGTAGATTCTTCCGTGCCTCAACCACTGTTTCCCGGAGCCGGTCTGGGTTTACGGGTGGGTTTCGTAGGGTCTCTTCTCTACATTCCTTCACCAGATCTTGCATTTCTTCTTCTTGAAGAGGGTCGATAGACTGACCGCCTTTCTCCAAATGTCTTTTGATATCGTTGTCGATACGAAAAAGTTTTTCTTTGCTTGATTGTGTACGCCACAGTCGTTTTGGATCAGGTCCAGACATCACGTTCTCTGGCAACTGTTTTTTGGCTCTGTAACGATAAAGGTACTTATCAATTTTTCCTCGTTATCAATACGCACGTAAGCTTCTAAGACTCCTGAGGGTAAAAAAAACTAACTATTATTTATGGAGTTTCGTATTATAAAATTTACCGCTTATTCTCAGCCAACAGCTCTTGTAACTTCCTCTCATTCTCTTCCAACAACTTCTTATCGACAACATAAGGATTATCGTAAATCTCTTCTACTAAAACCTCACTTTCCATTTCCAGCCCATATATCTGCTGAAATTCTTTCACTAATCCAGAGCATCGTTCGGGCATTTTTATCTCGGGCACTTCTAAATCTTGGAGTAATTTCGCCACTTTACATTTCTCTTCGTCCGTAGCCATTAATAAAGCTTTTTGTTGCCATGGCAACGTGTGACTGGCAAACAACTTCAAAAGTTACTTATAACCTAACCTACTTTGGCACATTTGTGTATGGTATGGTAATTAATTAGCATAATCTATGACTAGACGATAATCTAATTTGTGTTGTTATAATTTGTATTTAAATGTTGTTTATAAGTCACTTCATTATTTTGAAAATTAGGTTTGGCAGCTTATAAAGGTACATTTAACAAAAGGTTGGTTTGAAAACATAAAACCATTGATACATGAATCTCTTTATTATATAAATTACACGTATACATATACTTCATTATAGTAATATTACAGAAAGGATAGGTTTGCTTTGTTTGTGTTTAACGAATAAACAAAAAATGGTCCGATTTAAAAAGAAATATTTCTCCACTAGAATGTTACTTTATCTCTGAGTAACAGCTTTGCCAGCCTTGCCCAATAAATCGCCGCCGTATACTCAAGGTGGGGCGTACTGATAGGTAAAGGTTATATCGGTGCTTCATTTCTCTTTTATAAGAGAAAACGAGGGATCAGTTCATACTGGTCCCTCAGTTTTCTCATTTCCAACAGAATGAGTTTTCTCGTTTCCAATAATTAGTCTTGATTTTATCAAAACGATGTGTTATTTATAAACGTGTTCAATTTAACATTAGTAGTATTGCTGAATGTCGAAAAAACGCCACCCATATACATCCCAACCACGCTAAGAATAGAGGCACAAGGAACAATCACACACAATAGTTTTAAACAAGGAATACACAGGAGTAGTAAGGGACCGCATAGTATCATTTTAATTTTAGTATTTTTTACTTCACGTGTACATTTTTCATTTATATAAAAATGACGTTGTCAACTTGTCTATGAAGTTTATTAATTAGCTCTATATGTAAGTAGTTTATTATACAATTTTGTTTTTAAAGCAATTATTAAGAAAAAATAAAAAGCGGCCGACTTGTAAATTATATAAATCATCCTAGATTTTTTTTAATTTGTTTCAGACTCATTAGTCAGACTGTAAAACTAAAATAAATATTATTTCTCCACTCCATGAATATCATAATTAATTTAGAAAAAAAAATGGGTTGTCGGATAGATACTACATGTACATGTTACAGCTATTATTTGTAACTTACTTAAAAAAAAACAGTGGCACTAAAACCTTTTAAGGACTGGGCCTCAGATTTCTGTATCTGTTTCATGATCATTTGTCAATCTAATCGGCAAGCAGATGATCAGCCTCCTGTGCCCGACTTATTGGGTGTAAAGCAAGCCGGTTTCCTTACCGATGGAGCGCACTTTAAATGCGCATATAGAAAGAAAGTCAATTGATGCACAACCGAGTACGAACCTACGAACTCAGGGATGAGGTTCGCACGCTGAAGCTGAAGGCCAACAATGCTCACTTATTTCTTTGAGGATGCTAATCAATGCACCTTTTTTGTCCCGTCTTCAAAAACACTTATCAATCATAAAAATTAAACCTTAATTTGCAAATAAATTACCTAATTCTATTATTAATTAAGTTACCTGTTAGATAAGAGTAGTTGACCAAAAGTGGGTTCTCATTGGGCAGGACAAATCGCCACAAAAACAGATATTTAAGTGAATGAGAATTGAAACAAGCTAACTGCTGTATTAGACGTACACCCTCCAGGCGACTACAACACATATTCTCTAAGGAAACCAGCTGCAAGTTCTCTTGGAAACTAAAATTATACGAGGAATAATTATTGTTAATTTAATAAAAAATATTATGCTTACCATGCAGTTGTAGTTGTAGTTGTTGGTAGTAGTTGGTTAATTTGAATCAATTTTTAAAATGTTATAAACTACTCCAGGCGAAACCTTCTCTTGATATACAATTTATTAATAATGTTTTTATTAGTAATTGTATTTTACTATTCACGTACACGTAAGTTTTTAATCATTTTATTAAACAAAAGTTATAGCAATTTTCTAAAGCCACGATTTTATTTTAAGTAGAATTTGCCGTTTTCTGTAAAGCAATTAACATTACCTCAGTATATGCTCAAGTAGTTTGAAGAATGTCCTTCGTTTGTAGTAATCTAGTCTGTTTAATTGAATAAGTTGATCGCAGAATATCAGTCGATGCATCTGCGCTTGATTTTGCACCATTTTCTAGAAATACCAGATAGATCTTTGTATACATTCACTAAATAAGCAATCCTTAATCGAAATTTCAAGTTTTAGGGTAAAGGGTAACAACCAAATGTTTTTTTTTTAATTTTATATAATTATAGGACTTCTACATATTAGCTCCTCAGGCACGCGATCAGGCTGATCTGGGGGCGAGAAGCTAGGCAGCTGGGGAGTGTCCCCTATCCTAAAAAGTTACTTTATATGATTAAACTTAGGTCTGGTGGGCTTGGCGTCGCCAGATAATGCTTTGAAACGCTTTTCGAACCTCAAAAAATTTATGTTCTTTTGTTTGATGAAGATTTCTATAGAAATTTAAACAATTCTAATATTCGCAGAAATTACGACCACTGGTTTAGACATTGACTCTGGACACAAATGGGACTGAGATATTTGTGTTAGAAAATAAAAGCCTTCCTTTTCTTGAGTTATGTTACCTTCAAAGTTGTTTCTAGGGATCTAAACAATTCTTTCATATACAGCGCTGTGGGTAACTTAAGTGCAGTATTAGCTTTTAAGAAATAACTGCCCAATCGTGTTGGCATCCGAATGTTGGGGTACTGGTACGTGAAGAGAACCGTCTCACAATGCAGCTCGCCAATGAAATACCGTTGGACATCGTGTATTGACCAGTACTGAGTGTTTGTGGACCTAGAAAAATTGTGTAAAATTATACTGATGCAAACTAGCTGCTATTATATGCAGAATGACCAGCGCTGTGAAAGATTGTGCTCCTCAGTATAATGCTGAGCCAGGGCCAATTATAACCACAGCACACACGCATTACACACTTGAAACGAACCGAATGGGAAAAGGGATTTTTTTTTATTTCTCTCATTATATTTTTTTTTTCTTTGATTATTGTTATTTTGTGTATGTTTTTATTAGGCAACATTTCTATGTTTTAACTGATTATAAAAAGCCAATGGCGCTACAATCCTTGGTATTTGTCTGAGATTTCTGTAGTAGGGAAGGCTAAACACAGACAGAAAAGTACAATGGTGCAGTCCTGGGTTCGAACCTACGAACTCAGGGATGGGAGTCGCACGATCAATATATACAGTTAGTTTTATTATTATAAGCGAGTAATACTAGTATTAATTTAGGATTGAATCATTATAATCTATCACTTCTGTTTAACTATAGACGAGTGCCTATCTAATAAATTAAAAGAGGTTCAACTCTGGCGGTACTATCTTAATAAGTTAGTCAATACGGTCTTGAACCAAGTGCTCAGCAGTTTTTAGTACATTACCGTTTATGAGGCCATGACAGCGTCGAGAGCTCACACCGCCCCTGACGTTTATTACCAAAGTATGAAGTTAATTGTTGGGCAAGAGGCCATTTTAGCTTCTATAGTTTTTCGTGTTTTCCTTATCAGATAATAATGACAATGGTTTGAAAGAAAACAAATTGCTTACGTCTACCTTAGCACGTCATCTTCAGGTAACAATCCATCCGAACTCTCGACATAGTAAAGCCAAATATGTGGGTCTGAGGTCCAGTCATCAAGTGCCAAAGGCCCAGGACTGGAGTGATATGATCTCGGCCATAGATTCCAACGAACAGCCTCGAGGTGGCCTCCCACTCTTATACATTTACACTCTTCTAAATAGATCACACATTGGGAATTTAATAAAGGATTGATTTTGTAGGTGGATATTCGAACCAGTATGATATATATTCATATTCTATAGAAGCAGCGGGTTACTACTATTACGAGGTTAAACGTTAGTCTGAGGTCCTGTATTTGGATCTCGGCTGTGCACCACGGAATTATTCGAGAAAACCTGCGTATCATACAACCGATAATTGTCATGGGATACAAAATTAAAAAAGAAGGAGGTAGCAATGTGATACCAAGACCTCACATTAAGATATAGTACCTAACGGATGACGTATCCAAATACTGAACTGAACTTTACTAATAATAAAAATTATTATCTGGTAGATACCTTCACTGTCCATCTTTTAACTTGACATTTTTTATCAAAATATACTATTAATAAAATTAAAATAACTGAATCATAAATATTTATGTTTAAAACGCCAAATAATATAAATGTCAGCATACATATAATAAGAGCACAGCTAATAAATATTTACAATGATTAAAACGCAAGCTTAAATACTTTTTCATCCCTACTTACCTACTCTAAACCTCAAACAGCTATTTAATATTTGTCATGTCACCTACGTGTCCCTTACCTTATTAATATAACGGACATTTTCCTTTCAGCGGAGCGAGCTTAAAGCGTACTTAGGGTAAGAGTCAGAAGAGAAAAGTAAGCGCGACTCTATAAAAGGTATTGGATTGGAAAGTTTAGATTATTAGCCTTAGCTTACACTTATCTGAAGAAGATATTATGATGTCGAAAGATGACTTATGACGTAGAATAAGTGATACGTGTATCTTATATTTCATAATAAAGTAAATATTTTATTTTTATTTAAAAAAAACGTATATTTATGATCTGCCTTGTATACCACAACCTCGATTAGGTATTAAGTTCGGCAACAGCAAAGCCTGAGCTAAGTTTAAATTTGCACTTATGTGATTTCCTAATAATTGGCACATTCTATTCGTGTGTTAGAGATTCAGTGAGGACAAGGTAATAAGGTTAAAATTAAAATACATTTATATCGGAATTTCGTTATATTTGAAAAATAATTAATAATATTACAATTAGTTTGTTCTGTACAGTTTAAACATATTAAATGCGTTTTACGATACTTAAAATACACGCAAATCACTTTATACGATACGATAGCTGTCAAGGATACAACTTTTGGAGGGCTCATGACTTGGACGTCATCTGACATCAGTAAACGCCGCACACTTACCTGACCCACGGGTGACGATTCAAGGAATGTTCCCCGAGTCAACTAAGCTTGCGGCATGCATAATAGTATATGAAAAGAAATGAGATACATTGCAGAAAAAAAGATAATACCAGTCTTCCAAATGTTTTTGCTAAATATTGTTAAAGGTAAAATTCATTAAATTACGAACTCAGTACATCATAGTTTGTTTTCATCTTTACACATCGACACTTTACAATCGTTTCTCAGGTGTTATGTAATGGATGATAATATTTGTATTTATTTAGATTAAGACCTGAACATCTCGGATTAGTACGCACCCAACCGCAATTGAATACATATAACTTAATATATCAAAACAGGAAATTAAAACATCTACAATATTCTAAAACTACACTGCATGCGTCTGTTATCTTAGTAATATTGAAGCATATTAATTCCAATTCCTCTAGGCGTCTCTTCACATCAATCACAAGAATGGGTTCAAGATAAATATGGTCATCACACAGATGGTCCTATATTATATCTTAATTTACATTCTAAATAATTTAACCACAGTATAAGAATACATGCATGAATAAAATAGAACAGTTATGAAAACTCTTTGGTTTTACAAAAGAGATATGAACAAATACAATGCCATCAAGATCTTATTTACGATAAATAAGATGAAAATGGTTTACGAAACGTAGTTTTTTGCTTTATGTTCATTTCTCTTTTTAATACCGAATTAAAGTGTACATACACATCCAGAATAATTGTAGTAGTGACCCGATCAGTGTTTATTTTATACACACCATAGATAAACTCCTATTGATCTTGTTAGTCTTTAAGTGTTTAAATTCTACTTATAAAGAATGCTTAATTGTTTTAGCAGAATTATTTCTATACATTAAGTTTATATGTTAGTTAAGTTGAGAGGCGATGTTTAGGCAGTAATGGTACTTGTCAAGTAATTTTGGACGCAATGTTATTGTCAAAATCCCGGAACATGTATTCAGTCTTACGTCCCAAAAGGAGGATTGGATGGGTGAGTTTTCGTAGTTACGAATAATCTAAATAATGTCAGTCCATGAGTGGAATGCTCACATTGAAAGACCTCAGTGGGGCGTCCACAATTGATCTTTGAATCTGTTACATCACAAACCTCCTCTTCTATCCATAACAGTAAATTACGGAGGTATCAACTTTAATTAAAAAAAAAACGAAATTCCGTGTCTTAAATTATAAACATTTATTTGCATAAAATTTCAACTACTCGAGATTATATACTAAGGTAAATTTTAAATAACCAACAAGTTGAATATTTTCCTACAAAGCCTCACACTTTTATCCTAATTTTGAAATCATAAATCAAATCTACGAAGCTTTGGTGACTGGGATATGATTCGATGTTCAAACACTCATAAATGTCTGTTTAAGAAATGGAGTTTGTAAAATTTCATGGCATTAAATGATTCAAAATGTCGGCTATGATTTTGAGACGTTTCCATTCTAAAATATCATAAAAATAACATATAGACAATTTTAGCTACCATTTTAATTTATAGATAGTATTTTTTTCAGAATAATATTTATATATTTTACAATGGAATCAAACCCCAGCTACCTATATTTCACGGTACAGTCACAGAAGTCAATTCGCCATGTGTTCGTCACAGCCACAAAAAAAATCGGAGTGAGATCAGCAATGCGCCGGCGCAAATAATGGTCCTTGGCAAAAAGTTTATATACATGGGGTATTTCACGTGTACACGGGGGTTTAATATAGCTAATATACTCAATTACTACACATTTTGCCACTTGACAGATTTTCATCTCTCAAGTGACCATTTGTCATTCACAAAATCTGTCAAAAGTGACAGTGAATAGGTAGAGTAGGTCGTATAGTACATTCGAAGATTGGAACAAGATATGTAGCAATTGAAAAATTAATTACTCGGACAGAGCAACTACTAGGAACATAAATGAATTCCAATAAATAGAAGATACTTGTATCTTAGCCTAGAAGCAAGCGGTATATAATTATATTTGGTAAAACCTTGCAGTCACAAGTACATTCACCTACATTAGTATACTTTTCACAATAGCACCGTCATTCAATTTTATCCATAACCTAATTAACCATTGGTCGTATCCCTTAGTACAGTCGGCTACAAAAATTTTAATATCAATAAGGTTTCCTAAACATTTGGTTCCTATCGGCCTTAAATTTCCTAGAAAGTGTACAAAAAGTATACGAGGGCTCAAATGGTAGCCTAGTTCATGCATCTTGTAAAAAACATATTAAAAAATCCTTAAAAAACACTGTAAAATTCTGAAGATAAAATTCATCAGTTCACTATTTACACAAAGATTTTTGCCGCCGGCCGTACATCCATCCTTAAACCACTCTCAAATTGAATGATTATGCGTTGGCTAATCAATGTTGCTCGCAGACTGTTATAGTTCAAAGCCTCGCCGAGAACACTAGAGAGCAGATCACTACACTAACACTACACTTTCGCTCGCTAAAAGTCAGTTATTTTGCGGTCCCCTTTCGTCCAGCAACAAGCGAGCGAAAAGTCAAAAAATCAAGCGGTCGGTTGAACGTGATGCGGGGGAGCGTTGGAAGTGGGCAGAGTGTGGGGAAGGTGAACACCTGGTTGTGTGGTTAAATGCGTAGAGTCACTTCGTTTAGGGGGGGCTGGAGGGGGTCTCTTCTTTATCGGCTTTGGCTCCTCGCGTCTCACGGGCATCGTTTCCCTTCCATACACGTTTTCGTAAAACGGATCTTCCACAGAGCCAGCCCCGTAGTGCTCTTGAACCCACATGGATACACTCGTCTCCTTATAGTCGTCTGATAGCGGATACTCTCTGAACCCCAGTACTTCGTGTGGCGTAGTCGTCGGCTCCAATTTACACTTCTGCGCAACTTGCCATTTCTTTCTCATCACTCTTTGTAAATCTTTAAGGAAATCTGTGGGTGGGTTACTGTTCGAATCTGCTAATTTCTTTGGAGACGATAATCTGGTGCTTTCATTTCGACGAGGAGGTATAGGTTTTCTGGGTGACGGCGGAGCCTCTGTTAAATTGAAAGTTATCTTTTTATTCTTCTTGTCGCTTGGAATATCATCAGCAAAGTTGACTTTTTTCATGGAGCTTGACCGCTCTTTTCCTGGTTCTAACTTCTTTTGTAACGATGAGCTGCCGTTACTTAGCTTTTTGGTCTGTAGTTCGACTAAGCAAGCGCCGTATGCGTTTTGTCTTAGACTCTTGTCGGAATGTAGGGATGACTTCGAAGTCTCGGAATTGACGCTGTCCAGTGACAGCTGCCTTGGGAAGGTTTTGCTGCATCGCTTAGGTGCTGTTTGTTCTATCTGCTGAGCAGTGAGTTGCGTGACGATGTCTTGTACTCTACCGGCATTTTCTATTTCTGGTGGAGGCGGCGGCAGGCTTAGTTGGGACCCGGAAATGTCTTCGACTGATTCAGCAGGCGGGGGTGGTGGTGGCGGTGGTAACGAATCAAGACTGAGTGTGGAGCTGAACATTACTGTGGTATCTTCTGGAGGAGGCGGAGGGAACTCTTCTACTTGACTTTTATCATAAATGGTGTATCCGTAAAGCGATGAAGCGGTGTCAACACTAGCGCGGTAGGTGTCACGAGGAATGGTTTCATAAATGCCGTACGATTCATGGACGGGACTTGATGACGTCATGCTACTGCTACTGTAGACTGCGCTTTCGGAGGTATCTGAAAAAAAACCAGTTATTTATACTTACTAGAAAAGATCTATTACACTACAGAATATTTATTATCTCAAATATTTGATGTACACGAGTATTTTATAAACAGATGAAGATTCGAACAGCAAAGTGAACACAGGTTCACTTAAAATAACCTAAAAAACTTTACTTACACGCCATAAAAATACAAGAAAAAATCACTTGGTGTCCAAATGAGTTAATGGGCGGTCAAACATAATTGAATAAAAGCATACCTAAAGAATGTCTAGGCCTTCTGGTGAGAGTGCTACAATCTCCTGGTTCGTTTTCAGGTTTGCACCAGCTCTCACCTGCGTGCCGTTTGAGGGTATCATCCCTCTGGCGAGGTCTTCGGGTCAGGGTACTGGTGTCACCTCCCTCACTTTCGTCTTTTTCAGCCATTTCTTTAAGTTGCCGTGTCATCCAGGTCAAGGGAATGTTCGGTTTCATTGATGGCTTGCGTTTGATTGTACCTATAGTCAAAGTCTTAATTAAATTTAAATTAGGTAAAAAAGTTTTAAAAAAAATCGATTTTTAAATGTATAGTCATTATATAATAATTTACGCGAGATAGACTTTAATTAGAAGTAGAAGGAAGAAGTCGTAGATCCGCAACCACCGACTTCCAAGGAGCTTTTTAGACTAGCGCAAGATGCCCGGCAATTCAATTGATTAATTTTAGCAATAAAGTGGCACCAGAAGAAGAATTTTAATATTTAAGATTGGATGAAAATACATTACAATAATGTTAATTTATGGTCGAATTCCACCGTTGTTGTAACTAAAAAATGTTCTAAAATTAAAAGCCTTGGTATGTAAGAACACACATTAATAAATCTTACCCATAGGAAACTCGCAATCAAAAGCACTCTCAGACGCAGTGCCTCCATCTGATAGACAACCGCTCGAGCTAGATGACGAGGCGCGGGAATGTCTGTTGACAACGAAAACCTCTCTTATAAAATTATTAACTTGCATTAAACCTTTAATCGAACATCAAATACTATGAACTCGAACGGATATCGACTCGAATTCACTTAACCTGGGTTTACAGAATACAAGGGCAGATACATAAGTATTGTGTGAACAGATTTTCCGCTTTAGTTTAAACTATAAACACATTTAATCTCATCACCATTTTGTTTTAAAACGCTGAAGTATAACACACATCTGAACTTTAGTAAATAAATTGTGATGTATTTACAGAATTTTTAACAGATTTTGATTTGTTTGAATGTGGCGCCAATTAGCCGTTTTCAAACCGGTCTAATATTACTTAGAAAATAGGTACACGCTTAGCTTTTCAAATAAAATCGCACAGCATTTCGCAACATGCACAAATGTACTAAAACAATTAAATTAAAATACACATAAGTCATAACATCAGTGTTAAAAAATTGTCGTAGTGTGTATGGACCTAAATTTATAAAATTTCATGATTCAGTTTTTAATCGAGTTTGTGATGGCTGAGGTGATTTTCTCGCAACTGTTCTGCTTTTGGTATCCATATACTAACAAAGAATAAAATAAATACCTTATTATAGCTTTTTTCTTAAAGCTTCGGTTTCGAGCGATTAAGCTCGCCCATGAAGTTTAATGAAACTTTACCAAACCATTTATTTAAGAGTTTTTTTGAACTAAAACTCTTTTTTAATACCAATAATTAAATGTTTAATGATTTATTTATGATATCATTGTCACCCGATTAAAAGCCATCTTGTTTTGACAAACATAACCAGAATATATTAATACCGACCTTCCACTACTAATATCGGAATTGGCAACACTCGTATTGCTGGATGTTGGCTGCACTGGATTGGTTACTATCGGTGGGTTGCTGGTTTTAGTTGGTATTGAGGAGATCTGAAACGAAGGAAGAGTTGATAAGACTAATCTTAGTAATAGAGTAAATTTTCACGCAGACTAGTCGCAAGTGCTAGAGAAACGTTCTGCTGTCTTTCTCTTCTCTATGGTTAAACGGTTAACAGCACAGAGGTCGGGACTATTATCAATCCGACCTTTATACACATTTTATTTCGACAATATTCTTCAAATATTTGCAAGCAAGCTGTATAATATTTATTATTTGGAGTAAGGGTTACCGCGTCTTCTATTAATTTTACGATTTTTAACAGTAATACTTCCAGGTGCGACCTGGACGTCTTCAATTACTGCTCCAGGTAGCAGCTGAAGTCGAGTGTAATTAATTTGTTATTCAGGAATATTAAAGGAATTTTGCAATATGGAAAAAGTTGGTATAAATAAATTTAAGTCATAGACAAACGTAGGTGTACAAGAAGGTTAATGGGATTTGCCATAACTTACAGAGCAAGAACGTGCATGGGCCAAGTGATCTAAGTCTTCTTGAGTGAGCTCTTCTACCAACGATCTATAGTTTTCCAGCAGCTGTCTTCCATGCTGGAATAAGGTAAAAATACATTATAAATACGACATTTCTATTTATATTTGTTTCTCGTAAAATCAAAATATTTACAAGTGATATTTGTTACCTAATACCTTGGCATGGGAGATTTAATTATTAATATTAAATTTATTTATTCAAAAACATCAAATCAATTAAATGCTTTCCAAAGATATTTGAGATGATCTTTCTTGCCATACACTGCTATGATATAAATAATTACTCACTTTAGCTATTCTCATCGCTGTAATCCACCTATCCAATGTCTGCTGGTCATCAGCGCAGAGGAACTTAATGAATTTCACACTCTTCGGTTGCTGCAGTCTCGGATGCTTGATCGCGAAGCAATAGTCAGTTGGCGATTTATACTTCTTCTTCCAATTAACACCAACGTACACTTCGTTGTTGTCAAATGTCGCCAGACACACCAGCTCCTTCAACGTTTTCACCTTGTCTTTCGGCACATAGTATAGGCCTACACAAAATAACCAATATTATTTAGAAAACTTCAATCAGTTAGTCACTATACAATGGTGTCATTACAATAAAGACAAATAAATATCTATAGACAAGGAATAATTTTGCATCGACCAATTTAGAAACCTTGCCTTTAGTTTGAGACGCATATATAAAAACTAAGCCTATAGCGTACATTCGCATGAGCTCTCGCGCAGGGCAATATATAAACATACTAACCAGAAGGTCTTAGTACGAAGTAGTACTTCTTCCATCCCTTTTTAGCGTCACTTTTCAGATAGAGAAAGCCTTCCATGGGTGGTACAGTATGTCCCGAAATTGATGGAGTTGTGCTGCTTTGGCCAAAGAAATCGTCGATGATGACTTGTCGTAAGTTATCGTCGTGGTCGCTGGACCAACCTGTTGAAAAAAATATATGTTAAACAAATATAGATTTAGGAGTTTAGAATGAACTGAGAGCTATGGAAACATTACTTCTCCTCTTTAGACGTAATAAACCCTCTGAACGTGAAATATCTTGTTTTCCTCGGGCATTATATTTATATCATGGAAAATAATGTGACGGAAGGAGCCTTTACCCTTTTGTAAAAGGTTCTATAGACTTCCCTATTGTACAGAATTTTGAGATAAAATGAAATTATATAAAAAAATGTTACATCAGTCATACAGTACCTCGATCATCTTCGCTAAGTAGGAACTTTTCTGGTGTTTGAAAAAGTAAATTTTTCTCTGGTCGCTCTGCGAATAGTATTTTGTTCTTCGACTCTCTTGTCCATAGCATTAGGTTGTCCACCAACATTTCGTGGTCTTCGTACACACGTTCTGAAACAACAGTATGCTTTAAATATGAAAATATATTGAAATGTCCATCCTGCGCAGATAGAGTGCCAAGTATTGGAAATTGCAAGTTTTGGACATATCACGTGATTTAATGTCACTAAACTAAAATAGAATGAAACACTAATTTCCTATTTCTAATCAAAAAGTTCTGTCGTAGCCTAGTCTGTTTTAGTGTGTATGCAATCAATGTTGCCATGCTAAAGAACGTAAATGTTTAAATTATTGGAAATTAGAAGGATTCTGAGGAAAGGATAACTTCTGTGGCCCGATTACTCCTGGTAGTACTGGGGAGTAATAGTTCTAGTAGTCGCACCGCACATGATTCCAACACGAGAGTTCTGTGTGTATCTCCAATAACCCCCTTACGAATGCGTAACTAGTTATTTAAACATCTCTCCACTAAACCCCAGTCAGTATAAATTGTAAGTTTTTCAACAAGGCGTAATCTCACACATAAATATAATTATCGTATCAAAGGTAAAGGATCCTTTAAAAAAATATAACAAAGTAATTCGAATAACAAATACTTATCAGCTCATCATAAACTTCCGCATCTGTCTATTAAGTTCCGAGGTTTACGATTTAAGATTTGTTTTGAACCCTGAACAAGTGAGGCGTTGATCGATAAGGGGGCGAGTATAGGTTGGCCATAACTAAGCATACATATATTCATAATCTTATTGACATACATTCTATAAAAATAAATATATATATAATGTTGTTTTTCCAGTGTTTGTTCGTTTATGCACCAAAATTTTTTTTAATTCGTTACTTTGTTTTAAACATAAATTTGCACTATATTTCACTGATTATATTTATAATAATATAGGTAGGACGAAACTTGATTAACCGTTGCTGCACCCACTACACTCAAAACCAAAACTTACCCATGTGTAAATCTGGGAGCTGCTCAACGATCGCGTACTTAGGCTCCATGGTCACGTGGTTTTTGTCAGCGAGCAACCTGGTGACGTAGCCACACGTCATTTTCTCGTCAACCAGAAGGCTCTTCGACGATCCGTCAGTTGAGAAGGCCTTTATGAAAAGTTTCTTGACGTTCGCCTCTCTCATTCGCTCCAAGGCCATTTTTATTTTATCAGCCTTCTGTTGATAAAGGGTACCCTGTAAGTTTGAGTATTTACTAAGCGATTCTACGACATGCCAAAATAAAATATTGTGCCACAAAGCCGAGTTATTTTCTAATAACTAAAGTTTGCAAGTTTACCTTTACATGTCACATATTCCAGAACATTAAGCTAACTGTATTGTCTAGAGATCGTGTTTACAGAAAGATTTGACAATAAGAGCAAATATGTAACTTGATATATGGAATATGAGCCTAGGCTATAATGGCGCTAAAAGCAAAATATCTCGTCTTCTGTAGAGTGACAGTAGCAGGTTTAACATACCTATACAAGCAATACGTATGTATCAAGCTTATATGCTACGCGTTTGTCTATTAAGATTGCAGGGACTATTTGAACTGCGAAAACAGCCCGGGTTTTTTGTTAAGCAAATGAAGACGTTTCAAATCATTTCATATGTGTCAGGAGAAGGCTGATACCTAGTTGCCCATTATATTGACAAATAATCATGAAAAAAATTTAAAAATCGGAGACCCAAATCTAAGAACTTTGTATTTTAACAAAGTTTGCGATTTTTTTTTCTGAATGCCACATTATTAGTTATAACTTATAACCAAGGCTGACGCAACATATTTAATTATAAAATAATTACTAAGAACACAAAGCGAACTTAATAAATAGCCATATTTTTTAATATACCTTTTGATTGGGATGAAGGGTTATTTTCATAGGCTTGCATTTCGTACTCGCACTGCTAGAAGCCGACGACTCGCTCGAGAGCATTGAAACCTGATAAATTAACAATTTTTTTAAACAATATGTACCACAAGGAACGGTTCGGTGGCCGTCGATACATAATCTTAAACTAGAATAAGTCCTCCTTACTAGGAAGAAAGGCACACAATTACGCCGTAAGGATTAGGAGAAATTGTTAGTTTGGGAATAAAAAAAAAACGAAAACATAATTTTTCCTTATACATTATTTATTAAGGTAATATTACATCTATCTTAAATATATAAAGAAGAAATCACATTCAAGGGTTGACTACAAAATACCTTCTCAGGGCAGTCGAAAAATTTTTGCTTTAGAAGCGTATTATCGAACTTGTTCATGGAACTAGAACTGTACTACTACTTTTTAGAACTTTGCACAGTGTCTAAATAATCTTAGATCATTATTAATGTATTGAGTTTTCACTAAGGACTTTGTAACTACTCTCCAAGTACGTATTATAAGTACGTCCGTACTGCATGAATTTCTTAGCTTACAAGTGCAAATAACAATTGTACTGACCGTGTCACTAAAGGCGGAGTCGTTGTCAGGCGAGTCCGTCCTTGTTATGTGCGAGGCACCATCTGTCTCCTTGATGTCCTGACGCTGGGCAACTTCTCCGTCCACTCGGTCTTTCGAAGTCGTTGAGAAATCTGTTAGTTAGACATTTTGTGTGACACGTGGAGAAAGTATTTTCAAATAAAAAAATCTATAATTTTATAAAAAATACACAACTACCCACATTATAAACGATAAAATATTATCTACCAATGAGCGACAAGCCGACATCTAAACATAATTACTAATCAAAGCCATACAGCAATAAACTTTATTCCACTTTTCAATTCTGTAAACCACCCACAGCCAGTGATATACCTATATGTTTAAGAGCGTAGACGTTACTAGACACCAACATATATCAGAGTCCATGGGTGATAAGCTTAGCTTTCTTCAAGAACAAATAGGTGGCGATAACTAGCAGTCAAAAAAACGTGATAGAAAATTTAAAGAATATTGCCAATATTGTCCATTTGATGCAAAATACAGCCATAAGCTTACAAAAAAGTAGTAGTAACCTTTGATAGAAAATTGAGACAAGGAAACGTAAATGTTTCTGGAATTTTGGAGGAAGAAGAGGGTTAAAAGGAATAGAAATGGAGGTGTTAAAAATCAATTTCAATGCCATCTACGACAAAAATTGCTAAAGAGGCAACAAGCCAAGACCAATTAAAATAGGAACGATTACGTTGGGGAAGAAGATCGCCATCTTCCACAAAAAATGCCCCCATCTCAAGGTAGCTATAGTAAAAAGGACTACTCACGTAAGGTCTTAGATATAAGGAAATACTACCCTACCTTTGCTATGGAAGCAATAGAAAAGGAAATGAGTTATAACTAGAAATAATATAGCTACATATATAAGTTACCCCACCCGATCAAACAAACAGGGAAGTCATAGTAAAATTATGACATTTCATTCTACAATTTCGTGTCTTTACCACCTCTAATAATTCACTACCCTGAGCCCCAACCAAAGAATCTCTCACCAAGTCATGATACAAAAGAAATCAATTCTTCCATTGGAAAATCTCTAAAGCAAATTAAAATCAGTAACTTGAACCACCTGACGACACCATCATAAAAACAACCCTTTTTAATGCATAGAATAAGTGTCTTTGAATGAAGTTTTGTTTAATTACTGATAATGTCAAAACTCTATTATCGTGCCAGCGCTTCCTAGAGATCGAATAATTTTAATTACCTGCCGATACCCTGGACAGTTCCTCATCGTACTCCGAGTCTAACGCACATAGCTCCCCAAGGATGGCATCCAGATCAGCATCCTGGGTCTCTTCAAGGTTGGCCATGGAGAACCGATATGTGTCTATTCTTGGAGCTACGATCTCCAGGGGTCGCATGCTTGAAGCTTCAGTGGATGAATTGAGACCCTAAAATACAGACACATAACTTTAAACTGATATCTTATATATAAGTTATAAAAAATAATGGCCATATAATGCAAAAATATATATGTCGTGGCTGATCATAGTTTTGATAGAAATTGATAATAGTACAACTAACAGGCGACATATGTTTACAAATAATGTTGAATGTGTGTGTGAATGCTTTACACATACACAGTAGTATATGTGTAGAATAGATTGTAAATAGTTTCAGATTCTAGACAATATTTTGAGTAAACAGTTTACTATAACATATTTTAATACAATAACAATTGTCAGTATTATATTGCCTTTAGTCAATATTTATGTCTACGTAAATATTGATTAATTATTAATTAATATAAGCATAATTTGAAACCAGCTTGCTTAGTTTGCAAAGTTAAATGAGCTTTTGCTCAGGTTTCGATTGTAATGCTTAAAAGATTATTATTGACTGAGTTCATGCTAAGAAAAAGGAAGAAGAAACAAAATCATTACGGGAACATCGGTATAACTCATCAAAGTAGTGAAATTACAAATTGATGTACATCATTTGTAATTTTCATTATCTCAAATATAATAATATTAACTTAAAAATGTCGATATGTATGGTTACAGTTAGGTAATAGGAATGTCGTCTAGATTTCTATGTTTTTGCATATTTTCGTGTTACATATATAAAGGCTTCAGTTACATACACAAATACACACTCAAACCCTACACGTATTCTCTTTATATTATTGTTATGTCTGTAAACCTTGTAATTGGCGTTTCTATTTAAGTATTAAGTAAGGTTTTACGGCTAAAATATAAATGACGGCATAAATGTTTGTCGTCATTTATATTATTTTAACTGTAAACAAAATTATCTTTATTAAATTATAAAATTAAGAAAGAAGACTTTATTCCGTCAAGTACCTAAATTCATTATGTTAAATGGAAAGCTGTCCAGGACACAGGGAATGCTATGAGCTAGTGCACTTCTACTACACATCCCTTTTCATTACGAATAATAAAGATTTTTCTTTCTTTCTAACTGTAGTTAATATTTAGGTGACCTGAACATTTAGCTGTTTGAAATGTGTAATTATTTATTTACGATGCTGGTTCTGCAGTGCAATACTTTGCAAAGATAAGTGGTATAGATAAGAACATGCTAACCTGATTTTGTGAAGTGATTCACCTTGTCCCCTCGGACGTGAAGCAATATTTCTATAGAAGTATACCGGACATTCGCGAATTATTACTTTTTCTGAACTTAAGACGTGGTAACAATTACTTTAAATTTGCTTGAGGGTTGTCTCTAATTTGAGAACTTTCGCATTAAAATCAGTTGGGTTTTGTAATAAATGTTAGTGTCTTTGATAAATTTTTGACGTAATAAACCATGTACCGAACTACCTACAGTCGGTTATCTAAACAATTTCATGAGGAAGAAAATAGAGTCAACATTTAATTGAAACGCACGCACTTTTGATTGTTCTTAATTACTTTGTTAATAGAAAACTAGGTGCCTGTGCATTCCAAGGCAAGTTCCTTCAAGAATTGAATTCAGGAATTCGGTACTAAACCTACGAAGAGGATTCTGATAATTATTATAATATACCCTTGACTGTGTTTGTGATATGATACTAAGAAAGTATGATTATTCATGAGTTCGAAGTATTGAATATCTAGCTATAAGAGAACTATCCGTAGCAGTATCATATAAATAAATAAAAATAAAAAGCCTTTTATTTCCCAAAGTAGTTAATTAATAAGGTACATTTCTTTATGTGGTTTTCTAAACCTTTGCAAAACTTAACAAAATCTATTAGTGAATGAATAAATATTATGACTATATTTCTATCATGCTAAGTATTATTATTTACAGTTATTGATATTCTAATTATTGTATAGGAACCCCTCTTCAGGTGAAGGCCTCTTCCAGTTTTTGCCAGTTTTCTCTATTTTGCGATATGTGCTGCCATTTGGGGCCAGCTATTCTTTTAATATCTTCTTCATCGTATTTTACGTTTTTAAAAACTTCAGTAAGTTCTATTAGACGTTCGTATGAGGAGAGTGTTCTAACATTGTACGTGGTTATGTAGAGCTGGTTAATTAGATTGTTTTCTTCGGTTGATGAGTTGGTTTATTAATGGTGTTGCTGGAAGGTTTTGGTCGTAATCTTCCTCGGTGACCGGCCGTCTTGGAAGATGTGATGATTCATTCAGCAGTATCATATCGTATAATAACTTTCTTATTTACTAAACTAAAATGCTTATTGCGAATCATATTCTTATAAAACGTACTAAAATGAAACTCATCGCAATACAAACGGATAATATATGTTCGAGATAGAAACCCACGAGGACTAGGCTAAGTTCCCCAAGAGGTGATTAGTGGCTTTTGTGTATTAATAAATAATAATAATAATTTAGATAATACTCTTCCCGTTTTCATAAAAACAAATCAGTCTAAATGCACTCTTTTGTCGTAAACAGGCTGATCAAGGATAAAACGGTACAATTGGATTAATTATTTTTTTACGAATAATACCTATGTATTTGCCCGTGGCGAATGTAACCCAAGGCCAGCAAGGCAAAAAATGTATTATGAAGTCCAAAACGAATAAAAAAAGAACTCATCCTTCCGATGACAGAACTTTAAGGTTTAATAAATTATTATCAACACGTCAAGCACACATGATCCCAGCAGAGCCCCAGGAATTAATCTAAAACCATAAATATGTAGTCGCACACAGCCAACAGCCTAATGCGTTAAGAATTAATTACACACACAATGACAACATCCTAAAACAGCCAGGACGCATTGTCTTTAGAACAATGAACCCTTGACTTTAATTATGCAAGGAATATATTTACAACAATACGACGCATGCCATGAGCCAGGAAATAGACATTTTATCTAACCCTACGTTCTAAAAATACTCGGCTTTCACTACAAGTTAAGTAGAGAGCTATCGTATATTATAATATAGGCTAGCTGCTGGGAGATATGGCGCCAGACCGGCGCCGTGACTCTACTCACCGTAGGCATTTCAATGGTCTTGTTTTCTACCGGAGAATTTAACTTTTTGAGGCGAAAACTTCTGTTTATTGTGGAGAGGAAACCTCCACGCCACTTGCTAGACTCACTCACTACGTCCATCATTTCTCGTTCACAAATCACATTGCACTCGATGAGTCACCGCACAGCGGATAATAAAAGCTCCGTTATCCCAAGCTTTTTCATAAATCACGGAAGAACTTCCTCAGTAGAGCGCTCGAGACTGACAAAAACACACTGCTTTTAAGTTCAAGTTCTTCGGTTTACCACTATTTGACCTCGGCCCATTCACTATATTGTCAATATTTGCAAAACTTTCGTTTTTACAATCGATATAAGTGTAGCAGAACAAAAGGGTATCGTAAACGAGCAGCGTGCTTGGTACGCAACGACTCCGATAAAACTAAAGTTGTAATACGGTGTTGGCGCGGGGTAGGGGGGAGGAAGTTGTCCCGCAACTTGCCGTGGGACAGAGAGATCATAAGCCCGAGGCCCGAACCCGAAGCTTGGACCGGAGAACACGCGCGTCGCGCGCTAAATGCTAACCCCTCACGTGTTAGGGCCGATTTATTTTTTTAAGTTTGAAGTTTGAAACGGCAGTCGGCACATGGAAACTGTGTTGCAAGTGTAGTAAAACGCAAAATAGCCATGTAAGAATACAGAGATGTGTTACTATCGTAACACAAGTATCAGAATTATAAGTAGTAATTTGAAGCAATATTATTGAATTTAGCCACTACACATTCCTCTGTATCCTAATTACTTGTAGGTATTCAACCGCGTTGCCGATTTGTAATAATACCTTCGTGGTGTTTTTTATCAGGTAGACTATTGCTCAACTTGTCTTAATTTGAACCTCCTTATAATTGCTAAATTTGTAACACTACAATAAAATTTGTTTACTAAATCAATAATTCGGTTATAATTCGGTAAAATATGAATAAACGGTAACACTACAATGCGGAGGAGTGCGTGAGTACCGCGACCCGGGCCGCATTTTCGCCCGCGCCCCACATCCCGCCACTCCCGAATTTCTGTCATAAAATTAAGGGTGGTGGCTTGCGCGAGTAACGATTTCGATTCACAAAATTATATTGTGTATTATATTAAATTGCATTATTATTTAAAATTTAATTATATTGTATAATTATTGAGAGCGTTATTTTTAAATGAATACACTATAAATATAAAAGATAATACCGGTGACCCAAGAGCTGGTCCTTCCTGGCTCCACGAATAAGCATCGCAATACCTCCAGGAAATGCTGCCAAACTTTTTAAATTTATTTCAGTTTTTTTTAAATACTCATTTGACACCTTAGATAAATTATAAATTAATACAGTTTTTTTAATTTGAGTGACTGGACTAGATTTGAAGAACGTCATAATGAAATGCTCTAAAAAATGGAGCATTGACGCTAACCTTGACTAGTCCGTTTCCTTATACATTCTAAACTATAGGCATTCACAGTTCGTTATATTAAGGAATATCTTTTTTTTATTTAGGTAGCAATCTTTATAAAAATTACAAAATCAAATGTAAAATTATCCAATAATTACGATGAACGCCCTACGCTTACTAAGTTAATGTCCTATAACCTCTAAATGGGGCAGAGGGCATCCACAGATGGTCTCCATCGCGTTCGGTCTTGAGCCTCGTATTTCACCTAGCTCCAAGTATTTCCGGCTCTCTTTGCCTTTATCCGCAATTGTACGGTGGCACCGTACAATTGCGGATACGGTTTGCTTGGGAAAGCTGACTTTCCAGGTTCCAATTAATGGCCTGCTTGGTGATATAATTCCAATCTCTTCGGAGTGTATGGCCTATCCCATTTCCACTTGTGTCGCCTGATCTGCTGGCTAATCGGGATTGCTCGGGAGCGTTCCCATAGTTGCTCGTTAGAGGTCTTGTCGGGCCAGTAGACCCCCATAATGTGGCGAAGTCAGCTGTTGACGAAGACTTGGAGCCGGTGCGAGGTTTCGTTAGTGACCTCCCACGTTTCACACCCATAGGTAAACACTTGTTATAAAATATAATGCTTATAAAATTGGTGTGCATGTGTTTATATGTGTGTGCTTATTTGTGAGAGTATATACAGTGCAAACTCTTTATAACGTCATTCGTTATATCGAAAACCCAATACCCATACATTAATTCTTCCCTTCCTATCTCTCTATAGTCTATAATTAATAATAATGATAGGTCCATTGAAATTCGTTTTAAAAAATAAACACTGTACTTAATATATTATTTTGTATACTATTTTAAAAATATATCATATATTGGACACAAGTTCTATTAAAGTAATTTTTTTGTATTAACCGAAAAAGAAAAAGAGTAGTATGCTTTGTTCTCCACCTAGGGACAGAACGTTTGAGATAGGAGATCGGGGCAGTCAAGGCGGCGAGGAGTAGGAGCGTCCACGCGATCGTGTATTAATAAGCATCCAGAAAAGTCTGTACAATAATTTTATAATATTTATTGCATCAGAACTCCCGAAACTCGTGAAAATGTTATGCAGTAAAAAATCACGGCAATAACGACCTCCTTTTAACAATAACGCAACGCTTGAACGCGTGCTATTTCTGTTATAAAAGCCATAACGAGCGAAACACAACGTCAATAGAAAACCTTTTGTAAAAAGTTAAGTTTGCTTAGTTTTTTAATCTTGTGAAAATTAAATTAACTATTGTTAACTTCGTAAGAAACGAGTATTTTATAAGTTATTTAACGTTTAACATACAGTCTAAAATAACAACTGACTAAAGTGCACCCATACACATTCTAAATCTCGTGCCCGTATCTTCATTTATTTATAACTTGCCAACACTCGGCACACTGATACAAGAAAAAATCAAATACAATATCTAATGTGACAAGCACTTATTATTGGCAGCAACAACCACGAAGTAAAAAAAAAACGATTCATAAATTATAAAAACTAAAGGAAAATTGATTTCAAAGTGTGAGAGCAACTATGGATATCCAGACCTCAATCCTCAATCTGGATATAGGTGAAAACGCGATCTTCTGAAAGGAGGGACAAAAAGTAAGCCTGGGGTATCTAGAAGTTACGAAATTTACATTAATTAGTTAAAAGGTTGGGGCAATCAACCTGATTCTCCAATGACAAATCTTCTTAGTGTGTTGATGTTTAAATATTGTGTTAGTTTTTAGTTTATTTTAGTTATAGTTAGTATCGTGGTATTTATTGTTAATTATTTATGCACTTCTTGTACTTTACCATCTGTAGATGATTCTTTAATTATTTTTAAATACTTTTACCTGGAAGAAGCGACAAGGCCGCCCGTTGCCTAACTTATGTAACTTGTTTTTTGAAGTGAAAACTTCTTTAGCGGCGTTGGACACTTTTTTGGAATGGGTAAAAAATGTTAAACTCGCGTCAGGATACGTGACCTGATCGAAAATTCGTAAGTCGGATGGAGAGTAGACAGCTGGCGCGGCATATTTAATGTAATATAAATTGTCATGTTTGTGTACGATAGCGCAATAAATAAATATTGTATTCTACCACATAAATGATAGTACTTTGATCTTAATAATTAAAGCAATTCGTGCAAAATTATTTCCTAACCATTACAAAATATCAAAAATGCACAACGTTAGTATTCAAGTTTTCACTTCTGCCGGCACTCCCGGAGTGCAACCCGTCGTTTTTTTATTTCTTTATTTATGTTTTTGTAAGGTAACGAAGTGTCAATAAATAAATATTGTGTAACAGTGCTAACAACATAGTCTAAACGAGACATATTTTAATACAAATATATAAAAATCATCGGAAATATACAAGGTCTAAAAACGAGTATTTAATTTAAATAATTAAAATGTCGAAAATACTATTGGACTTCAACTACTGTTTATAAAAAAATTGTCATGTTTGATTTTGGTTAAAGAGATTGCAGTCTTGCCAGAAAACACGATTTGGCGAAGTACTAGTATCTAGTATAACATTATAAGGGGCCATTTTAAATAGTTTTTTAATACAATGGCTGTGGCCGTGAATGCACCCGGTGAGTGACAAATCTCCCCTTTCTTAAAAAGGGGCTTTAGTTAGGTGGGCTTGGCTTCTAAATACTTAGGTAGCCTACATAAATTGTAAAAAATTCGTAATTTCAAGAACCCGCCACATGCTTCTTTAGACAAGATGGCATCGCACCATGCCTTATGACGAAAACAACTTGACGTTTGATAAAACAATCGTTATTTGGGTGTTAATTATCATTTTGAATAACACATATTATATTATAAATAAATAAATATTTCAGGATTAGACAGCCGTAGACATTATTTACCTGTATAGTACCTACAACAACGTCGATTTGACAAATCAACTGTTTGCGTCACGTATCAATACCTAATAATCGATATTAAAAACACTCAATACCACTCATTGCCTATTGTTGCGTGAAGTTAAAATATTGTAAAATAATTCAGCGATTCTTAACCAAAAACTAATAATAAATCTATAAAAATATGTGTACATTTAGATGCACTAGAAATCTGAGCCGAAAGGTATTAGAGTGAACAACGTATGATGAAACATAATTTTATGATTCACTGCTATGATGAGCAATGCAAATGTAATTAATGTATATGTACTTTATAGTAAATTATGTTACGAACTTCTAGAGTACAAGGGCATTGTAAAAATAGCCATTTTGAATCAAAATTTAATTCGTTTTTAACAAAGAAGTTTGCTTGATTCGTTATTGTCAGTTATATATAACTGACAATATAATATATATATATATATATATATATTATTATTAACCAACTTTTGATAAAGATTAAAAAGGCCTCCTCTAATTTTTTTCCAATCGTGGCGTTTGGAATCCACATTGGACCTTCTTTTTTATCGTCCTCCCACCATCTTATCTGCCTCTCTTTCGTTTCCCACCCAAACAGTTTGACTCAATTTACCCGTCCGCTATTTTTTATTTATTTTATTAATAAATGTTAATATATTCGGACGACAGAACCCCAAGGTCCTTACTGAACTCACAAGTCAGAACCAGGTAGCAAGAGAAAACCCGGTAGACCGAGGCTGCGTTAGTGGGATGCAGATGTCGAAAAAATAAGTGGTACAAGTCGGATGCAAGAAGCACGAAATATACTTACAAAAAAAAATCATATATTAAATTCATAATAAAGCATATATAAGTATCATTACGGTAAAACTGGCGAAAAATGTTACACAGGAATAATAGCATTCTAATGTAATCGCTACAGAAGTTTATAAGTTAAGAAACCTACATATATATTAGCATACATATACAGTTAAAACAGTTTCGAGATACGCGGTCGTTCCTTTTAAATCGGCCAAATTCCGTAAATGAGCTTAAATATCCACTGTTAGCCATAAACACTGTGCTCCCAAAATGTATAAATAGTATCGTTTAAACAATCTGAGGCACACGCAAGCTTCCGGCGATGCGGGCGTATGTAAAAAGTGGTTGTCAGGTGGCGAGAACACCTGCCACCGGCAGATGGAAGACACTACGGACAAAACTGCACTCATGCAAAATCTTACTCTCGCGACGTGACTTTATAGAGTTATTTCATGCCTAAGTGTTGTGTAACTACTATCAAAAATACCGCTATGTATATTAATTAAATACTTGTATATAATAATTAATAGTTATAACCCGTTTATTTACAAACGTAGAATATATAGTTTAGTTTTTAGATTTGTTATATTTATTTTCTAGTTATCCTAACGTTCTTCAGTACCAATGATCAGAACCCCTTCACGGGTAGATATATACATATATACTTGTATATAATACACATTAATTATCTATTGAGTTTATTATATTGTTAAAATTATGTATTATGTAATAAGCGAAAATCTTTCATAATATATTTAACAGATCCATATTTATCCATTTTTATTTAGTATTACTAAAAAAACAACAGGGCGCTAAAACCTTTCTAGGTCTGGGCATCACATTCCTGTATCTGTTTCATGATCATTTTTCTAAAAGGCAAGTAGGTGATCAGGTTCATCCTGTGCCTGACACACGCCGTCTACTTTTTGGGTCTAAGGCAAGCGGGTTAAATGTTAAATGCATACATAGTCAGAATGTGCATTGGAGTCAGGGATCAAAGCCACACTGCTTTGCTAACACTTAGTGTTCTAATTATTTATTATTATGTACATCTTAGATTTATATTGAATATATATTACATTAGTTACAAAGTATCTCAGATACCTGAGCACGAAGAATGCACTGTCTCAGTTGTCATGAATGCATTGTTTAAGTTCAAGGTTGATATTCTACTTGTATCCGTTTCTACATCAACATATTCTTCTTTTAATCTCTTGAAACTCTTACTCATAAATTTCTGTCAGTCCTTATGTAAAGTATCCTGCTTATTGATTTCTCTTCTGCCTCGTAATTAGCTACTTATATATAATTATGACTAATTAATTAACTACTTTTACATTTTTATTAATATTTTTTTTAGATTTTAGTTTAGTTTATAAATTTAATGATTTTTGAAATCACATCTTGTACTTTACCCTCAGTAGGTAGTAGAGTTGCCTGGTAGAAATCGCTTGATAAAGCTGTCCGTTGCCTAATTACTTATGTAAGCTGTTTTATATGTGTATGATACGTTAACGAAGCGTATTTGTGTGTAAGTTTAAATAAATTATCAATTAACACCTTGTTAGGAGAGAAGGGCAACGGTCTTGTTAATTATGAATAAATAAACTAAATTATTAATTTTTATAATTAAATTTAATGTTCATTCACCTTCCAGTGAACACCTGTTGATAGAATTAATATGTATTTAGTTTGTTACATATTATATGTGTGTAAACTAAGGCACTGGGTTATATGTACCTACCATGAATAATTCCTTTCTGTCATGAAAATTGGAGAAAACGACTTAAATGTGCTCTTTTACTGAATATTTTTATACATATGAAAATCGTTCCAGTCTTGTAAAAATCAATATATTTTGAGATTTTTTTGATAAATTAATGCTTATTTACTAGTTATTTCTCCATAACGCTTCTTCTCTGAACACTTATTTTTATAATGTCAAATAGTCTATTGGGAAAAAGCCGGGTTTAAAAATCTTTTAGTTTAGTTATTTAAACTATATCAGCTTTTATTATATTAATTTGTGTGTACTACTTCCATTCACGCACACATTAACATTAATATTGTCTTTTTTATTAATAAATAAATAAAAAAATATCACGCAACTCAAATTTATCAAAATGTTTGAAACACTGAATCAATGAGTATTGTTTAAGGAATTAATGCTTATTTATTAGTTATTTTACTCAATAACTGTCAAACAGCGTCTATTACGATTATCATTCGATTAAAATCATCTCAGATTTTATTAAATTATATAAGATATTAACACGTCTAACATTGACATCTGCCCACTAATGTATTCTTGTCAAATAAATATAATCAGCTTTTCGTCGAGGTAACAAAGCACCTGTCAGATTGATGTTGCTCCTTAAATATTCGAAAAGTGTTTATTACGTAAAAGGTGATAATTATTTTTATCACCTTGCCTTAGCAATAACATTATTTATATTTTTGTTGTATACTTTAAAACTCTTATTGAAACTGTCTTCTTCATATTCGGGTAGATAATGCAATCCCAATCCCGCTGGATACAGATCTCGCGAGATCCCGCGAATTTTTCGGGATCAATCCCGAAGCATAATATGACGAGATCCCGACCGAGATTGACGGGATTGGACGACAATGGAGTGCCGTCGCGATACTGATTTACACTATTGTGTAATTCACGATTGACAATATTAAACGAAGATCACTTGCCACTTTCTATTATTGCAGAGGATTTAAATATAAGTGCTACTGCTACACAAACTATTACATGACTTCAAGAGGAATTAGAAGAAACTCCCGAACATCTAAAAATCTAATCAAGAAATTGTGAATTTGTTTTTAAACTAGACAAGATCCCGAAAATCTCGGGATCCCGCTGAATTGATATCTCTACTCTATCTCGAATTTACGATCTCGAGTCGGGATTGCATTCCCTATATATAGGAGATTATGTAGTATTTTATACACCGCATACACAGCAGACGCAGAACTCAGAAGCGACATTTTTACGAGAGTTCTTAGGGTGAGATCTATAGTGCGCACTTGGACTTTGCTCAGACTTACCTTACGAAAAACTTTGCTTAGTGTACACTAAGGTTAAACTATGATTTCGTATTTATAGACATTTTAACGGTGAGATTAAGCTAAGCCCAAGCTAAGACAGAAAATGTCAAAATACAAATTGATGTTTCATTTCATGCAATACTTTGTTTATTATCCTTTAAAAAAAGTTAACAATAACAAATATTTAAAAATCTAAAACGGTACACATATATCTTCAATTTATTGTTATTTATGTATTCATTTATTTTATTATTGCAATAACTAGAAATTCACGAGTAACCTTTAGAAAATGTATTAATTATTTAAAGATGACAATAATTTTATTACGTAGAACGGATTGCAATGTTTTGACAACAGCAACAGAGCACTTGTATCAACTATCAACAATTGAAAATTTTAAACCACTTTAATTTATTAAATTGATCTTTCTTTCGTTTTGTGATTTGGCTTTGTTACATGGACCGCTTGGAAATATCAATATCGAAAGTGACATGATGGAGAGAGAGAGTTCTATCTTCAATAGAAAACATTGAAAGGGTAGGAACTGCAGCCGATATGAATCCACGAATGCCTAAAGTGTTGTATATGTTCGGAACTAATAAAACCAAAATCCTTCCATCCTGTACGGTGAGAATGAATTCAAAAGAAGGAACCGTATTTTGAAACACACGGTATTAAATGTGATCCTGACGCTGATCATTACAAACTTGCAACCTTATAACAACAGAGGATCGCCAAACCTACCGCAATTGCAAATACTTATTGCATTAAGGCATAAAAATGCAACTGGATGTTTTCAGGTAATATTGTGTTCATAAATATGTATGGTTTTTCAATTTGATATATTATACCTCTTCTCAAATGATTTTAAATAGTACATATGTTGAAGACTTTTGTCTTCTGACTTTCAAACATAACATATATGTGACTAATAATACTTTATTGACATTACAGATGGTGTGTGGTGATCTGAACAGCATAAGCCAATCTACAGTCTGTTTAATTATAAATAAAGTCTCTGCAGAGTTGAGTAAATTACTTCCTAGATTTGTAAATTTTCCAAGAAATATGAACACAGCCAAAACGAAGTTTGAAGAATTAGGAAGATCTAATACTCCCATGCCATGGCCTAAACAGTATAATCGGAGCTATTGACTGCACCCATATAAAAATTAATAGACCCAAAGGTATCGCTCACTCTGAAGCATACAGAAATAAAAAAAGGGTATTTTTCTGTAAATGTGCAAGCAATAATAGGGCCTGATATGGAAATATTTGCTATAGTGACTAGGTGGCCTGGCAGTTCACACGACAGCAGGATATTTAGAAAATGCCTGTTTTAGTAGGTGACAACGGTTATCCAGCACTTAACTTCATGTTAACAACACTTTTAAATCCAATGACAAGAGCTGACAATATTTATAATTATTCTCAAATAAGAACTAGGCATATTTTTTAAAGGTTTTTCGGAGTGTGAAAAAGGAAATTTCCATGTTTACAGCTAGGACTACAGTCTAAATTGACAAATACTAGTTATATATAATTATAGCTTGTGCTGTATTGCATAATATAGGTATACAGAGAGGCGATGCTTATGATGATGGTGATCTTGCTGACAGCAGAAGTTGAGTAACACAGAAACAATGAAAGATCTCCTACAGGTCTAGCATTCCGGCAATCTGTGATTGCACAATTTAACTAGGTAATTTGTTTGGTAATAAAGAATATCAAAACAAAACTTGTTTCATTTTAATCATTTATTTTCTGATTCTTTTTTTAAGTGTAATACATATTTCTAATACTAATTTATATTTTTGTTGAAGAAATTCTATTTCTAACAGATTTTTTAATTTCATATGTTCCACTCCTATCTCAAATTTTTTAGGGTAGTCAGGTAATAAATGGTAGAAGATTCAGGGAAACGAAAATAACAGATGTGAAGCGAGAGACATCGGTTAGGTTATGGTTTGAATTTCGTTGTCACTATTTTTTTTTTTTTTTTTTAATTTATTTATTAGCCGGATACAAAGTCCATTGGCACCGTTGTCACTATAATATGCCAGGGCTGCCAGGTGACATACAAAATCACACCAGTTATTTTTAAGATTTCTCAAAAATGGGGTTTGAACAATTACATAAATAATATAAATAAACAACAATAAATACCATAATAATGTGTAATTATTTTATTTCATGCATTTCATAGGTATTTATCAAGATCATTTATAATTTCTTTCAATTCAAATTCTATTTTTCCCAAAGTCTATGGAACTCCGATACAAAATGGCAACACCGTTCATTAAAAACCGACAAAAATAAAAAGTCCAGTAAAAGATATGATGGTAAAGCAAATTTTGGGCCATTATTTTTGTTAGGCTTATAGTCAAAGTTTTTGGTAAGTCGTCGATTTCGTGGACTTGAGATTAAGCTAAGCCAACACTAGGGAGAGATTCGCAGTTTGCTCTATAAATACCGACTGTGTCTTAGCTCGATAGTTAAGTCAGAGCAAAGTCTAAGTGCGCTCTATAGATCTCACCCTTAGACTTAGTTGCGTTCCATACTGTTACAATTATTATAAAATCTCGTGTTTATTTCAGTGTTCCCAGGATACCGAACCCATAAGAATATATATATAACTAGTGGACCCCACAGACGTTGTCCTGCATGATATTTAAAGCGATTAGGATATTAAGCAAAGTATGAAAGTACCGACTGCAGTGCCATCTGCCGGGCTGATTTGTGAATCTAAACCATTCCCAGATCCCCTTGAACACACACAAAAAATTTCATCAAAATCGGTCCAGTCGTTTGAGAGGAGTTCAGTCACATACACACGCACAGAAGAAATATATATATTAAGATATATATATACCAAAAATCTGGCATAGGGGGGCAAACGTGCTATATGACGGACTAGGAATGCAATTTTGTTTAAGCTTTAACTATTTAATGTTAATAATTCAATAAGATTTTCGTTATATTTACATTCAAGTAAAAAAATCGTTTTCCGATAGTTATAGCACGGCCTTAAATGGAAAATGGAGTGCCATTCTGTTAGTGTGTTGCCGTCCTTTTTTATCATACTTAATTGTTAAAATATGTTAATTAATCATTAATAATTGTGGTGTAAATAATTTTTCGTCTTATTCAGTCAAGTTAAAAAATCTTTTACCAAGCTTTAAAATTACGTTACGCAAACAGAAAGAAATCAGATAAAGAGGTAATATATATTTTAAGAGACTTTGTCATTTACTTGACCCACTTTTCGGTGAATGGATACAGCTATTAGTATTCTTTTGTAGTCTCGAAAGACAGAACCAGATATTTCTAAGCATTATTATTTGATTCTTCCAATTCTTCGATGTAGAAAATACTTGCAAGATAAAATCTGAAGAGTCGATATTTACGTGTGACTACGGTTTAAAACAAAAAAGAGGGGCGGAGAGTTTATTGCCAGTTCTTCTTATCCGTTCTACGCCCTTTCTTTGAGAACTAGCAGTTATTATAAAATTAGAAGCATTTAATATGTATTTCTATATTGACGTTCATAAGTGTACATTGTGTTACCTAAATGAATAAATGATTTGAATTTGAAATTAGTATGTAATAAATGTATTGGATTTGGGTCTGTTCTCTTTATTATAGTATTGAAATATCTTCGTCAATATATCAATAGGTAAATTATTAACATCTCAGAAATAAAATAATGCATATATATATTAAAGACCGTGGACATCGCCGTCCATAGCTTTAAAATCTTAAAGCAGAATCGCCAACCTTGGCTTTTACAATTTCATAATTTATTCATTTAAATTATTCAAAGTGCTACCACATCACCTGGTCGTGAACGATATGCGCGTAGCAGCTTTTGTTTTCAACAGTGAAGACACCTTACACAACATATCTTAATCAAGGCTTAGTAATTTTTAAAAGACCAGTAGCGTTACCATTTAAATCCTGATCTCAAAATTGCTGTATCTGTTTCGTGATCTTTCGGTATAAATGTTGCCGGTTTCCTAATGTTGTTTTCCTTAGGAAAATGGGCGCATAGAAAAGTCAATAGACGGCAATATTAAACGAAGTTTAAACGTTAAAATTAGTTTACTTTGGTATTAAGGTTTTGACATTAGGTTTATATTATCGTTTATTGTCCCAAGCTATTATACTCTTAAGGGGCGTCAGATGCTAATCCCAACAGAAAAAAACACGCACGCTCCACGATATGCTTCTAATTGTCAAAGGTTTTAAGCGATGCCTCAACGGCAATATGCATCAGTTTCCCTATCGAACCGAAACAAGTACCGTCCGTAATCGAATCTGAACCTTTGCGTTTAATGGAATACCAATATGGAAGTGCGGAAGCTGACGAATTCAATATACACCGAATCGATACAATTAGCGTTTAGCCGGGAACATTCAAAAATAATAATAATTGAGCTTTGTTAAGCTTAAAAAGATCTCATCGAAGGCTCAAATCAATCAGCAAACACTCAAAACAGAGAGTGTATATGCATTATATATACATACATACATTAAGCTCTACAACCGCTCTACGTTTGGTCCCTTTTAAATACGCATAAAATATAAACCATATTAATGATGGTTTTCAAAGCCAACAATTAAACAGGATTATATATTTAAAAAATGATTACTTAAACTATAAAAACTTCGGGTTGGGTTTCGTCCATAAAAACATTGCCCTGGAACAATGAAAGCTTCATAAGAGGAAAAGTGTGGGCTTTTTAAATATATGTATATATAATACTTGTTTGGCACTCATAACTAAACAACTACTATACATTGCTAATTATCAATAAAAAAAATTATAAATAAATAGCTGATCAGTTAAAAATTTAAGCGCCTATCATGTACCAAATCCGTATTGTTAAGGGAATAGGTAATTTATTTAAGTATTTTTAAATAGGAAATTACTGGTAAAAATATGAATGAAGAATGTAGAAAATGCAATATATATGATGTGTAAATAAATAAATTATTCGAATGATCTCCACCACAAACGTATTAAGTAAAACAAGTTTTACCTATACTCGTATAACCGATTAAGCCGCACGGGCATTAATTGTTATAACACAAAGCAACGGATTCACAATCTTAGTACAAAAAAGTTATTGAGTCGTGAGCTTACAAAAACAACACGATTTTGTAAAATCCTAGGCATATGGTCGAACACCTGCCGCGGCCGGCTGCAAACAACACGTGCACAGCTTTCTTTTATTTGGATAATTAATTATGCTATATTTATCTTATCGAAATTGCAGTTAAAATATAGAACAATCTTTGATTAATAAATTTACTTTGAAATAATAAATGTAAAAGGGGTTATTAATCTCGTGCTTTGATGCCAACTTGGGAGTTTTCCCCCCAAATTTAGGGGGACCAAGATTTTTTAGAGGGCACATTTATTTAACGGATTGTGAGGGTACTATTACACAACTAAAAAACCGCACGATTCTATAACAATTTATATTGAGCCACCAAACAAACTAAGATAAACTAAGAATATACATATACATAAAGCAAGAATTTTTTAATCCCCTAACGGGAGGCGGGGTATTTACTCACAGCATTTATTTTCTAATCACGATACATATTTCCAAACATTTCTTCTAGTAAAATTTAATATGTCGATAAGAGCGATCAGAATTTAAGGTTTTACTGAAGGTGTTTTAATTGTTTTATTTATATTATGTAGTTGAAATACATTTTTACTATTTTACAAAATACTATATTTTTCTTAAGACATTTTTATCAACTCTATCTTTAAGGCAACTTCTTGTATGTCAGAAAACTGTACATGAGAGAAGAATGTTATAACTTTAAAATGTTTAGATTTATTTTTCAATTTATTGTGTGACATCGAACACACATCAGAATCGCTTGCCTAACTATCAACATGTCTCCGGCCCTTCTCTAAGACACGTATATTTTTACTTAGATTCTTTCCAGTGTGTAACCACCTCTACACTTGTATAGCCTGACTAGAAAAACTTAATGCGTGGACAGCGATAACTCTACAGTGACACAGTATAAACTTACAAGATATTGTGTTAAGTCAGATTTTTAAATAGAGAATTGTCTTACCGCAGTTAGGACTGTGAGTTCTCCAAGCCACTCGTTGAGGAGGGCTTCAGGATCTTCCCCCGTTCCCGTAGCGGAATCCTCCACAAGCGCCATCTGTTAACATAAAATGTGAGAAGTTTTAGAATCACTAATGAAGAGCTGTGTTGGCCTAGTGGCTTGATCGTGAAACTTCCAATCCTGCATTAGAACCACAGTTGTGCACCAGTGGACGTTTCCATGTGCATGGCCTAGTTGGTCTTAGATCCCAAAATCGATGGCGTAACACACGTATTGTGGCCTTCCGGGTTATAATGTACCAATTTGTTTTTAAATTATTAATATCCAACATCAAGAGAAACGAGAAACCAAGCTTAATAAAATAAAATAACTATTATGTATATAATGTTAATACTGTAACTTGTGATACGAACGAGTAATAGTCTGTAGTTCACTTATGGAGACATTCTATTTCAAGTGACATCTATTACGGTAGGACTAAATTAAACTCAAATTTACGACAGCGACATCTGTTGGGCTGGTTTGTTAAAGAAAGAAAAGTATTAAACTATCTTATGCAGCACATTTGCTTGTGGTGATAGAATATATATATATGTATCTATAAAAACAAATATATAAATGCATTGCTGTTTATCTAAAACTCGAGAATGGCTGGAGCCATTTGGTTAATGTTGATCTTGACATAATTGTTTAAGTTCAGTGAAGGTGTTTTCCAACTTTTTACTGGCATAGCTTACGATAAATAATTTAACATACATTATTTTTAATATAAAAAATTGAATTGTTCACTTAAAATTTCAACAACACTAGGAGATTGTTAACAAAACACAGTAAGTAAATTTTCAAAACATAATAAAAATTGAGCCCATTTTCTAAGCCTCCCTGAGAGACGTGTGCCTCACGTTGGGAAACAGTGGTTTAAACGGTCAGAAACTTGTATGATAAAAAATGCATATTAATATAATGTTTTGCTGTCATATATATTATATAAAGAAGATTGATTTGTAAATGATAAGGTTTTTATTGACTGTTACTGTAAGTATCATTAATTTGTAATTAAAGTCCTAAACTGATTTTACGAACTTCTGTCGGGTCTTAGTTCATAATAAACTCCTTAGATTTCGCTTGCATGAAGTATGGAATAGAGTAGCACAACACTCCAACTATGGCTCAATTGAAGAACCAACATTTGGTTATCAAATAAATTATCCTTAAACGGATATAATCACCATACAAAATCTTGAATGCTTACTGAAACAGTTGAATGATGTAAGTTTTATTTAAAATTCGAGTTTGTTAGTAGTTGGTACTCACCCAAACAATGGAAACGTGAGACTGCGAAGAATTGATTCAGATAAACTATTTGGACTCTTTAAATAAATATTATATAATAATGTTTGCGTTGACAGAGTATATAATTTTTTTTTGATATTAAGACTGCAAGAAAGTATTTTATTTTTTATATAACGGGGCAAACGGGCAGGAGGCTCATCTGATTTTAAGTGATACCGCCGCCCATAGACACTCACATTGCCAGACTCGCAAGTGCGTTGCCGGGTTTTTAAGAATTGGTACGCTCATTTCTTGGTAGAAACCTTAGTCGATTGATTCGGAAACACCTCAGAGGGCATCTATGGGACATAGTGTTGGTGCAAGATAAAATATGGTTTAGAGAACCGTATCTAGGTGAGATTTCATCCCAGCTCCAGGGCTCTCTAACGATTGCGATGTATCCGATGTTTTTGACTTCACCCGGCGAACGTGCTCCAAAGAAGGCGAAGACTGTCCCATCGGCCGGAAAGGTGATGGTCACCGTTTTTTGGGACTCGATAGGTGCAGATGGGCACAACGATCGCAGGGCTCTACTATGTCGATTTATTGTGCCGTTTCGACGCCGTTTTTAACAATTATTTTTGTACGCTAAGTACGTAATTATCGGACCACCCACTTACATCGTTCTATCAATCTTTGATACACCTGTAGTTTGTAGCGCAGCATGCAATTATGTAAAAAGTCTTTCAATATTAAAGAGTGCCGAGTTACTTAATATATTAATTTATGTATTACCTCTTCATTTATATACTATTGAAAAATCACCATTGTAATTTTCTTTTCCAAGCACAAAATAAAAAGAAACCAGTACAAGATGTGCGAAACACATATATTAACAATCAATATTTTTTCGAACAACTATTGTATAAAAATGAGCAAGAATGGTCCATTTACATAAATAATATTATTAAAGCAACACGTGCTCTTAAATTAATAAACCATAAACCTAAACTTTATTACTAGGACAGTAAATACTATTATTATTCGTGCTGTTTGAGACCCATTTGACCATATGTTTGATGATGGAAAAATGTTATTATTAAGTTATAAAGGGATTTAAAAGAACGGTGAGCTTGCATTTTAATTTACAAATGCATGCGAGGCCCAGTTTAAATCCATCAATGCAAAATACTTTTGTGTTTCGTGAATGTTATAAAATGTTTATAGCATTTAATTCGAGTGCGTAAATTCTAATGTAATTTTTGTTACATTTTAATCCTTTGTAGGAACTAGGTTCGCCTTCCAATGTTCTCATTGCCTACTCATTAGTACCGGTAGAATGCGTAAGCCATGCCGAGGGCATCTTTGGTGGTACTACGGGCGGTAGCACGTCCGGTCCTCTATCAGCAGAGTGCCTGGAGTGAGTCAAGTCCCACATACCCAAGTTGCTGTCCATGGATCCGTAAACACACTTATTAATAAAAAGTGCCTGATCTTTTCTCTATTTCTGCAGAAGGATGTAATATAAAGACGAGTTAGTTATGTAAATGTAATAAATTAGTTTTTGTTGAAATAATGAAGTTAAGAATGTCTTCATATGCAAAGATGAGTAATATAAAACATATTTTTTAATAGCAATAACGTCTTTTGCACGCGAAATGTTATTTTTTTATTATAACAAAACGGGCCGCCATTTATATGCTATGAATACAATATTAAAATAAGATTATATTTTCTACAAATAAATCATCCCTGACGCTACATTCTAACAATATATAATTAGTGAAAATATGAATTATATTATTGGTGAGTAAACATACATCACTAAACATGTCGATATCAGGCTTCCTAAAATCAAACGAATTCTACTCGAACATCATACTCTTAAAATGAAACGCACATCGAAATTAAACTGAATTAAACATTTAATAATTCTAATAAAACTAACAAAATATATTTTATATTGTAACAGAAACGTCATTCATGAACTTAATACATTTTACAGTATTTAACAGGAAATGCTGTTTTATTTCCAATCCAATTTGGCTAAATCCAGAAAGGCACCAACAGACACCCCAGATCAGATGAAACATCGAACTTATTAACTTAATTTACTCACGGTATTAAATTTAATTAATGATTTTAAATATTAACAGTCTATTTTATTTAGGTAGCATCCTCACTGCTTACCTTATACAAATATACATACATTCAACCGTGTCCTCCATGTACGGTTTAATCACTGGCCCGGTACTGTACTACAAAGGCAGAGAAGACATTTAAATGTATAGAAAATAAACTTGCGCTCCGACTGGGAATCGAACCCGGTAATCTAGCGGTCACCTTGCGGACACTTAATAAGACCGCTAGTCCATGAGGCCCGTAACACGAAAGCACCAAGGCACGGATTAAAAATACAAAAAAAAAAACAAAACATGATAATTAATTGGTTGAAATTGACCCACGTAAGAGATTAAAGAGTTAAAGAGCAAATCTCAAAGTTTCAAGGGACCGCATTTTTATTTTCTCAGTGAGAGGGGTTGTCGGGTGCTGTCAAGTATGAGGGAGTGGGGGTGGCCTTGTATTGATCGGTCGGTTGGCAACATCTGATGCAGTGTGGCCGCGGCCTATGCCTCAATGAAAACCCTTAAATTGCTTAAAGCGCCGCATTAAATTATGTTGGGTGTGAGTAAACTTGCTCGATTCAAGGGTTGTTAAGTTACGAATTATAAAACCTTTATAAATGACGCCGATGCAACCGGTCGATGATAATTTTAAACCGATTCTTATGAGGTATGGATTTATTATTGCGGGAGGAATATATATCTTGGATTAGTTTTTATCTGCACTTTATTAGTTTAATCAAAGACGTATCAATAATGTATTAACAACTATATAAGAACAATATCATAACGAAATTGAACGATTTTCTAATGATTTTAGTTTTGTCGTCTTTTACATAGATATACTCTTTCTCTCGTTTTAATTATCTTAGTACGTTCTATCATTATTTTTTCTACCCTCGTTAGAAACTTTCTTTTGAATAATGTTCCAAGGAACGCATGAATATATTTTCAGTTTTGAATAACTTCTTGTGAAGTTCTTTTCTTTCTTACAACCCTTCTTTTTAGAAGTGAAATAAACTACAAACTACTGTAAGGTATAAGGAGATATTATATACATATATAAATATCTAACTTGAAACGTAAAACAATTGCAGCACACGACAATAATGAAAAATTTGTAATAGAGAAAGAGCAAGGAGACCCATATGCATTCAATAACCACCATCTTATATTCTATAATTGACAGGCCACATAATTCCCAGATACGAATTTTGATAAAGCTTTCAGTAACCAAACGTAATAACACAAACTGTGGAAATATGATATGAAATAATGTGCATAGAGTGTCAAAGGTAATACACGGCATACATAGAGAATAAACGACAAAGGTGTCTAACGTCAGACGTCAGAACGACACACAAAGGCGGCAAGTGTATATAGGCCAATACAGAGACAAGGAGTGACAATGTTAAACAATAGTTGCACTACGGAGAGAAATGTTAATGCTACTAATAATTATATTACGATAAGAGGCGCGCTGGTATGAACTGCAGCCCCAGATATTCATTCTAGATACCACTGTATCAAGCAAGTAAATGAAATAGCAGTGAGAGTAACTGAGCACTCACCGGTCTGCTTATGTTGTCATTTTAAATCTGAAACAATGCAAAATTAAATCATTTTAATATAAATTAAACTACCGTGAAGTTCTGAGTTGAGAATGTAAAACAAAAGAGGAATAGTCGGATTGTGATTGGACAAAATTGTCATATCATCGCGTGTCAATGCGCAAGTAATTACATATAGCTAAACACTTTTCTGTAGATATTACTGAATCCGTATACTCTAAAGCAAATCAATGAAATATGTGTAAAAAGCAAATAAATAAAATATGGAAAATTTTAAAACGGGTATCAAACGACGAACAAGAACAATAGTTCATCTATAGCGCTTATAACATTGCCTGGGGCCGGGGGGAATAGAGTTAAATCCGACTCCAGGGAATTGCAGGTCGGGCCACAAGGTTAAGTTACCGCTGAACCAATTCCAATAGTCAAGTTTTATAGGTTGTTGGTCCAGTTTTTATTCTTTGTTATTTGAACCTAAGCGTTTTATAAATTATAGCCTTTTTGACGCTACTATTAGTATTCCTTTTGCCCACAAAAGAACAAACGTTAATATTAGTGTAGACTAACCAATTATACGATACGAAAGACACAATAAAACATCGTGGAAAGAAACTTGCGATTCTTATCGATCGGTATTCTGTCGTTAGTTAGTGTAAGAGAGGTTGAACATCCACTTCACGCTGCTGGTAATGGAAATGCTTAGAGTCCCGTTGATATGACACTTTAATAAGCAATTTGGTTGAGTGTTTGATTGGGATGATTGAGATGATTTGGTTGATTGCACAAAAGATTTAAACATAAACGATTGCCTTTTTTACTTTTAAAACATTAAACATTTAAATATTAAAATTTTAATAAGCTTAACATTAAATTTTAAGGCGTTGTCTGTGACGTATTCTGGCTGGGTGGTGTTAAGCTATGCACGAATGGACTAAGAAATCCCACAGAACTAGCGCCCGGGAAGAAAAGAAGAGATTTGCAACCGTGCAGGAGAACTCGTGGAGGTTAAATTTTTGAAAAAGAAATACTTTACGACACTACAGTATAAATCAAACTATTGATATGAAGTGCCTAGCTCTTGGTGTTTTCAATGTACAGGATTACAAGAGATAGTAATATTATGGCAAGACCGGTGAGCGGGATAGGGAGCAACCAGACCTGTACGACTTTACAGCTTCGTAGTATTTTCAAATGGATACATTGAACGTGCTATTATCGTGATATAATTCTGAATGCGTAATACTGATGCTGGTGTAACAAAGATTTTATCTGGTCTATTTAGCGTAATGTGTCAGGTTTTCAAAGTTATTTGTTGTTTTTGATTATTTAAATTTGTATGTAAAGTTTTCTATGTATATTTCAACATGTTAGGATTATAAAGATTTGTAACGTAATAAAAAATCCAATATACAGTATTTACAGTTTTCCTAACCTTCATAGTAATAACAAAAAAAAAGGTCCCTGTGGAAGTGTAATTTTAACGCTGGCAGAATTTCCTCGCTGAATTGCGATACTTATTGGTTGAGCGAGGAAAGCACCAGCTCTGGGGTCACCGGAACTATGTAACAAGCGCCAACGTAAATCTTTTTAAATATAATCTAAATAAAAATTAAAATGTTGCTTTAGAAAAGAGTGTCCCATCCAGGAAATAATCAACGGCCTACCCCCTGGTATACGAATTTAGAGGTAATGTTAGTGAGGTTGTGAGCGAATCTCTGAATGTACTAAACCGATTTAAAAAATCATTTATAAATATAAAGTCAGTATGTGGGAGCGTCATAAGCGAATTAATTCAAAATTTGAAAAGACTTCCGTGGTAGTGGATATACAAAGTATGAAGGAGAAACTCGGAACGGAAACGTTTCTTACGAACGCTGCTTTATAATAATATGTGATTTGAGTTCTAAAGAAAAGTTGTAGAATTGTGATAATGCCTACATAATATATGTCTAACTAATATATATACATTAATCTTCTGTGGGTGTGTTTGTAATTAGACTCCTCCAAAAACTCTTGAAATTGTTGTATGTATATAAATCCCTCCTCCGCAGCGCCTATCTGTATGTATGATTGGTATAAAGTCAGAAACTGCACGGAGTTTTTTGTAGTTTTCACTAATATCTAGTATGATACATGAGGTAGATTTAGGTATATAATTTGCAAAGTTTTACGGGTCCCGGATGCCTGTGCAAAGCCAGGATTCCAGTCAAAATATAATAAGTACATAATAAGTAATAAGTATGCTAATTATTTTAAAGTTTCAAACAAAGTTTTATCGTTCCTTTTACGATTCGAATTCTTCTACTTGATATTCATTTGAACAGACAATGAAAATAATGGAGCTGTATCGCCAAGCTTTGTGGACGTTCGGATAGACTAAAACAAAAGACTGCTTCAGGTGAAAAGCTCTTTGCTGACAACTACAGGGAATTTGAAAGCTGAAGCGTAGATTACAAGAATGCATAATAAGCTTTTTGATGTTCAAATCAAATTACTAATAGCATTGTTAATGGAATTCTCGCTTTAAGCTCACGCCGCTGAACTGACGTTATTCTAGGAAGATTTTTTAAATCTTCTGCAAAATGGGAAGCATCTAAAATAATAATTCTCTTAAGGTTCTAACTAAATACTATTATTACTATGTATGTTAAGAATATTGTTTTTACTGTATAGAGTACATTATATTTTGGATATAGATATATAAAGATTGTCAAAACGGTTGTTACGCGTATGTTAAAAATAAATTAAATAATTGTATTAAAATCATTTGTTGTATTACTCAAACAGTAGGTAGACTAAGGCTTTAATTTTAAATCTATTCTAAGAGAAAAATTCAATGGCGTATATAACAAGTCCTAGCTTAATTTTCGGCAAATCAAGAATCCACAGAGAAGGACATCTTTAACGTTTAAATGTTAACAGACTTGAAATAACATTAATTCGTCCTTATTGCGTTGCATTAAAGTGCATTTTAATTTGCCAGCCAAATGAGCTTAATTCGGTCTTAGGTGTTTAGGCGTTTAAAAACGGAAATAACTTACCCACGCTTCGCCTACATAATGTTATATTGCGTAGTGTTCTAGGCAAGTAAGGTATTTAATTACACAACACCTCAAAGAGAAAATAGGAGTCGAGATATGTTCTGACGGCCTTAATATGATTACACTAAAAATTAACAAGGTAATGTCTGCATTTCTGACCATATTCTACTATAGCTCATCCACTTAATAGAAGCTACGATACACAATTCTCGATATGAATTCATAAATACGGTTTTACCATATTAATTAGAACTTATATTTCAGGTCACGTAAGATTTTTAATTCCGGAGATACCTGGTATCAACTTGTATCAGTTACCAAATTATACCTTCCGAAACGGTCGCTTAAAACCAATAAACGTGTTACAAAGAAATATAACAAGTTTTAGGTAGAGATATCTTCCACTTAGAACAATGCCTGAATTTACGGTAGACAGCCGACCACTCCCATCAGTGGCGCTATCTGTTTCATGATCATTTTTTTTCAATCTAATAGGCGAGCAGGTGGTCAGCCTATTGTGCCTGACACACGCCGTCGACTTTTTGCGTCTAAGACGTCGGTTTCCTCACGATGTATTCCTTCACCGCTCGAATGTTAAATGCGCACATAGAAACAAAGTCCATTGGTGCACAGCCGGGGATCGAACCTACGACCTCAGGGATGAGAGTCGCACGCTGAAGCCACTTGGCCAACACTGTCCAAAATAACTTCACACTTAACACATTTATATTTCTATCAACTTATTAGATTAGATTTCAGATATATGTGTGCACTTTTTAGAAGAAGACCGTCTCCAAATTTCGACATTTCTGACTGCAGTTTGCCACTGTCTGCCATGTACCACCTGCTTTTTCCTTAATCTGACTTGACTCACAAAATTGTCTTCCCCTTTTGCGTTTGCGTTTATTGTACCTTGGGCACAATTTTAATACTTTCTTACTCTACTTTTCTTTTCCTCCTGCTATGTGGCCAGCCCATTTCTACCTAATTATATTTACATCTGCTACCTTAACTATTTTTCTTAATGATGTATTCTTTATTTTATCTATTCTTTCTTCCTTATAGTTTCATCGTTCTTTGACACGCCGGTAGATTTTTATGCTGCGCTTTAGTGGGCACCCAAAATTGAGAATTGAAATCCATATGTTAGTGCGGGTAGTACACAAGTATTGAAAAGTTTCCTTTTAATTACCATGCTTGCATACCGAACTTGTTTTTTATTTATCTAAGTGCTCTCTAAGCTCTTCCATGCTTTTCCTATTCTTGGGTCGATTTCTTTTATTGTTGTATCTGTCATAGATATCTATGTATCTGACCGAACTATAGATTACAGAAATATAAAATTTGTAGACACTCTACAGAGTTTATTAAGTTCATCAATTACAAACGGATGAAACAGCAAAGTTTACGATAAACTTTAACTTTTTAAGCTATTTGATAGTCGTTTTGGGTTGCATAATGGCGGAAAAAGACGAATGAGTACACTAAGCCCTCAACACTATATCGTCTTATAACACAAACGCATAGCGCGCACAACAAGAAATAAATAACTCCCGGTGGCATCATTTTCCCCCCAAATTGAGGCAAGCAACCACAGATTACGTGAAGTGTACGCAGAACGCCACAGATGCATCTATTTAACAATAAATACGTTGTTAAAATATATAGGATATGAAAGCTTTTTCATATGTCATGAGCTTATCAGTGCCGTGCGTGACACGGAAGTCACGCCGCGTGAGAAAACATGTATAGGCTAATTCGATTCGTGTCACAGTCGGCATCCTTCCGCCGCAAGCATTTTGCTAACGTGACAGGAATGCAAGAAGCATAGGGGTCGAGGGACTTAAGGTCAAACCTAGGGGTATTTTGAGGATAGAATATAGGATTACCTCATTCATAGGAAATAAATTACTTTGAGTGCACCGTTTTAACTAAAGTATTAATCTCTTAAAATCAAACTCAACTCAAAATAACTTTATTCATATAGGCAACTAAGTACACTTATGAACGTCAACATAAAAGATGTTGAATTATTTAGGTAGTAAACTACCAGTTCGCAAGTCAAGGGCATGGTGCGGGCAAGATGAACTGGCAAGAAACTCTCCACCACTCTTTTTAAACGCCAAGTCATACAAATTGTATAAACTGGAGCAAATTAATCTCATGGATAAGGATCATTTAAATAATCGTCAAATTGATAAAAAGCTTTATTGATTAATTAACGTTTAAGCTTTGAACTTATTCAGTGCTAATTCTCTAATTTCACTTGGGAGTTTGTTTTAAAAATGAACTCAATTTCCATATAAGAAGTGGTTTTTCTTCTGGAACTGTTTCGAGTATTATTCTGGTGAAAGTCAGAATTTGATTTAAAATCGTTTATATTTTTATGTACATACATCAAGGCTTCAAGAATATATTGACAGGATTGTGCCATAATATTTAATTCCTTTAAACTTATTCCGTACCGACTCCCTTGAGAAAACACAACAATTACCCCGAACAGCCCGCTTGTGCAGCACAAATATAGATTGAACCTCTGCAGCAGCACCCCACTGTAGAATACCGAAGGACATAACACTGTGAAAGTACTTTTCCTTGCAGCGAAAACAGTTTAACAGAAAGAGACGACATAATAACAGAAAGAGACGAAATAATAAACAAACTGTAATTAATTAAAAATGTAATTTATTAATATTATTGACAGTTAAAATAACGTCAATATAAAATAATAATCCTTTGATGGAAATGCGAAATAATACATGAAATTTTGATTTGTTGCTTAAAAGTGTATGTACTTAGTTTCACTTCACTTTTAATTTACATCCCTTAAAAAAAACTACTAGTCGTAAATGCTACGAGACATTGAATATAAGGCAGATATCAAAAGTGGATTATTTAAAAAATACTGAGCCCCGATCATGGGATGGAAATATAAAGGATGATGTAATTCATCATCCTTTATATTTCCTTTGATTACACGAACACGCAACAATAGCCCGTTAAGACGTTGTTCCCTGACATCCTGTATCAATCGTGATCCGGATATGTTTCGTAATTCCAATGGAAAACCTATGTATTTCCACTAAGCCTTTTTTCATTAATCTGGCATGTTATCACTCACCATTCATTCATTAGGCGGCTTGCAGGGCTGCCAATCTCAATTGCCAACTGTTTTTGTACTGTTTATATACTAACCACTAAGTGCTAGGGAATACAATCTCGAGTCGAGATCGCTAATTCCTGATCTCGTGGCATTAAGAATTACAATCTCGGGTAGTTTTCGAATAGAAATACGACATTATTTAAACAAAAATATGTATTGCTATACATATTCATTTTGAATATTCCTATTATTTATTAACCAATTAAATAAAAATAAATCAGTGGCGCTGCAACCTTTTTTTAGGTCTGGGCCTCAGATTTCTGTATCTGTTTCATGATATAATAAGCAAGTAGGTGATCAGCCTCCAGTGCCCGACACACGCCATCGACTTTTTGGGTCTAAGACAAGCCGGTTTCCTTACGATGTTTTCCTACATCGTTCGAGCGAATGTTAAATGCGCACATAGAAAGAAAGTCCATTGGTGCACAGCCAGGAAATGAACCCACGACCTCAAAAATGAGAGCCGCGCGCTGGAGCCACAAGGCCAACACTGCTTATAAACTAACTACATATTTATAATAAACCATGAAACATATTCATTAGTTATTAGTTTTAATACAAGCCTTCGCAGTGGTGTTATTTCCAGAATTGCTTCTATCTACATATCCAAGATATTTAGAAGTGATTTTAGAAATCACTTATTAAGGGGCAAAGTGTATCGAGAGTGCTATCTGATACGAGCGTCCTTTGTTGTCAATCGCCATGTATTCTTCTAATTCCTTTTAAAGAGTTGTGTTGGTTTTTATAGAAACAGCCCGTAAATTTAAATCCTCTGCAATCATTCAAAGCAATCCATCTTAGTTTTCCGTTGCGGTGATAATCTCATTACCGGCAGGTTGTAGGCGATTAAAAGTCGGTTTGATTATATTTGATATTTTTTCCATACGATAAATATATTTGCTAGGCAAATGGGAAATTTCGTCGCCTTTCATCTGGTCCCAGTCATCTTAATAATTAAAGGGATTTCAAATATAAAATCGCTACAGTTTCATTTATTCGACGCTCAGAGATACGCTTTACCATCGAAGAGATTAACTTTTCTGATACTACTGCCACTTAATCTCGTTAATCCTACGAGATCACGTCATATTATGATCGGGGATTGATATTGAAAAATGGATCGAGATCTCGCGGGATCGGGATTGCATTCCCTACAGGAAGTGCCTAACAGTACAAAGATAGAGGAACGCACAAAAGCTCTGAATAAAGTATTTAGCAAGTACCATATAAAAAAGAAGTATTGAGAAGGAGACATAAAAATCACATCACACCTGCAAATTATTGCTATGCTTAATATTTTGTCACACACTTGTGGTCCCTTGCTTTTCGATTACCTGCTGGACCATCGCTTAATTTAACACACATATCAAACGAAATGGAGTGGAGGCTGGAGGGGATCTCCAGGATAAAGAAACGTGGGAAGACCACAACAGCTGGCTGATGACCTAGGTAAGGTTTCTGGGGAGAATTGGATGGAGTATTCATATGGAAAGGAGGCCTTTATCGAAAAGGGGTCCATACCGCACAAAAAAAACGAAAATAACAAAAACTAACGAACACTAAGAGTATAATAACAAAACTAACATACATTTGATATGTATTTTTGAAGTTATACTTCTTTAGGCGCAGTATGAAAAATTTATGAGAGTGACATTTTACGATGCGCGCGCACCGTGACACAAAATTAACAGATTGAAGTTGCCCACGGAAGATGCTACGGCATTGGACATAATTTAAAAACAACATTCGAATAATAATATAATTTATGTTACACTTAATGTAAGAGAATAATAATAAATATTTATTTATTTAATTTTCAAATGTAAACTGAACTTTATTGACTATAATGACTCCTTTCAGTCTTTGATTATTTAATTGTAATTAATTATTTGCATGCAATCAAAAACTATTTTTAATAATGCCAAAGAAGTATAACTTCTAACGCGCGAGAAGTTATACTTCAAACAGAGTTATCAAATATTAAATTTCATAGGTGTCATTCATCATAGCCAATATTTCTATAATTGCCCCATTGTGTACCTACTCAATATTCTCGTTTACACATATCCCTATCAGATGCCTAACACATATTGCGTTAACCAAATCGAGATCGCACAATAGCAGTGGATTCACATTGTCAATACATTAGCCCAGACTATATTAGGTTATGTGCCTGATATATTAATTAAGATGTGTAGCGACCAAATGGCTATGTGCGGTTTAAGTAAGGGATACTACCTAAACAACTATTAATATTGTCGTAGACCTGTCTGCAGAGTTTGATATGAGATGGCGCCAGGTGTATGTAAAGTCGTATAACGTGTTAGGCCTAATAGTTCAACGAGGCTCACGATTTTCAGATTGTATGCCCGTTAGCTTATGCATTGAATGAACTGAGGCTAGTAGCTTTTTATCATATTTAAGATTTACGTATATGACTATCAAAATGCCATCTAAATCGTCTCACAAAGGACTCAGGAAAGCTCGTACACATTATATATTTACCTTCATCTATTAAATTGTTTAAATAGTTAATTAAAATTAATGAAATACACGCCGAATATGTCTACGTTCCAATTCCGTAACCTTATAGTGTTCTATAAGGTTACGGAATTGAAACAAAGTACCATCTTTTTATGAGCAGTGTATTTCAACGTACGAATCTCATCCCTGAAATCGTAGGTTCGATCGCGATGCACCTATGGCTCCCTGTCTATGTGGGCATTGTAACACTCGATAGGTGAAGGAATACATTGTAATGAACCGGCATAGAAGGTTGCCTATTAGAAAAACCAAACGATAACGAAACATATTCAGAAATCTAAAACCTTAAATGTAGTGGGGGTTATCTTTCTATCTATAAATCTGCTCATTCGTAATTCTTCGCTAGACTTAACGCAAATGGTAAAGCCTACCTGTCTGCCCTTATATTACTAACAATTGCGTTTCCTATGCGACGTTGACTTATGAATTGTATTGCCAGTCGAGACAGATGAGACTAGAATTTAATACAAATGATAGATAGAATAAAAAGAAAGGGTAACGTGCAGCTTATTCGGGCGACATTTTCCTGATTTTCGTCTAAGTTTATACTGAAGAAAATATTTTATTAATAGCGTTTCTAATTTAATGGAAAAGGGAAAAAAGGGAGGTGCTTAATTTTGAATGATATGTGCATAAGGGACATTCTGTCGCGCCAAGGACAAAGAGATGTTTAACAAACATTAAAAAGTTTTTACGTTTACTGTGGAGATAGAATGTAACAATATTAATGAGGGGAGAACATAAGCGTCGATTTGTCAAGACGAAGTTAAAAATAAACGCACGCAGGTAGTTTAATTTCAAAAGACTTAAATTTGACATTTCAAAAGACTTAAGGAAAATGGGTCGTATGTAAAGTCATATTTGCACATTATGTTGATAAACCCCACTATTTAAATCACTCCCATTACATAAACAGGTCACAGATATAGGCTAAATAAAGGAAGCTTGTACGAGTTTTCACCTTACTTACCAAACTACATTAAAGTAAAAAATATTTTTAGTGTTCTCACAAATACTGCACAAAACTGTCACAAACATTCACCGGAAGTTCATTTCCCGTGTTACATAGCGGAAGACTCCTTCGGTGCCTTAAACTTTCCTTTGACGGCAACTTAATTAAAACGAATCAAATGAACAACATATTACGTATATATTGTACCAATATTACAGGGGTATATTAACTCGATTCATTGATATTTGTACATACAAATGTGTCGATTTTTTTTTATATAAAAGGGGGCACGTTTGTCAAGGATGCTTAGTGATACCGCCGCCCATAGACACTCTGAATGCCAGAGGGCTCGCAACTACGTGGCCAGCCTTCTAAGATTTGGTACGCAGGGAGCGCACCAATTGTCTTGAAGGACCTTTAGTCGAATTGCTTCGGAAATACTTCAGCGGACAGCTGGTTCCACATAGTGGTGGTGCGCGGCAAAACTGCCTTAAAAACGCTCTTTTGTGGAACGACGGACGAGGTGATACGGGTGGAATATTGTATTCTGGCTCGACGTCCAAGAAATATTTTTGTAATGTTAATATGTGAAGGAAAATAACATACGCCCCCAGACTAAAATAAAAAATTGGATTAAAAAAAGTATTACATATACACAAATGAAATTTATATTACATTACTTTAGGTAAGAAAATTTAAACGTAAAATCGTTGGCTCGTCAAACGCGCTCCAGAAATCGAAGCGCGACGAAGCGTTCCAATTAAACGTGGATATATGAGTCACATTATTTTATTTCATCGCTTAGAAGCGAGAAATTGGTTTGAGGAATAAAATAATCTGTGCTCAGAGAGATGCTGGTCGGAACCTAATATCATCAAAAGCCAAAGGAGTGGGCCGCGGGGGTGGCTATCGAAAATGGGAGAGGAGTGTCCCGAAAACACATTTGACGTATCAAACGGTAGTCCCACCAGATATCGCCGAAAAGACACAATGGACTAGCGCTATCTCCAGTGCTATTATTATTCGTATCTAATTACAGGTAGCAAACGAGGGTCACCTAATATGATACAGCCACCCATGGAAAATCACATTGCAAGAAGGCTCGCAATTAGGATGCCGGCCTAATTGGCTAGCGACAGCGCCAGTGGCGCCTCTTCTTTCTTCTTCTTTGTCTTAGAGGCCAGGCCTCGCTTTGGGTTGGCCAGTGGAGTACGCAAGAATAGGAATATTTCGGTTCCATCTAAGAACAATTATGATCCACTCGTCATAATTAAAATCAAAAGAAGTATGTTAGAGACTTTGCCTATCAATCACATCATTGTGAACTATTTTGCATATATTGTTTTTAAAGAGTTCTGCAGTTCTCTTTTATATGGATTGCTAGACTAATTTGTCCTTTGTGTTCGAAGCCGGTTTAAAACATTGAAATTAAACAGAATATTTTTTATCGTAACGAATTACTAAATAAATTGTTTAGAATTAAGCATGCGTTGTAATAAGAAAAAAGTGTACCAATTCTTAAAAGGCCGGCAACCTACTCGCGAGAACTCTGGAATGAAAGCGTCCGAGGGCGGCGGTATCACATAACATCAGATGAGCCTCCTGCAAGTTTTCCCCCTGTTCTATAAAAAAAAGTCGAGGTCGTGTTTTCAAAAACAAACAAAATTTTATTTCTAGCAATTTCCATTTGCTCATACTATAGAGGAAAAACATCGTAAAGAAACCGCATATTATAGGCCGAAAAACTATGACATCCGCCAACCCACACTTGACCATCGTAGTGGATGCCTTTCTAAGACAATTTGAGTGAGAGAAGCTAATGACGCATTCAAAGTATGAAATCTCAGCCTATAAATCTTTTTCAATATTTCATCTGGAAAATAGGCCGTCAGCGGACTGGCTCTTGCGTAACGGGATCACTATTAGTCCAACAGCTTGACATACTTATGCAGACTAATAAGCTAAATCAATTTTTCTCATCGGTTCAAATTCAAAGCGGGGCCTAGTTAGCTGCTTTACTAATGGTTCAATTTATTTGTAAGCGACATCAATTAGGGAACACTGTACACAAAAACATTGACGAACTGCACTCAAAGTCGCCTCATTAAATTGTCTTTAATGATTATTTGTTATAATGATGTATTTTAACAGCTTAGTGGCCCAGTGTTCGCCTATACCTAAGGTCGTAGGAACGAACCCCGGATGTTCTCCAATAGACTTTCCGTTGTGCAGTTTAACACTGAAGGAAAAAATCGTGAGGAAACCGATCTGTTAGCCCCAAAAGTTGGATTGCGTTTGTCAGACGCATGCTGATTACCTACTAGCCTATTAGGAAATGTCATTATAAATCTATGATCTGTGGTGAATTTATTTTTATATTGTATTTATCGACTTAAGTTCTCATTACATTTTTAATGCTAAACACCTGATTCGATAAAATAATACAAACTAAGCGTATTCTGCTTATCAGTTGCATTTTAATGCTTACTGTGCGATCTTGTATGCGTGACAATGTTACTAGAAATAATAATGATCAGAGCATTCTGTATAAAATTGAGATATAAATAAAAAATCATTGTAACTAGTAACAAAGGAAGGCCCAAATTACCAGTGGTTTAGCGACAAAGCTAACCTCCACAGAGTACTGAGAATCATTACACTGTATGTAATGATATCATTCATTAAAGAGTTGACTAATAAAAAAAGGGCAGCCATATTTCTTTATTTACTTGACTATATTAGACGTTTTTAACGAACTCCTATAATTTCTAAATCTAAATAATCAAACTCAACTCCTTATAAAACAGTTGCGCTTGCAATTGTAATAATATAGTTAATTTCAATGCCAATCGACGCAGACTTATCATGATACAAAGGTCAAATACATTCCTCTGCTCATTCTAATTGCTGCATGATAGATGTAGATGTTTACGTCTATAATATATATATAATGATAAAACTCATACAATACGTATAAATATTGTCTCGGATATATACCTATGTTTTTGTATATTCTATAACCGGCATTTACAGATTCAATTATTTATAGAGTGGCTCGCCATTCGAAATTCAAATAACTTTTATTTGAACGCCATGTTAATTAAAATTCAGTCATTTGTTAGGACACGATATTTTACAAACTTCGCACAGCCATGGAAAAAAACTGTCATCCAACTCCAAGAGTATTTTTGTTATGTCTAGATTATAGTGAGAGAGGCATTTAAATAAAAACAATGGCGCTACAACCAAGGAGACGATATCAGATTTCTGTATGTGTTTCTTAATAAAAAAATCCTAGTAATCAAGTAGGTCACTTTATGAGGTACGCATGCTGTAAGGTTCGCGAGTGTGTGTGTGGTGTTTAAGGAATCAGTACGCTCCTTTCTTGAGGTATGATTATTTCGGAAACACCTCGACGGGTAACTGGCTTCATGTAGTATATATTTACGAATGATACGGACGTTGGCTGCATCTTTAAGGGAAGATAAGGATACGGACTACGGTCACGTCACAATATACCTATTTGTACTCTCAAATAGCCCTATGTTCGGACAAATTGACGCGTGGAGGGAGTTCTATTGCACTGAAAATATTTTATTCAATGTTGTGCATATTGAGGTTTAAATCGAAAAATTCTAAAAGGTGTCGAACAAATGTTTCGCCTTTAGTGTAACATAACAGGATTATTCAGTGCGAAGTTCGTTTAGCGGATAACAGGGTAGGAAGCAACTAAGCGCGCACTAATAGGTAGAAGTAATGTGATCAACGACCGACTAACACATTGTCCTCTTTACGTACAGTACTTTAAAGCAGCACTGTAAATACTTTAAGATTTTTGTAGGAAAAAGGTCACCTAAAAACCTTAACTACTGCTTTGGCCGCCAGATTAATAACAATTTTTTTTAGTTGAAGAAATGTGATTCCACGACAATACAGATAACTCTTATCATTAAGGGCTTTATAACTTATAAACACACAATATTCCTTAAATGTACCTTTTTTTAATGTAACAGGAGGCAAATGAGCTGCAGGTTCACCTGATGTTAAGTGATACCCGTGGACACTCTCATTGCCAGTGGGCTCGCAAATGCGTTGCCGGCCTTATAACTTTGGTACGGTCTTTTCGACCGGAAGTCGAATTGGTTCAGAAATACCTTAGTGGAACAACGGACGTCAAGATGATACAAGTGGAATTTCGTATTCTGCCTCGACGTCCGTTGATGAAACTCAGCTGCAGGTAATAATCTAAACAAGTCCTCTGAACACTCCATGCTTAATGCGGTAGAAGATGAAGATGCGGTTTTCACCAAACCACGTATTAGATGCGAACTTAGAAGTCACAACCGAGATTCAAACGCACGCGGCACGACGTTCCTTTGCCGGCGAGTCGCACGCTTAAGGAACAATGCATGTTGATTATGTAACACTTTATAACGGCATATATCATGGAATATAGTAGAATATCAACGAGTATATAGGTCAGTACCTTTCCCAGCCAATCTAATACCCATTACCTATAAAGCGAAGCCATACTTAGTAAATTACACTGTCAGAAGAATGTTTCTTTAGTTTGCCTTTAAGATATATATATATATATATATAGTATATGTGTCAGGTATTTTGATGAAAAGAAAACTTTAACTGCGAATGTATATAAATTACATAATTAATCCCGAGTACTTCGAGGCCAGCAAAAGACGAACTTTTTACGAGAAATGTAAAATGTCTTACTGGTAAATAATTAAGTTTTATCCGTCTTTATAGACAATTCTTTCCTATTCGCTCTAGTACGGTGAATCACTTATAAATTAACTGGTAGTAAATGTAAATTTACGATTAATTTAACTTGACGATTCAAAAGTGTACTTGGTTACCCACTTGAATAAAGATATTTTGAGTTTGAGTTTGAGTTTGAATTATCTTTTAGAACCCTCAAATCGACGACGTGTGGTCAAGCACAGAAGGCGGACTATAAAAAAAATTATGACCAAAGAAACAGATGACATTCTGAGTGGATAACTTGTACTCTGTTACTCCAATAGCGATAGCAATTGCGATTCCAACTTCGCGGCAGTAAAGTACCTACCATGGTACATAACCATCGACGAAGTTCACGAACAACTTGGAATGAGAACAATCATAGAGGAAATCCGGAGACTGGCAGCTAAATACAAAGAGCGGTTGATCTGTCATCCGAACGAACTGGCTCGCCAACCCACTATAGAACAGTATGTGAGACGACGAAAACTACCATATTCTAGAGCTAGAAGACCGGCAGTAGCTCTAGACAGAAGATGAGCAGATGCTTCCAATGGGAAGCCACTCTACATGACAGCACAGAACAGATTCGCTCATAGGTTTAGGGCTGATTGCAAATTCCCGCAGAAAAATAAGTTTTGCGGCATCAACACTACGGATATTGCGAGATAAATATACAAGTAGCTGATATGCCGCGTCACACTTACTATTTAATTATATTATTTATAGACATAGATATAACATTAATTACTAACAAAAGCACACACACATAAACACACAAAATAACAATAATCAAAGAAAAAATAAAATAAAATAAAAACCCTCTTCCCATTCGGTTCGATTCAAGTGTGTAATGCGAGTGTGCTGTGGTTGTAATTCTCCCTTGCTCAGCATTATGCTGAGGGTCAGAATGTTCCACAGCAGCTAGTTTACGCCTCATTCGCAAAAAAAGAAAGAAAAGGAATGAAATAATACTTGGTAGAAAATAATAATAATAATATTAGTAAACGTTAACAGTGTAAGTAATGAAGTCTTGTGTAAAGGTCTATAGTAAATAAAATAAAATTAAAAATTAAAAATAAGAATAATTGTTAAGAAACTGATGAATAAATATTTTTTGGGCTGATTAAAAACCTAGATTTCGTGGAATTTTTGTTGAGTAAGTAGATGTATCTTATAGCTGCGTCTAAAATTTGACTTTAATTTACGCAAATAAAGGGTCGTGCATTATTTAATCATCGTGTGCAGTTTCAATACTCGAAAGCGTCGACTATTAGTTTAAAATGGGACGTAGGCGTCTAATAATTGTGACACTTCCGAACAGTTATGTGCCCGCATGTACACATGATTGAATAAGGATCGTGACTGGCTACACATGAGTGCGTGCGGTGTTTTCAAACGCGCTAAAAGGCCCGTCTGATCGATGCCGATAAGGGTGAGAACACAAGCGTAGCGGACAACGTACAAACGAACACAATTCACATTATTCAAACTAAAGTAACTCTTTTCATCAAAGAGCCAATTTGATAGAGAAAATACTATTTTTTATGAATGACGGAGTTAGCATCTATACAAGAGCATGCACACTCGTTAATGATAGCCGACAATAATTGATTTGGCATATTACAGACTATTGGCAATGATACAGACATCTGAAAAGGGTCGTAGGAGGCCCAAGAGGGATCTATCTCGACAGGTGCCTAACATTTAGCCATAAGTACTGGCATTGTACTAAAAATGGCTTTATTATTATTAGGACAATGACAAAAAATTTATGACACCTTCGCGTAGAAGTCCTTATAAATAAGCATTAATTGACCACACGACACGACAATTCCAATTTAACACATGTATCGCTCTTTGTCTAAAAAAGTATTTCAACACACAAAAAACTATTTTTTTCACTATGGACTATGAAAATAAGCCTTATTAACGCACGCAACCGCTCTGGTTGTAGTCATATCCAACGTAGCGGGCCGTAAGAGCATGGTGCAGACGACTGTAGGGCTGGCGACTGCATTCAGCCGCTATAAATAGAGAGCTTTTAATAGAATTTACAAAGCACGCATTTAGCTAAAATTGTTAGACCAGTTAAGGGATAAGTAAACTAAACATACAATCAAAACTAGTACAGCTTAGCGACAAATACATCGGCTATTCTTTATCTTTAACTTCATAAATCACCGGAAATGCCATGAATAAAGCGTGTAATATATTGTTAAAACCACACTAATATTGTAGCAAGTTAAAAAGACAAACGCAAACACTAAATACCTTATTTTTATTATTTAGGACACATACATATGTATAGAGAACGTCGTAAGTCGATTACGACGGGATTACCCGGGGTATGGAGCAGATACAGATCTATGTTAGATCTATGTATACAGATCTGTTTCATTATTGATTGCTTTAAATAAAGAAGCCTGCACGCTATTAGCCTAACACTGCCTGCTTGTACTATTATATTATCTATTAAATCTGTCTGTAATTTATCATATATAAGCCATAATACCGTGCTGTATCAATGCAAGCAATGGGTAAGTGTCGAAATCCCTGGAAACAAGAGAACCAATTAACAATACTAACGGCAGCAACTATCACAACCACAATACAATATGCAAAATGTAGAATATGAAGCGTCACCAGACACAATAGTATAAATCAGTGAAATTGATGAACCACAGCGGCATGGCCTTGTTGCACGGCAAAAACATAAAGAATGCTTCCAGAGCTATTAAAAGGTCCCACGAAAAAACCGAAATGCCAGATCCCGAAACATCTTGCCCTGGAATGCTTGTGCCTGCTACCAGATACAACTTAGAGCAACAAGTTAGAATCAGTCGTCAGATCCTGAGACCTAGCTGCCACATAATAGTAAATGCCGTCGAAGAAATGGCTCCCCGTAAACACGCACGAATTTAGTAAAATCTCAGACGATTTTTCGGTTGATAATAACCCAGTTACTTGCTTTACATACAAGGGCTAATGGTACTCATTGAAAGAAAAATTGCCACAGCCGGGTTCGATCGCACGAATTTATTGTGATAATCGCACGCTTAACCACTTAACACTACTCCTAAGCTCTTGCACACTTAATATTTATATTTACTTATCGCTTATTAAGAATATTCATTAATATTGTTGTTTATTCGCTCATACTTTATCTATTATCATAATACTTAGAATAAAATAATATTGACATGAATATATCTGAATCATCTCGAGTAATATCTGCGAACATTTGTATGCAGTTATTTAATCATTTAAATGAGAATTCATTGTTTGTACACTACAGGTTTTATTAACAGTTGCAAATACAATAAGGAGCAGTATTGGTCTTATGGCTTCAGCGTGCGACTCTATTCCCTGAGATCGTAGGATCGATCCTCGGCTGTGCACCAATGTGCTCATTTAACATTCGCTCGAACGGTGAAGGAAAACAACTTAGGAAACCGGCTAGCCTTAGACCCAAAAAGTCGACGGTGTGTGTCAGGCTCAGGAGGAATTCACCTATTTGACTATATGATTGACAAATGATCATTTTTTTTTTTAATGAAACAAATACAGAAATCTGAGGCTCAGACCTATTATGTTTTGTTTTTAATAAAATAATGTGGATGAAGGGTATAAAAGCAATCATAATTTAAAATATAGAATTATTTGTCTCCTTATTGGAGATATTATTTTTTATTTACTACTAGATCTAATCAAAATTTATATTTATTTATAAAGCTAACAGCAGTTAAGAGAAGTTTGCCTGAAATCTGGATAAATGTGCATTCTATTACACAAATAGTTTGAAGTCGATCTTGGTTATGACTTGCGACAACTTATAAGTTCAATGTCGTAGCGTTATATCGGTAAGGATCAAGAAGGGTCAAGAAACAGGTCGTGTACCAGTCCACCCACGTTGACTCAAACCTCAACTTTCATTATGTGACAATCCCACGCATAGCATGAACCATAATGGTCCCTTATTAATGTCGGAGTATAAGACCGTCTTTAGAGTAATTTTGGTAATAGCAAGTCTTCCTCGATGGATAATCCAGCAGTGATGGCCTTGTGGCTTCAGCGTACGACTCTAATCTCTCATCTCGTTGTAGGTTCGAACCCCGGCTGTGCACCAATGGAGTTTCAGTCTATGTGTGCATTTAACATTCGCTTGAACGGTGAAGGAAACCGGCTTGCCTTAGACTCAAAAATTCGACGGCGTGTGTCAAGCACATGAAGCCGATCCCCTACTTGCCTATTAGATTGACAAATGATCATGAAATAGATAGATAAATCTGAGCCCCAGATCTAAAAAGGTTGCAGCGGCATTGGTTTATTATGGTTTTGATGGACAATCCAACACCTCAATATTTATTTTATTATCATGAGTTCAAGCAAAGTCTTAAGTCTTGTAGTATAGGATATAGTGGCGATAGTGATAAAGTATTTACATGCGATGTACCTGCGTACCTACCCGTTAATGGATAGGTTTAAATAGGGAATAAAGCTTGAATATATAAAACGATATCGTCAGCGTAATACATAAGTACTAATTGGTATTCTCTATTCGATCAAAATATTTTCATAGGTAATGTTAATTTCCAATACTAAGTAGTAGTAGATTTGATTTTTTGTAACGAATAAACTCAATGTACTGGGCCGATGTCAATGCTAAGGCTACTAAAAAAAACGCACACCGACCCTAACTTGTTATTTAAACATAATTACCATAGAAGTACTAGAATACGTTTATTCCTAAACAATAATTTCTTATTTACAATTTATTCCAACGTAATACTTTTAAGATGAATTTTATAATATAAAAATAATTTAAATTAGGATAAAAAAGCTTATTCTTTTATTTCCGAGTCAATACATTAGGGTTGCCAGCAAATGCAAGGTGAACATTTATGTTACTTATAATAAAGTGCAATAAAGTGTTAATAAATATGTTCAAATGTAATATTTATTCTAAATTTAAATGCTAATACTCAACTGTATTAAAAATAGTACCCAAAAACACAAACACACTTCACTAGAAATGTAATTACTACATTAACAGGTAATGAAGGCGACCATTCGTGGTCCTAGGTGATTCGCAACTAAACGGGGCTGAGGGCGCTTAATCTCAATACAATAGGTATTAGTTTCACATAGAAGATATATGTATACAGTAATATCTGTTTTGGCTTGCAAGGATCGTATATTAATAATAATAACTCTGAACCTGTACCGTATTATAAATTAATCCCAGAAACGATTCTAGACAGTTGTTCTTTGATAGAGCCAACAGACAAATCAATAAACTACAATAGACCAGATATAAGACTTATAGATAAATCAATAAAACAGAGCATTTAAGAGATATCCGCCATACCCAAACAATAGCTCATAAAATAACGAAATATACAGTTCTTAAAGATGAATAATCCCAAAACTCTTACACGAATCTATCAAATTGTTAGACCTCCCGAAAGCCTAATTATATCATCCATCCCTAAAAAGCAGTAATATTAAATATGGCAAGGATAACCCCCAAACCTCGTAAAATAAAAACGTGTTCACTTGGCTTAGGCCCGTGTGCAACCAGGATCATGAATCCTGAGCTAAAGTCAAAGTAAAAATCATTTATTCATATAGGGAACAAAATGTACACTTATGAACGTCAAAAAAGAAATATACATTAAATGCTTTTAATTTTACATTTACTGCCAGTTCTCAAATCAAGGGCTTAGAACGGAAGAGAAGAACTGGCAATAAACTCTCCGCCACTCTTTTTAATCGCCAAGTTTTTTGTTTTACACAGGGTTTGTAAGGAGCTGCAACCATTACACTATGTTCCAGATGACGTCTAGTAAAGTAATAAATAATAATAAAATAAATTAAAAACAAAGATTTGTCCTCTATCAGCAGAGGCCCTCTTCCTTTTGACCAAATTCAGCGAAGGGCTTGTCGAATTGTCAATCTCCAATGTCTTACTGATCGGCTTGATTCTCTTTCGCTACGCAGAGACATTGCGTCTCTTTGCGTTTTTTACAAAGTTTACTACGGAGAGTGTTCGGAAGAATTGTTTGGGTTGATCCCTCCTGCCTCTTTTCAACACCGTACGAGCCGAACGACCTCTAAATTTCACCAGCATCATCTTGATGGTTGGAGGTCTTCCACAGTCCGTTTCACAAGGCATTTTCTTTTGCGAACTAGCGAACTGTGGAATCGGCTCCCGGGGGGGGTCTTCCCTCAGAGATACCTACGACCTCCAAATGTTTAAAAAGCGAGTCTACTCCTCCCATAAAGGCAACGCACCTACTAAAAGTGGGTATCTATGGGCTGCGTAGACTGCCCTTTTTGGTCGTCCCGCAAGCTCGTTTGCTTTTATTATATTTTATTATATAAAAAAAAAAGAAAAAAAAAGGCATGGTGAAATAGGAGCACGCACCTCGTACATTCTCGTGGGTAAAGTAAATAGTGGTCAAACATTATAATAATAAATTCATGACAGAAATATGGTTGTGACAAAATTGATCTATCGCTAGTCCCCACACTAGGAAGCCCCTGTTTTGAGGGTAACTTGATTACAATTATTCCGTGGTACATGGTGCACGGTTAAAACAATTTTTTATGAAAAAGTTTTCTTACTGTTACATCTTATCAAACTAAATTTGTATAAGAACTTAAGTATGCATGTATGAGTATGTAAATAGGTGTGTGTGCGTATAATACACTCAGTATTTAAGAGTGTGGCTGAGAGTTCGATGTGTCTGTGTTAGTTGGGAACCTGGTCAGGTCAAAATATAAAATTAAAAAATGCCTGGTTCGGACTTGAAACTTAGCACTTATTAGTTGTGCCTGACGCACGCCCTCGACCTTTTTGGGTCTAAGGCAAGCCGGTTTCCTCACGATGTATTCCTTTACCGTTCGAGCGAATGTTACATGCGCACATAGACAGAAAGTCCAATGGTGCACAGCCGGGGATCGAACCAACGACCTCAGAGATGAGAGTCGCACGCTGAAGCCACCAGGCCGACATTGCTCCTATATAATATTACATACTTTTACATATATCTTTGGGTATTATTTGAGACATGTATACGTATAATGAAATATTTAAGTGAGTTTGTTGACGTAGAAGACTTCAGGTTAAGAACTGCATAAATATCTTTAACCATCAATGGAGACGCCTTTGTCGTGTAAATCTAAATACGGTGACATTTCACCCAAGAACTAAAGCACCCGTCACTGTTTTCATTAGCACTTTTGTCTCAAATATGCAATATTTAGCTATTAACGTAGCTATTTGCTGTCGGCAAGTTATATTTAACTAGTAATTTTCACTTTATATTACAATTAGTCGTAACGTCTCATCCGAGTACGAAATGTGAAATATGTATGGGTTCTGCCTCATTTGTAACTTGATATTGTCAAACAATAATGCTAGGTACACTGGCAATTTCAATATCAGCATCGACAATGTAATCTAATAGCATATCAAACACCATATGGACGTAGATTGTAATTTCTCGACGGCACTGTGTGACGAATCAAAGGGTGAGATTCAGAATCAAGACGTACCGATAAGCAATATAGACTCCATGTATTGTTTTGTATTGGATTTTGACTTAAGGGAATAACGCCTAATCGCTGAATGACTAAGCTTTTGGGCTAGTGTACGTTCGCACTAGTAGGCAAAGCTCTAAAGCTAATGTGATAGTGCACAGCTGTATTATAGAAGGGTCCATATTGTATTGCACTTTATTAGAATTATACACTATGGTGGGTTTTCATGACCATTATAATATATGTTAAAGGTATAAATTGTAGTAAAGATATAATAATGATTGAAAAAATTATAATTTCGTATATTTTTGGCAGAGTTTCTCAACATAAACACACATATTTATAATAGTCAATCAACTAACAATTATGCTTTATTCTTATAATAGTAACATTCTTTGATTATTTTATCGGTTTAAATTGTACTTTATGTCTTAGATTACAAAAATCTACAAACTCGTGTTTCGCTTTACATGTAGAAATTAGTTAAACAGAAAAAAAGACTGTTTACCCATGAAATTGTCAATAGTCTAATTTAGTGGAAAGTTCATAACAAGTTGTCAGCTTCAGGGTAAACAACAAATTGACAAACTGAAGCATTACAAATATTGGAAAGTTTTATTAACTTTTCAGGACCGACGCAATGTCCTTATAAATATAACACCAGTGAGGCTTGCTATGGTTTCTGAATTTCTCTGTTTCTTCACCATTTTTTTTAATAATATCATGATCAGTATTCTGTGCCTGACACTCCGTTGCTTTAGATTTCAGATATGCGATATCGAGCGAGTGTTAATAACAACCATATATACAACAAAGACAGACGTCCGCGACGCAGAATTTTATAACAAGATTCTACTCTAAAGGGGTAAATGAATATATAAGCTTTTGTGGTTTTTAATCAAAAAAGTTTTCAATTAAATGATCAGTATGGACCTACTATTATCAATAGTATCATTAGTCATCTCATAGAGAAGAGCTCCAAATTAATTTCATCGTAACCTGATCCCTCGAAGGACCATCCAACTCAAAACACAATCAATTTGTTTAAGAATTAAAAAAACCTCTTTTTGTTGAAGTCCAATAACTATTTAATGGGAATGATTCTGCAGAACTCTGCTAGTCTAGGATAGCTCCGATGTCTTGTATACTATTAATGCAATCCTTTTTAATGTTTACTGGTTCTGGATTGTATGAGCTATTCAAAAATAGAACAGTTAGGCCATTGCTATAATGTGTGTATCTCGCTAGGGAGTCATGCAACAAATTTCATTTTTTAAAGTACATTTTAAAAATTGCTTCACAGCAATCAGAAATATTTCCTATATGGTCTATTAAAGTTGCGTCTGTAAAATTTCATGAAACCCGAATTTAGCTTCGTAGATTTGAAGTTAAATTAAAAGTCTTAATTAAAAGTTTGAATTGTGTTTGCCTTATTAGTATAGCCGCTGCCCTTTATAATTAAGTAGGTACTCGGATTGTTTTAATAATATGAACATTCAGATATAGTAAAGTAGTGGATTAATGATGATGATGATGAAGCCTGCGATATCTTACCAAATAGTCATAACATGAAATTCCTTAAATATACAAACGATACTCATCTTTAACATCATGTCAATTGGGGATATATTCCTATAGATAAAATAAAGATTGATTAGCTCATAATTTGTTTCAAAAAGAAAGTTTATTGAACCGGATGTGATTGTTAAACAAAAGAGTTGATTTTTGTTTTGTAACAGCTCATTCGGGCGTATAGCTAATAATTAGCAATTGTAACTTAACAATGGTGTAACTTAGTAGTACTTAGAGTCCATTAAATCAAACCTCTGAATGCAGATTAATAAATTTTGACTTGAAAAAGTTAACTTATTTTTAGCATTGTATTGCATTATTATATTGTATTAAAAATATTCTCATAACATCTTTACAATAGGTTTATAATTAATGAATATTTATTGCAAAAATGTATTTTTTTATTTAGGATATAAGGGCAAACGAGGCAATCATCGCAGCCATGGACACTTTAGTCGTTGCCGGCTTTTGTAAACTCTTTTTTTAAACAATTAGAGGTCGCATCTCCCACGAGCACCGGGAGTGGATTCCACAGTTCGCTAGTTCGCAAAAAAAAATGTCTAGAGAAGTGGACCGAAGACTTCCAGCCATCAACGTGATTGCACTAACACCGGTGCAACTCAAATAATTACATCGGAATTAATACTCAATAAGTGAAATGATTTAAGGAAGTATCGTCCGACAAATACCTTTCTTAGCTTTCCATTAGATATGTTAAACTAATTTAATTAATCTTGACTGGTGCAGGCAACCGTATAATTATTTCAAAAATGAAAGAGTTGGATCAATTCGTTTTGTTTTTGTAGTTGAATATTATCTAAGACGCCAAATTACAAATTAGTGTTGACCTAGTGGCTTAATCTTGCGACTCTCATCCCTGATAGTCCGTTCAAAACACGACCGTATACCAATGGAGACCTTTTTATATGTTATTATTATTATATAAAAAAGGCAAACATAGTAAGGATACCAGCATGTATCCACCTGAAAAATCTATGAATTTTGCAGACACAAGGCTGATCAGCTACTTATCTACAAATACCTAATTATAAGGTTGTAGTGCCACTGTATTATTATTTTTTATTATTCGACTAATTAACGCTTTATAATGCAAATATCATGGTACGGCTAGAACTCGGGTTCTAGTTAACTTAAGTATTTGTAACGACGTGCTATTTATTGAGCAAACACTTTCTTATCAGTCAGGAAGTGATCGACACATATTGATAACGGTGAATACATATTGAACGAATGATATACTGAACATACTGAACTTTATATACCATTTTATAACCAATTAACATCACGCAGGAAGAAAAGGTAAACTAGAATTTCAAGAGTGGGTGGATCAGGGTAAGTTCCTTTACGATTTGCCTTCATCGTAAAATATACACAATAAAATAAAGAATTTGATAATTCATTACAAATATTTTTATTTATGAACTCCTTTCCAAGCAACACCAATAAATAATTTAAATGAAACGAGATACTAACATATATATATAGAAATATATATATATATGTTTCATTGCTGTTAATCAAAATCACAACTAGCGGTCTGCTAGTCTACTATAAAAGTAAAACAATTTAATACGTTTTACATTACATTACATTTCGTCCTTTGCTCGCAAACCCATCCCAATTTTTACTTTTCAATAACCGATCGATGGTTCCTTTTTGTAAAATATCTTGTAATTTAGCCCGGTCAATTTAGACCAAAAAATGAGTGAAGTTACATAAAGTCCCAACAAGCTGAATTTCAGTGAAATTGTTCAAAACATAATTAGAAACAATGTTCCAGACATTGTTTTTCATCATTCCCGTGTAAGGAAAATTTTTTATTCAAGTTCAAAGGTCAAAAAAATGAGTTTTTCGCGATTTTCAGCAAAACGGTAAGTTTTATCATAAAATTACCTCATACAAAAATTGTAGATCATAAAATGAATCAATACTTTTTTTCGTACGAGCCACCGTTTCTGAGATATAACAATTCAAAAAGTTATAAAAGTTGTTATCGTCATAATATGCATGAGTACGCCACGTATATACATCTAGAGTTGTTATATTTTATAATATATCAACTCTAAAATTTAAATATTTTTCTATCGGTCATTGTAACTTATACTTACAATATAAAATATACATAAAACAAAATAAATAATAATTTAAATATATATAATATATAAATATACTTAAAACCAGGAAAAGGTCAGCATCAATCAGATATATATTCATCAAAAAGTTTATTTTCTTTTGTAAAGTGTCAAGATCATGTACTATTTTTACACACAATAACTGGCTGTGATACGACATCTGCATTTTACAGGAGGGGTAAAACAGCAGTTTTCAAAATGTTTGAAAAAACAAGATTTAATTCAATGTGCTGAAATTTTTAAAAAGAGTAATTCAACTCAACAAGAAGTTATTACCAACGGCATCCGCTTTCTTCCTTCTATGTACGGAGCTCCTAAATAAACTACCTGTTTAGATAAGCATATCGATATGCATGTTTTGTTAAAAATACTAAAAATAAAAAACAAGTTCAATTAGCTTGTCTTCCTCCAACCTCAGTTGCTGTTCACCAACATCTTTTTCGAGTATATAACCAAGTTCAAGTGTGGCTTGGTTATCAGCTAGACCCTACAGACTGGGGTTGGAAGTTGGTCAACAATATACTAGAGCCAGTTCAAACTTTACTTCCACCTGCGCCGGAAAAACTGCTGAACACTATTTTTTGCAACTGCAAAATGGGATGCAGTGCTAAATGTGGTTGCAAAAAAGTCGGACTGTCTTGTTCTTTGGCATGCACAAATTGTCAAGGCCGGTCGTGCTCTAATATTGAATTACAAACAATGGAGGATTCGTTTGACTCCGACAAAGTATCATGCGATACATCGCTATTGACGCAATTTACTTGCATCCAAAATGAAGATGAAGAAGAAGCAGGAGAAGAAGAACAAGAAGAAGATCAAGAAGAAGAACAAGAATTTGAAACTTACGAATAAGACGAATAACATCTTTCCCAATCTTTGAAAATTTCCGTTATTTTGCAATAGTTTTACATCAAACAGGATCACAACTGACTCGTGGTGTAGGCCTACTGGGGAAACCACATTAAAAAAAACGCGCTAAGTACACTACCTCATAGGTGGCGTGGAAACGTGTGCAAATTATGACGATAACAACTTTTATAACTTTTTGAATCGTTATATCTCAGAAACGGTGGCTCGTAAGAAAAAAATTATTGATACATTTTTTATATCTAATTTTATGATCTACAATCTTGTCTGAGGTACTTTTATGATAAAACTTACCTGTTTTGCTGAAAATCGTGAAAAACTCATTTTTTTGACCTTTGACTTTGAATAAAAAAATTTCCTTACACGGGAATGATGGGGAACTTCTAGACATTGTTTATAATTATGTTATAAACAATTTCACAGAAATTCAGCTTGTTGGGACTTTATGTAACTTCGAATGTCTAAGGGCTCCCACACAAAACTGCGAATTCGCATCGCATCGCAAATATCTGCGAATTCGCACGAACGCAACGCAAGAATTTCCGATCTGCTTCGCATCGCACATTCCTGCGATTTTACGTCATCCTTGGTGACACCATTTTAGTCCGCTCTGAGACAAACAATTAAAATGTCAATAAATACATTTTGTTTTACTTTACCTGATAGTCAGTCCCAACATTTCCAAAGGCATAACAGGAATTCTTCCCTTGTACGATCGTTATTGAAGGCATGGTGATAATATACTCAAAAGCTCTTCAAATGAAGATATGCTCATTCTAAAATAATCAAAAAAATTTATCTTCAGTTCTCAACGCATAGTACTTTTGAATAAAATAGTTCCCACCAGAGTTCATAATCGTAATGAATGGATGAACCCAGAATCTTCTTTTTCTTTTATATCTATTTAACAATAACAGCAGTGCAATAATCTTTTTGCGATCCATCTTACGCTTCTTAAAAACACGTTCAGAACGGCTGGCTTCGAAGGAATGGTCGCCCTACCAAACGGTTTGACGCACTAAATCGTATCGCAGTTTTGTGTGGGATCCCTAAATTGACCGGAGTAATTCGACATATCGAATTTTGACATTTATCAATCTAAATTGGAAATAATTTTAGATTATAGATCGAGAATAGACTCGCCGAAAACGTACCTCAAAAACGCATTGGATTTTGTCATTACTTAATGCTGGTTCAATTGCCTCCTTTGCAACCACAGATCGAGAAAAGCGCGGTCTTCCTAAATATTTAACTAAAAATTTATATAAAAATGTTTATTAAAATTATTTTGTTAAAACTTAATCTTTCAGTTTAAGTTAGTTCTATATTTATTAAATAATACTGTCTGGTTCTAACGCTAATAAGCTTTTCCTGCAACACGAATGAAGGTAAACTTTTATAAAAATCGACAAGAAACTTCGAAACTTCAGTAGCTTTATAAAACGTGGACTAACGGTAGAAGGGCTTTTCACCACTCTCTTGTTTCTATGGTTACAACATTTGCATTCTAAAAACATCTTAACTACATACTTATGTCCCCCAAATATATTCTTACCATTAACAAAAAGTTTATTCAATCCACGTATACAAGGCTTTCGACAGCATGTGGCTCTAGCGTGTCACTCTCATCCCTAAGCCCTAGGTTGGACCTCTGACTCCGACCAATGGACTTTCTGTCTAAGTGCGCATATTGAACGTGTGTGTCTGTCACAGAGGGCTGATCACCTGCTTGTCTATTACAAAAAAAAACAAATAACTACGAAACGGATACAAACATCTGAGGCCCACTACACAGTAAGATAATGTTAGTATGGAAAAATACACTAGTCAACGAAGAGAATATGTGCTTGTTAACGGCATGGTAACTTCCACAAAAATTATAATACGCACACAAAGAGGAACAAATGTTTGCTCAACCTAAAAACGGTACTATTTACTGAGCAGTGAGCTACACACTTGCCGTGGGCACTCGCCTTGCTCAATGGAGCTGTCTCTTCGTGTAAAATAATATCCCATTTTCGATTGTTACACTTTTCACCATTCATATGTTTATCTAAGAATAGATATTAAAAGCGACATCTTGTTACGAATATTTGCAATACTTTAAACGATACCTTATCTTGTGTATGCGTAATTTTATCCGTGTCGTGGATGGATCCTAGAATTGATTACATTTCAATGAGTAATCACTAACCAGCTCTTAACCTTTAAAACAGCTAAACGCGTAGTCGCTTTTATGTGGCCAAAGCGATTCCTTAGTGATTAAATCATAAAATAGTTAGATTATTCATGGTTCGAGGGGCTTGTACATTGTACATGCTTTTCATAGATTGTCGCATAAATAATAAACGTTCAGTGTTTGATCGTTATTTGACGATATGAAAAAAATTATATTGAGGGAAATCTTTTTAAAACATGGTATTATATTGGCTATATTTATTTATATACGTCAGTCACGTGATACAATACAGTCAGAATCGACAATGACGTAACATGCTTATAAATAATGTCTTTACATATCTAATCATTACAGCATCTTGGAGTTTAACTTCGTCGAAGACTTTATTTGATGGAAACATCTGTGTTTCGGTAATTTAATAATTAACATTTAACTGAATTTTGCCTAGAGAAGCGTTTTGAAATTATAAATAACTGAAATGATATTTAAAATCTTGACAAATAGCCTATTGACATCAAATTGCTAAACAATAACTTTTGTGTTACCTTAAATATTACCCGAGTTTCGGGTAACTCCGATTTACTAGTAGAAGTATTTGTACGTACAAAATCAGTATGCCAAGAAGCGGGGAAAACAGTTTGTATTCGGAAATAACTTTAAAATGATCTTTCCCTGTATCCAGGTGCGCATTGGCAATAAAGAGGCGCCACGCTATCGGGATTGAACCCGTGACCCGACCGGAAATAGGACATTATGTGTCAGCTGTGACTGATCGGCTCAACATCCGGTATCACGCGACGATATTAATTTATATCGCGAATAACAGGCCAATGGTCACTTTGACATTAATACAGGGGTTTTTATGTCAAACTGACCATTGACTATATCCGTTTGCAAATTGTATGTCCAAATTCAATACGGAAACCACGCATTAAAAATAATTTATTTATACTAGTAAGTACACTTATGAAAGTGATTAAATAACTATTCTTCAGTCAGTTCTCAAATCAAGAAACTTTACGCCACTCTTTGCAATCGCCAAGTATTTGTCACAAGATAAAACCTTCTCAAGGTTCTGCAACCATTACATCATGCCATGAATTAATCATGGTAATAAAAGGAAACGTTTCTTTCGTCTCGTCTTTTCTTCTTTCATCAGACATAGCGAATGGGTTCGTGGTTAATGAAAATAGCGATTCGGCAAATCAATATTAATTTAACTATTTAGGGGTTTTTTACTTAAGGATAATGCGAACAATTTATAATCATTATTATTGCAATAAATTAATCTTTTGAGAGACAAAGATTTTTTTCTAATAAAAGTGTTGTTATACTGGAAATATGTCATCCGTGTTGTATCACGTGTACATATGTATAGTTCTCCGTTTACCGAGTTGTGCCATAATAAATGGCTGACAAACTTTCCCCTGGGTGGAGGGAGGACGCACGCGACGCTTCCGACATAAAATATATATTCTTTTATATACCTTATCTACAATGGAGCACGGGTACTCTGCTTCTATGTTAAGGTATTGTACCGTGCCATACCAATGTTTCAAGAACAAATCGAAATTGCATACAAAAACGCCGAGATCGCTATCCTTATCGGATTTACAGAGTACCGACGTTAACTGCACTGATGTGAAATGATAACTATTCTATTGATTGAATATAAATTGATATTTTTCAATTTCCAATTGAGCGGATTGAATTATCTTATAATACTATACAGCCTTAAATTTAAAAAATAATTCCGAAAGGCAATACTATGAAGAACAAATAAACTGCACCTAAAGTGAAGAGTGTTATCAAATTCAATTTTTTAAGGACCTTAATCCTTTGGATATACTTTAGTGGGCAGCTGGTTCCTGGCTAGCGGTAGTGCGCGACGGAAATTGCCTTAAAAAACGCTCAGTTATGGAGCGGCGGACGTCGAGGTGGTGGTGGAATTTCGTCTTCTGGACGCCTCAAGTATAAATAGAACGTATCACGCACGCTGAGCACTGTTACTAGTACATTCTAACCGAATTCCTAGTATTATTGAATATTTTATATTTTGCATAATTATTCTTCAACATTATATACTATTTTATACATAAAGGCATATGAACAAGCGAAAGACGAACTTCTCGACGAACAATAAGGATGTACCAAATAACAGAATTTCAAATGCATATCGAGGACACCGTATAAATCCATCGAAATTAGATTATTTTCGTTTAGAGGTGCATCGCATGAGTCACGCAGGGGTGCGCCCCTAACTCAGCCCTCGTTTGAAAGCCGATGAGTGACGTCACTGGTGACTTGGATTTGCGTGGGCAATTTGAGATTTCGGGAAGATTCAGAGCAACTTATGACTCCCGTATGTCAAAATGACTTTGACGTACGTCATACTTAACCCTCGACTCTGAAATTTCCCTTAAAGAAAGACTTATTTGCTTTGGAGGCATACCTAGTTTAACATTTATTATTCTAATTCAATTCTCTTTGTGGTTACTACATATTTTTTATCATCAATATTGTAAAGTTTATTATTACGTATTTATATATTGTGGAACTGAATGAACATATAACATATAAATAAAACAAAACCTCTAATAGTATTGGTATGTATTCTTTTCACAATTCGTTTTTTTTTTCAATAAAATATAAAATAATTTATTAAATCGACACATGATGTATATGATGTATGACGCCATATAATAGGTCCACCTAAAGCTCACAAGTTAAATACCAACAGCGACCAACACTATCGCAGTTTGGCGCACTTAAAACTTTTAGCGGCCCATTAACTTCCTGTTTACAAATTGTTTATTAGCGCCTACTGGTAATACCACCTCGCTGTATAAAATTTTTGATCTTTAGAGAATGATTTTTTATATAAGAGGATCTCAAAAGCAACAGGCCTCTTTGGTTTCGCATCTCAAGTAATGGAAAAAGCTCACAAATTTATTAATCTATCTTCGATCTTAGTGGGTATAAACGAAAAGTATCATGTACATCGAAATCCTTCACACTTATAGGCTTTTTTATTTAATATTGCTCAATATTAAAAGCTAATACTTCAGAAAACACCAAAAAACCACTTAGGGGTTTAAGCGTGGTGCCTGAAGGGCTACCGCAGTACCAATTTAAATTCCGAATTAACTAAAGAGTAAAAACAAAACTTATTACACCTATGCAGTTTGTCTATTTGACTTTAATCCATGGCTATTATTCAATTAAACGGGCTTTCATTTTCAACTCTTTACGTCTACTCAAGTGTTTTGTACCCCGTTATTCATCAACTTTAACAGATTTCACGGCTGTATAGAAAACGAGAAAAGAAAGTGTTCTCCTATTAAAACACCATGGTACATATCTATGGAGATAAGTCAATCAATATTGATAAAAGCCAGGAATAGTGCAACAGTGTAAGGATATGGGGTGAATGACCGGAGCGTCGCGTCAAACGATTTCGGATGTTGAGATACGTTCATATTGGTCGCTAGAGAATTCAATTTTGAAAACCATAGGCCAGTTTCGTTGACAAAATGCCGATATTCCAACTAATTAAATTAAGGAAGGTAAATACTTTTTACTAATGTAACGTAGTTTTATATAAAAAAAATATAAATTCGTTGTAATGCCGAGTTATTTCAAGGGGAAGGTGATTTCATTTTTCAAGGCCAAGGTGCCTTTATAACACTGGAGAGTATACATATAATAATATATCAATAATTATAAATAACTTAACTTATTATTATGACATTATAATAAATAATATGACATTTGCATGTCTATTTTTATAAGGCTACTTGTGTGGATTTTTAATTTATATACCACTTTCTTGGCAAATAAACGATTTATTATTATTATTATTAAAACATGAATTTTTAACCGATCTTCAAATTGTTATTATTTACGAAAAAAGTAGACGTTTTTCGTAAGTAGTAGAAGTTTAATAAAACGTGTTTAACGCATATCAATTGAGTTGTATAATATACAATTTCGCGTTTATATTTGTTTTTTTTTATTCGGATATTTAAGTTTTGGTTTACAGGGTTCGTCTTTCAGGCTACTCACCTAGTTTATTATAAAGATAACTTCCATAATATGTTTCTTTAGCTAGTTTCGTGAATACTATATAATATGTACAATTTATAATTCACAAATATATTTTATTAAGGTCACGCAACACCACTGGGATTAATTAGCATTTGTCCTACAGTTGATGTGTGATACACACTAGTAAATATATATATAAATATTTCAAAATTATACTATAAACTTCAATTTGATTATATGTTAAATACGTCATTTTCAACCAAATTCAAATAAGGATTCCTGTTTACTCTGAGATGCATAAACCATTTAAATGTTTTGTTGTTTTAAAGAATATAATATAGTTTCGAGGTGAATAATATATGATCAGATATGGCGATGGGATTCTGGGCAAATTGGTTTTTTTTTAAGTGAGGGTATTAAGTATTACGTAAACAGATTTTACTGCAATTTATCCCCCCTCCCCCTCGTCTTGTCAGCAAAAGTAAGTAAAGCTCTCAAAAATAATACTACATAAAAGTATTACTTATTTGTAGCAATTTCAGAAATGCATTTCGTTTTCAAGCATAGACAATATGTGAGTAATATCTATAAAAAAGTAAATACTGTTGACGTAATCACCAAATAAGAAAATCAAAGACCATATAGTGCTTACGTGCATTTGTTTTCGGTGATATCGAGCTGAGGATGAATATCTTCGCCACATGGTAGTAACATGGAAGTCAATTTTTAAAAGGAATTGCCTTTTATTTTGCATTATGTCATTTAAATAAGGCTTAGTTACCGTTTTTATAACCAATTTGATTAGCAAACCACACGCGTCGTATATACGGACATGCGATGCATATCTTATTAATTTAATTACCAAATTATTTTAAATACATCCCTCGGAATCAGAACATCCGTTGTAAAAATTCGATAAGTTTATCGCTTTTAAAGGCCTTGACTTGTTACATATCGCGAATTTAGTTAAATATTTTATATTCCAGAAGTACTTTTTGCAAAAATTCTAGCGTTAGGACTGGCATTACGGATCAACGTTTCCAGAACGTTTTTCAATAAAAATATTCTGGTTAAAGGTTTCTTTTAATGAAAAATCCCAGGTTCTCCGAAACCTTTAGCGATTCTATCCTTACTTGAATAAAGTCAAAGTCAAATCAGTTATTTCATTTATTTTGTCTATTAAAAAGGCATTTTTGAAAGTCAAAAGTACAAGTTAATAATATTTAAAAAAAATGTCTCTAGTTGCCCCTTTAAAACGGTACCTAGTTTCATATGGAGAAGAATGGGCAAGAGAAACTTACTGTTTTAAAATAGTTTTACAAAATTTTGTATACATTGATTTTATAACTATATGTGAACACCATGTACCTACAACAAAAAATACTATACTAAAATAGGCGCATGGTGATATAAAAAATAACGCAGCTATATTAGATAACTAAATAATAACATATTCACAAATATTGTAACTATAGATTTTACATTATTCTTTATAAAAAAAAAAATAATTAACATACTGTCAAACAGTGAGCTACGTCAAAATTGATAAGTTTTTAAAAAAGAAAAATAAGAGCAAATATAAATATATTAAAAACAATGATTTTGTTTAGTTTGATTGTTGATTGGAGCAGTAATAGTAATAACATATATATATAATATTTTCGTAAATATATTTGGCTATTACTTAGACATTCTGTCGAGTTGCTATGCGCACGGCTTTACCTTAGACGGGGGCAGTGAGCGCAATGCTGCAACTATTTTATTAGCGCACTCACGCCGATTGAGTACGCCCACCACCAAATGCTAACACATTGAATTCCAAGTTAAAATTTGTTATGTGTCAATTCCTGAGCCGTGATGGCCTAACTGCGACTAAGCCAGGTCGGGCATTCAAACCCCGGACCTAACTTTCACTCTAACGGGAAACGTACATCGGCATGTTTTAGAAAAATCACACCACATCACCTACTTGAAAAGACAATCGTCAAACAAATTCAATTGGAAGCCAATACCCAAAAGACGCATTCCACTAGTTAGATAGTTCTCGATTAACCAAGAACAGCTTAAATTTAAACCATTATTTGGATATAAAACTGTTAATTTAGCTTTAGATATAGCTCCGAGTGGTCGCAAGCATTGCCAATTGATCACTAAAAGGGATTATGGCTTAAATCAGTTCGTTTATTGTCAAACGAATTGTGATGTTATCAGGGTCTGGTTTCTGTCACTTAATGTACACATTTCACAGTTAGTTTTCAGTTCTTCAAATGGAGTTAACCGTGAAATTACTATTCTAAATTATATAGGCAGAACTGGTTGCAATATTCGATCAGTAATTGACTTGAACTACGGTCGTTAATACAATAATATATGAAATTGACTCAAAGCAGATATAGACGTCTTGATTAAAACACACAACAATATAAATAAATATAGGTATAAATATATTTTGTTTTAGTCAAATAATAAAACGATTTAAGTACTAGTGGCATTTCATAGGTGTTAATAAATTTTGTAATAAAATTATTTCGACATAATAAATATTTTATAAATTACTAGCTGCCCCCGCAAACTGATTTTCTCCTTAATTTGATTACGTAGCCTACCTTTTTACTACATACCAACATGGAACTAAAAATAAAAATCTAGGGGTGGACCACTCTTAACATTTAGGGGTTTGAAAGATAGATAGTAGCCGATTCTCAGACTTACTCAATGTGCATATATGTGTTCATAGAATCGGTCGAGCCGTTTCGGAGGAGTATGGGAACGAACATTGTGACACGAGAATTTTATATATTAGATTATGGTCTCCATCTGTATGTTACTTACGTTGAGTATCTAGATAAGATAGGGGTCTAAATAAGAAATTTCGAAAAATTATCGTAATTGATACACTTGCGGGACGTATGATCACTACTACACTACTCACTACAGGACACTTCACGATAGTACGCTATGCCTGTAGCTCTTTAAAATAGAACAAAAAACTAAACAAAGAGTTCGATAAACTTTACATTGAAATGAATGATTATTTAATAACTCGTCGTTAAACAGTAGAATACCAGTGATATGAATGAAATTATCAACAATTAAACATGCTTAAACACAGAAACACTCACCGGCAAAGATAAACGAATGGTTTCACTTCAACATACACAAACACTAATTTATTATATTTATGCAAGAGTCACACGATTTACCAGTTAGAAAATTCTACTATACATTATAAATTTCATATCGCACACTAAGCAAGCACGTTGGTCACGCTTACAGATTAAGGGACTCGTCACTCCCGTTTCAACCGGTATAACTAAACTTATGTGACTGTGTAGGCGGAAGCTTGGTACCTATATCCTGTGATTGCGCACTGGGAACGTTCACGTTACCGCCACCTAGCGAGAAACGCGTGAATCGTGAGTGTACAACATAATACATTGAATACTATTCAATTCTGAATCAGAATAGTAATAAATATAAAATACAATCTCTGCGTTCCAGACGCTCTGAAGGTGATTTTTTTTACAAAGTCCAGTTAATTAGTTATTCATTTAATAACTAATTTTCAATTAGTTTAGTGAAATACATTATATTGTTTTATATTACCAAAGTGACATCTCGTTTTGACTAATGATATTGAAAATCTAGTCAGATTTTTTTACGATCTTACTCATATTATTATGTTATAATATTATGAAATGCTAAATATTTACTTCTTGAACATTTATTTAATTAAATACATTATGAATTCGTTTTTACTAATTAAAAAAGGTAATCAAATAACTTTGATAATGATGGCAAGATATTTTGACACACTACTATAAATTATTCAAATGTCAGACGTCAAATGCCAATAGCCAATCGCCAGGTGGCAGGTTGGTAAATTAAACTATAGTTATTGGCTATTGGCTATACGCAAACATGTTTGTTTCTGCACTTTATAGGACTGTGTAACACTTTTTAATTTGCCATGTAAAGATTATTTTCATTTAAGTTATTAAGGCCAATTTTCTTATATTTTATATCAATAAGCTAAAATATAGAAATTATACCCGTTTTATGATTTTTACTTAACATTGTGATATGGTGATAATGACTTGTTATCGTATTGTTCTAATTTATTTAATATTTGCAATAATATGTGTGAAAACCGAAGAGGAAACTGTGCAGAAAATGACAAAGGCTGAAAGAAGAAGCTTAAGGTAAGACCTCGTGTAGGAAACCTTGATGTCCTTGTTGTTCTAATGAATATAATTAAGTGTATGCTATGATTAAAGTTATATCACTACTATAATACTTCAATAGTAAAAGAAGTGTATTAGTGAATTTCATTTTGACAACCAGTCCCTGATTTCCAAACAGTCTAGGATTCCTAACAAAACGTAAAAAAATTAAACAAATCATATTATGTATGTCTACACATAAACAAATTATTATGATTATAGGTGATTCATAAAACTTTTCATCATATTGTCATTCTTAATCAAGGTTTATATAATTCATCATGGTTATAGTCAGAGTTTCTTTTAATATAAATAATGTACTAAATCACACAACCCAGAAATACAATATCTTAATCCTAATCAAATGAGTACTCTGTTTAGATAGATAAGAGGAAGAATCTATACTATTATGTTTAATAAGAGTCCATTTCATAATTATCAAATACTTTAATGAGCTTGGGAGTAACCATACTAGAAACTGAAAACTAACCCAGACTACAAACTACCTTCGTAAATAATGAAGATTGGTACCTGCATATTTTTTACAGAAATCTCAAATACAAACATAACAAATACTGTTGCATTAATTGCCCCCTTATGGTTGCATAAGATAACTCAATTTTGGGCACTGGTTACTTAACAACAAACAACACTTTTACATAGATTTTTGTTGTTGTTGTGCTTCTTTTTTCAAAATGTATAATGTAGTACAATCATTATTTTCCAGGGAAGAATCAAGGCGTATGTTTTATCATGCATACAATGCATACATGGATAATGCATATCCTGCTGATGAGTTAATGCCCCTTAGCTGTAAGGGAAGGTGGAGGGGTGTTACCCCCAGTCGAGGGGATATGGATGATGTTTTGGGCAAGTAAGTACTAGTTACATAGTTGTGTTGAATGTGACTTTTGTTTTGATTGATATAGCATCAGATTATACTATATAAATCAGTTATAATTACAGTAATTTTCCTAAATTACTTTATCTAATTAGTATTATTACATACTATGAATTTAGGATTCATATATTGACCACTGCTTAAGGCTAACATTTAGATACAATGTTTACACACTACATTGACTGAGTTATCAGTTACTAAATATATATTCAACATAAAGTATAATATCCAATAGAACATTGAAAATGTGTTTTATAGATTATAGATAAATTTTGTTATAGATAAATTTCATCCATATATGATACATAGTTAATTAGTTTTGCAATAAAATCTAGTACAACTTCAAAAATACTTGATTGATTTTTGTTTATTGCTTATTAACAAAAGAGAATATTTTTAAGTGATAGATTTTAATCCTATTGTGCGATGTAACTTGAGAAAATTAAATATTACAAATGGTTAAGAGGTTTTTGGAGGACATATTATAATAAATTAATATATTGTATACTGCTGCTGGCGATTTTTAATTATTTTTGTGCATGTAATTGGCAAATTAGTATGTTCTTAATTGCTTGGATATTACCTATTGTGATTTAGTAGTTATCAAGGCCAAATTAAATTATTATTGAAATATTAGAAATATGTATGAAATGCATTTTTTGTAGTAATAAATTGAATTATACAGAAAGTAGACTGCTTCAGATTATCATTAGAGTCTTTTAAATAATTTTTGTGGACACTCTGGAGATTTGGTTGATTATGGAAGGCTGATCTAACCTATTAATATTGCTTAGCACACATTGATTGAGCGATAGTACTAAATAACTTGACACAAATTGTGTCGTAAATGCACCAATTTAGCTGCTGCGGCGATTGATTTATTCTATTGCCTATAGCTATCATATATGCTTTTGAATAATTAATTATTGTAGTGTATTATATGTTAGATTATCATATTAACTATTCATTTATAAATAAAATATAGTATGTAGTTATTTTCCAAAATTTTGCCTTTCTATGTTTAAAACTATTTTTCTTTTTCAGTTTCTCACTCACTTTAGTAGACAGTTTGGATACATTAGCTGTCATGGGAGATTTCTCAGAATTCAGTCGGGCCATAAAGCTGGTTATACATGATGTAACATTTGATCATGATATTATTGTGTCAGTTTTCGAGACAAACATCAGGGTGATTGGGTGAGTTACAATTATCTAATAACATCAGTAGGTTTTATTTTCTTCTCAGTAATTTCCTTCACCTTCATTTTGTAGGCCTTTGTATCGTTTCTTTGTACAATCTTTGTTATAGTACGAGATCCCGCTGCAGGATTGGTGCGCTCATCGACTATTTGTTTAAAACCAAATTTTTATGTTTATTTATAATTAAGAGAATATATATTTACTAGGGTGCCTATCAAAATTTGGCCGCAATTATTTTTAATTAAATTATTTTTAATTGATTTTTGGTAAAAAAATTCAAAAAAAAAAAATAAAGTACCAGCCAGCCATTCTGGGCTGAATTTGTTGCAATTTTTAAATTTGTCATTTTGAAAAAAATTACATATTTTTTGGAGTATTTATTATAAGTCGTCTCTATTACTCCCCGGTGGTTGAGAACACTAACGTTCGACGCATGCGCAATGGCTTATGGGGCATCCACACGCTGGCTGTTTGTCACAAACACCGCAAAAAGCAAACGAAGTCCCAAACACCAACCACAATCACCCAACACAAACAGCCATCCACATGCTTGGCGAACGTTCATAACATTCCGAATCGGCAAACATGGCGGACGACGAGCTTGTTGCAGCTATTACTTTCGGGTTGACATATTTTTATTATAAATTAAAGCAAGAGAAAGAAAAAAGGAAAAAAAGAAGAAAGCAAAGACGATGGTGGATGATTAAAATACATAGAAAGCGTACAAGGCTTTAGACCTATTATTTGAGCTTTACTTTGCCGTGTTTTTTTTTAATTTTACTTAAAAGTTACTTAAAAATTTCAGAATCGTAGGTGCTCCAATCAGACATTTTTTACGCTTTGCGCGCCAACGAAAGTGTAGCAAGTAAATACGTCCGCCTCCCGCAAGCTCGCGCGCATACTGATCGCTGCCAAACGTGTGGATACGTAGCAAACTGTTTGCCAAACATCCTTTGATCTGGCAAGATAAACCGACACCGATGCCGAACACTGCCCAACACGAACACAAACAGGCAAACAACGAAAAACACCCATCCACACGTCCGTGTTTGCTGTTTGCTGTTAGCTGTTTGCCATTGTTTGTCAAGCGTGTGGATGGGCTTTTAAAAGCGTCGCACAGCCGACAATCGCTGTCCTCGTCTGACAAATGATGTTACGCGCTAACTCTCTTTCACTCTACCTTAAATATTTATTATCTTTAACAGCCAGTAGCCCTTATTTGCGGCCAGATTTAATTAAGCAACTTTATATGATAATTAATAGAAAAAAATTAGCTTCAATTTGACATATAATTAATAAAAATAGGTTATAAACGTATAAATTTATCGAAATCATACCTGTTTACACCTGGCTGCAAAGAGGTGCGGCCATGTGCGCAACGGCACCCGTGATTTTTTAGAATCTTCATATTAATTACCGTGATGTAGACGTTATTTTATTTAAATAATAAATGAACGAAATTTTTTACCAAAAATCAATTAAAAATAATTTAATTAAAAATAATTGCGGCCAAATTTTGATAGGCACCCTAGTAAATATATATTCTCTTAATTATAAATAAACATAAAAATTTGGTTTTAAACAAATAGTCGATGAGCGCACCAATCCTGCAGCGGGATCTTAGACCATTATTTAACATTATTAATATTGATTATTATGTACATGAACTTAGAAATTTTATTTTGTTTATTATCATTCAGAGGCCTGTTATCTGCCCACGTGCTGGCCATGGCTCTGAAGACTGAAGTTCCAGCTTTACAGTGGTACAATGGTGAATTATTGGCTAAAGCTGAAAATTTGGGTAAACGACTTTTACCAGCGTTTAATACCTCCACTGGAATACCTCATGGCAAAGTTAGTATTTTTAATATAGTTTATACTTATCTGACAGTAATTTATAGCTGTGATATTTAGCAAGAATTTCAATACTTGAATTTAGATTATGATTAACACATTTTGCCCTTTACATCTCTGTAAGGAGCTTTTTAATTTAAGTGTTAAAAAATAAATCAGTGGCGCTACAACCTCGTTAGGTCTAGGCCTCGGATTTCTTAATCTATTTCATGATCATTTGTCAATCTTATAGGCAAGTAGGTGATCAGCCTTCTGTGCCTGACACACGCCGTCGACTTTTTGGGTCTATGGCGAGCCGGAACCTACAACCTCAGGGATGAGAGTCGCTCGCTGAAACCATTAGACCAACACTGCTCAATCTAAGTGTTACCGTATTAAATTCAATTGTATTAGAATGTTGGACGTCTTTCTCTTCAGAATCTGTAACTGATAAATGGCACTGTATTAATTTACATAAATTTATAATTTATGTAAAAATATCAAATAAGTACAGGTTGTTAAAATAGTTATCCACTTTATCACAATGTAAACATAATTTTACAGCAAACAATAACTGAGGGCCTTAGTTAAAACAATGTAATAATTTTCAAGGTTAATCTTCGCCACGGCGTCCGATGGATGACAGAATCACGTGAAACATGTACAGCTTGTGCAGGAACTATGATATTAGAGATGGCAGCGCTATCCCGGCTAACTGGCAACCCTATATTTGAGCAAAAGGCCCATAAAGCTATGGACGGGCTGTGGAAGATAAGACATAGGTATATATAAGAAAAATATTTGCGTATGTTTATTGCAGGTAGCACTGTTTAGGTCTTTTGTACCACCAAAACAACCAAATCCTTTAAAATAATATGATAGACGTATAATTGTTAGACAAAAAAGATCTAGGCTACAAATGATGCAGATCTTAATGAAATCAGGCGTCTGCCGAATACCAGATACAATCTGAAATTACCCGTAACATTGAGCAGCTTCAGATCGCAATTGGATGTTTTTTGCAATAGATTTGGAATACACGTCACAAACTTCAATAAAAGCATTAGGGAAAGGACTTCCGAGACGGCGGAGCCCCGCCTCGTCTGTGAATGTTAGAAATATTCAGGGCCTCAGTCCTTTCGCGAGTTCCGTAACAAGTGAAAACTAGATATCAATCGAAATCATGTGAATAAAAATATTATGTTTAAGGTCAACTAAACTTGAACATAATAGTTTTGTTTAATCCGTCAATTCGTATATAATTTTTCAGAACATCAGATCTCATGGGGACAGTCATAAATATCCACTCAGGCGACTGGGTGAGGAGAGACTCCGGTGTCGGCGCAGGAATTGATTCCTACTACGAATATTGTCTGAAGGCCTACATTTTATTAGGCGATGAAAAGTATCTGGCAAGATTTATAAGACACTACAATGCGGTCATGAAGTACATAAGCAGGGGTCCTATTATGCTGGCGGTACATATGCATAGGTGAGAATCATATGGAGTATAACAATCTGTGTTGGTGTAATGACTTAAGCGACTATCATCTCTGAGGTCGTAGGTTCGAACCCCGGCTGTTTACCAATGGACTTTGATTCAGGAAAACATTGTAAGGAAACCGGCCTTAGACCATTGATATACAAAAAACCCAAGATGCACACTCAACGTCAAAAAAACGTCCTCAAAAAATGAGCGCAACATTCTAAATTGTGCGCTCATTTCAAATAGTCTCGCGTCTACAAGTGGAGTCGATGTTATTTATTTGTGTTTTTTTTATAAATAAATTTATGTACTCTTGAACTTCTTTGTGTGTAGTTTTCGACAAATATATTTACGCTATATAAAGTGTGGGTCAGGAGGTAGCCAATTTAACATTTTTTTTTTAATTTAAAGAAAAAACTTTTTAACCGGATTAAAGTTATGTATTATTATAAATTGACAACTATTTAACATCCAACACCTTTTGTCTTCAGTCACCGTGACCACTCACGCTGTAAAGCACCCGAAAAGTCGGATAAATTTAAAATTATGTTAAATAGTTGTAAATAAAAAAGTCATGTTCGACTCCACTCAATACCTTGTCCTACCGACCACGGTCAGTCGTAAAATTTTATTGCTTTAAGTACGTATACGCTGCGTTGTAATAACAACTTTAAGCAATTCGCGTAAGGTTGATTTTGCAATAATATATGCTTGTAACATATACTGTTATGGACAGAAATATTGTTTCGGGACACTTTCGAGCGTTACTTTTATATGAGACTGTGCATCTTGGGTTTTTTGTATATCAATGCCTTAGACCTAAAAGGGTGACGGCGTGTTTCAGGCACAAAAGCAGATCACCTACTCGCCTATTGTTTTTTCTAAAAGGTATGATACTACAAATGATCAACATAATATATTAGTTACAAATTGGTTCACAAATTAAGAGCGTAGACTGGTAGAGCGTACTGGTTCACAAATTAAGAGCGTAGACCAGATTGGCAAGAAAAGATTCGCCAGTCTTCCTTTTTGAAAATAAATAAAGAATAGTTGTTGTAAAAATCTTTCAGGCCACATCTCCAATCGCGGAATTTTATGGATGCTCTGCTGGCCTTCTGGCCTGGTCTTCAAGTACTCCTTGGTGATGTGAAACCAGCTGTCGAAACCCATGAGATGTTGTACCAAGTGATGCAACGACATACATTCATACCAGAGGCATTTACCAGTGATTTTCAGGTAATTTATTTTGCTAAGGCAATAAAATTCAGTTGAGATCTGTCCAATTCCTTTCTAAAAATATTTTATGTTAGATATGTTTTGTGGGCTACAACTTTACAATATATAAGCTTGTTACGCGCTAAAATCTTTACTTTTTTAATGTGTATTTCGTGACGAACACTTTTAATCCCCACGTTAACTATGGTATTTGTTACCTTAGTTAACGATTCTTGGGGTAAAGCACAGCACTATATTTAATCCATTCCATTAGTTTCTTTGTATTGTTTGTGCTGTGAATAAATCAATGTTATTTATTAAAAGGAAATTATATTCATTTGAGTTGTATATAAACAGCTGTGCGAAACATTTTGAGAATAAACCCAGATCAATACGCCCTCAATAGGTAGTTGATGCCGTAGTTGAGACTAAGATAAACAAATTACCAAGTAATTATATGTTTTGGACGCATGGAAGAAGATACACTAAAAGATTAACTGTTTGGCCTTAAACTTGAATCTCAGGGTTGTATTTAGAAACGAAACTTAAGCCTCATTCATGCATGCTAAACATTTGTCTAGCAATAGTTGATCAATATTGTTGATGAGCGGCAGGAATGTTGCTAGAAACATTGTTTAAATCAATATAGGATGTCCTCGCCAGTCAGCGTTTAAATGTTGCCCGAGGATGTAGTGTTGTTGTGTTCTCTGTATGTGATGTATAGGATGCTTTTGATTGAAACAGTTACTATTAATTGCATTATTTTATCATTTCTCCACACGATTATAAACGATCGCAAATACGATAACAATTGTTGATAAACAGATGTTTACCATCAATAAGAGGCTTTAGCGCTAAGTGTGAAAAATATATTGGATTTTGAGTACTGCCAATGACCAGCCTGCGTATCGTCTATTGACATGGCTGAACAATTTTCCAGGTTCACTGGGGCCAACATCCCTTGCGGCCAGAATTTCTAGAATCCACCTATTTCCTCCATCGTGCCACAGGTGACGATCACTATCTTCAAGTTGGCAAAACAGTTTTAAAAGCGCTGCAGCAGTACACCAGAGTGCCATGCGGTTACGCAGCTGTCAATGATGTCAGGACGAGAATCCATGAGGATAGAATGGATTCATTCGTCCTGGCCGAGACATTTAAATATTTATTCATGCTGTTTGGGGAAGACAAGGATTTGCCGATAAAGTTGGAGGATTATGTGTTAACTACTGAGGCACACTTTCTTCCACTTTGGCTTGCGACAGATGGGAAGAACTCCACTTTGAATATCCGGGTGGATGATGAAGATGATGATAAGTATAGAAAGTAAGTTGAATGTGTTTAAAGCTATTTCTTGGCTGCTCATGATGAAGGGCGATCTAAAATCCTATTTCTGGTGATAATAGTTATTGATTGCTTTTGTATTTTTTTTCTTATTATTATTAATTAATTACTAATTACTTAAGATGTCATGTGAAACATGGTGTAATGGTTGCAGCAATAAAATATTTTGTAAAACAATCTTGGCGTTAAAAATGAGTGGCGGAGAGTTTCAATTCTTCTCTTCCGTTCTACGCCCTTGATTTGAGAACTGGCAGTAAATGTAACATTAAAAACATTTATTCAATATATATGCATTTCTTTTTGAAGTTCATAAGTGTACATTGTGTTACCTAAATGAATAAATGATTTTAATTTGATTTGAATAAATTAATAAAAACTTAATCAAACCAATGGATTCTTTCGTTTCTTTCTATCAATTGCGTTTATGCTGTGATGAAAAGAGACAAAGTACTTTAGTTAGTTATTAGATTTATTTTTAACATATTCATTATTCACGGATGATATGATATTCTTTCAGAACATGCCCGAACACAGCGACCCTAGATTCTGAAAAGGTCCGGCGTCCGATGCGACAAATGTTAGGATCGTCCGCGGCACGACCACCCGCGAGGCTGCTGCCTTTGAATGACCCGAGGCAAGTTCACGCATTGTCTGATATGGGAATATCAGTCTTAACGCTGCCAGACGGAAGGGTACAATTGCTTTATACTACTAATACGGTGAGTCTGTTTATAACATGAAATTAGTGGACATACTAATTCTAGGGTCCATATTCTAACGCAGTGTTTCCCATCCTTTTTGGGCCATGGGCATGGCATACATTAAAACATTGAATTGTTTACTTAAGAAAATTAAATGATAGGTTTTTGGGAATAAATGTAGAGGAAATTGTTAACGAAGCAGGAAGTAAATCTTGAAAATATATATGCTTAAAAAAAGCTTTACGAATATCCATAGCGCAAAATCACCTGCATCATGAACATACCCACCCACATACACACCTTCACGTACTTACCCTCACTTTTACACCATCATACAACACAACCAAATTAGGTACCACTTAGATAAACGTATTGAATAGTTTTTATTTGTTTGTTTCCTTTTATAAATTTTTGAACCTTTTTGTAGTTAAATGTATTATTATGTATTCCATATTTGGCTATATTTTCAATGTAACTGTTTGTTATTGTATATAATTCATGTTAGCTGTAGGTTTACAAAATAAAATAAAAAAATAAAACATAATGAAATACTAAAATTCAAATTACAAATAATTTTAATAAATTAAATACCATAATGTACCACAGTGGTAAACATTGTTCTAACGTATCTCAGTCTCCTTTTGTGCGCTGTAAAATGTCATACAGAGAAAATGGTTTGGTCTTGAAACTAGATAGGAATAAGTTTGATTGACATCCTAGAATTCGGGCTTAGAATTATAAAGTTTTATATATTATTGGCATCAACATTTTTGTTAATCTCAATTTTGATTCTGAACCGAAGGAATCTTTCGCTGTTTGAAAGGAAAGCTTGTAAGTAGGAAAAGCTTTTGTGAATTTAATTATAATTTAAAATATACGTTGTATTAGTCACTGGAAAGTTTAACACAAATGGGATTATTGATACTACAAGTGTTATTGAGAGAAATCTACATAGCTTTATGGCTTTAAAAGAGTTATGGCGTAAGATGATTTATAAGTAATCAGTAGTTTATCAAAGAATCCATAATTATATTGATTGTTTTACGGTCAGAATCGAGGTGTCGTAGCATGCTTATAAATAATATTCCTGTCTAATCCTGTTTTCGAGATTAATTTCGACAGAGACTGTTTTTGATTAAAATATAACGTGTTAGAAGTTATCAGTATGGCCTGGCGAACATGCCCGAAGCACTGCAAAAGCGTGGCAGTTCCGACAGCATCCTAAAGGGTTTTTATTGAACGCGGAAGGCACTTAGCGAGTACCGTCAAAATCTTAAAAGGTTTCCACCCTGCCAATTTAATAATTTGAATAATAGGCAAGCACTCCGTGTATGGGCTGCCAGCTTCAAAGGCCATGTACTTACTACTGCGTCGGTGCCAGCAGTACCATCATCGGCATATCTAACTCTATTAACACTGATGCTACTGACCCTGCAGTCACCAGGCAGATTGTTGATCTCGACGTTCAGTTCATTTATATATGTTAACGTAAAATTGTAAACACCGTTAGATTGTAATCTATCTCGCGAGATTATAAACTGTCGAAAGATTGTGAAACTCAGCGTACTGCTTACAATTTAACGTATTATTATTCGGTAGATTATAATCTATCGAAGTGAAACCGTCAAATTGTGAAACGGATCGCACCTCGCGCGCTGATTGGTTGAACGGAATATGCCCCGTGCCACCATATTTGTTTGTTAATTCATTTCATTTCATTTCCAACACTAACTTAGTTATTATTCAAACTTCTTACAGATTAATTTTACTTCCCAACAATTTCATATAACTAATTTTAAAGCTGTGAGTTACTTTCAACACGACATCAATTTACATTCATCAAAACAATCAATTTACATTCGACAACAATCGAATTGACAAACAAATATGGTGGCGCGGGGCATATTCCGTTCAACCAATCAGCGCGCGAGGTGCGATGCGTTTCACAATTTGACGGTTTCACTTCGATAGATTATAATCTACCGAATAATAATACGTTAAATTGTAAGCAGTACGTTCAGTTCACAATCTTTCGACAGTTTACAATCTCGCGAGATAGATTACAATCTAACGGTGTTTACAATTTTACGGTGACATATATACGTTAAAGAGTTTTGGAGACGAAATACCACCATGCTCCGCGCCACTCTCTAGTCTATGCGGTGCAGAAAAAGAGTTAGCCCAATTCACCGTATTGTTTTGGTTGCCATACCAATACATAAATAAGTTCAGCACCTCAACCGGAATACTTACCCCTATCCTCTAGTTTCCGCCATAGCACATCGTAGGTAACCAAAGCCAATAAGCCCTAATAAGTCCAAAAAGCAGGTAAAAATAGAGGTATTACGTTTGATATAGGTAGTACTGGACGGTATGATTAACTTTTAGTGAGCAGTGAATTTAAAAAACTATCCAGTCTAGAGTCCAGGATGAAGCTGGTACACTGCCATATTGCCTTGAGAAGCGTGTTCGTGGGTTTTTTAATATTATGAATTATTAAAGCAAATACTTAAAATAATTAAAAATAATAATTTGGTTAGGATTTATTGTAACTAATAATCTGAAATGGTTTTTAATCTTGTCATAAAACCTATTTCTATCTTACAAACCAATCACTGACGTGTTTCTTTAATTCTAGGCGAAATCAGCTAAAGACGCCGCCGAGGGACTGACGTTTATGCGTGAAATGTCAAAATGGAACTCTTTAAGTGAAATGGAGAATGGCGTAATCGCTGCCGGTGTGAAATTTAACGAGAAAATTTACCCGGCTGGCCCAGGCCTCTTCGGAAAAGAGATAACAGGTAACGAACGCTATATGAGCACCGCTGTATACGTTATACCAAACGATGCCTGCTCACAAATAGAGAACAGTCATGACATAGCAGGTAAAATAGCTATCGCAACACGCGGTCAATGCACGTTCGCCCAAAAAGTCAGAAACATCCAAGAAACAAATGCTCAACTTGTTATAATTCTGGACAACGTTAAAGATTCGTCACACGAGAGCACAGCACTTTTCGCGATGTCCGGAGACGGAAAAAACGACATACGAATACCAGCCGTATTCCTCTTCAGTAAAGAAGGAAACGCTTTGATCGAAGCGTTGAACAATGACCCGGAACAATTCATAGTGATCGGTGAATTTAAATCTATGAAGCAAGAATTTGAGAATACGTGTGAGGATAAGGATTTAGAACCAGTTCAAGATAAAGAGTCATTTGACCATTTGAAGAAAGTCTTAAGTCAGCTGGTCGCTCAATTCGAACTCACGCTATCGAGTGACGACCAGAAGTGTGAAGAACCTACTGATGCGTATCTAACGAGTAAACAAGGGGAAAATGTATGCAAAATTGCTTCGAATGATGGCGATTGATGTTTTTGTAAATGTGTATATAGTGTGTGTAAATAAGAAATAATGTGTGCCTTGATATTCAAGTACATCCAACATGTCACGCTGTGTACATATCTTTCCATATTTAGTTTGAAAGACACTTTGCAATATTTTTATAGTTAGCTGCAAATAAATACCCCTGTTGAAGATTATTACCGTTATTACAGGTAGATTTCATCGCAAATTTATTAAAAATGATTATATATTGTGCTTTTCCATTTGTATAAAGTCTAAATAATAAATGATTTATTTCCCTTCACCCACATAAATCTACATGTAAAATTGTTTGTATTTTATGCACGAATAATTCAGAAACCAATGTTGTGATATGGCCTAAGAAAGCCTGTTTTCCAATAATAATGTATAGTACTGTTTTATTATATATTGCAAGTTCCAATCATTGTACATTTAATTAGGATTCATAAGGAGATTGCCCATTGTTGGTTATAGAGTGGACAGGCCATGACTTAGTTTTTTATTATATTTTGCATACACGTTTGACAGCTACACTATTTATTCTAGAGAAATTATTCTATTTTAAATTAATACCACGTTATAAAACAATACTTTAAACAATTTATTAGGATAGTGGATTTTTAAAAGACGAAAGGTGGTCGGGTAACCTGTCACAAGTTGCAGACGGTAGGTAGTTCCTGAAATCCGACCGAGGCTGTATCTACTGGTGGAAACGCCCTACCCAGACTGACTGTTACACACGAGTGGGCGATGGAGTCGTTACTTCCTTCGTAAAATATGTTGAGCGAGAGCAAAAATACTTATTAAGACTAAACCCCTTAAGATGTACTGCCATTGATACATATTTATTATAGTTATAGCTATAAGTAAACAAATTACTTGGGTAATCTTCTTGAAGCATTGCCAGAAACATTGCAGTCTATGGTAGATACTTATCACCTATGTTTATGGTTATTTGGGTCCGTAACGAATTCAAATTTAGCTCTTTTTAAACCACGGGCCCGGATAAGTTTGTAGATTAATGAAGTTTATATTTATTTAAATATTTGTGGATTTTCGTATTTTTATTTCACATTGAATGTTACAGGATTGTGTTGGAATTTTTATGTTGTATACAAATATTTTAATTCAAGGTAGAAAATATTTTTTTTATATGAATTATTTATGAATAAAAATTTATTTGGCAAACAATATAAGTCTTTTATTATAGGAGTGGATCGGACAGTAGCACTGGGGCCCTTCAAGTTTTACGTAAGCACTATAGGAAGGAGGGTCTTGATTTTGTTATTTGGTGATTAAATCAACAGTAATTATTTACTTTTTTACACATATTAACCACACATTGTCTATGCTTGAAAATGAAATGCATTTTCGAAGATTCCTACAAAAAATTAATACGTTTATGTACTATTATTTTTGTGAGCTTTGCTCTCTTTTACTGACAAGAGGTGGGGGGGGGGGGATAAATTGCAGTAAATCTGCTTACGTAATCCTTGAACGGCCCCTTCGGACCTTTGACCTGGAGCCTTATAAATATGGATATAAGTATAAATAAAAACCACAATAAAACATTAATATTTTATATAAATTATAAACGAAAATACAAAAATAAAAAATACTGTATGAATCCAAGTACCTCAGATGTCTACGACAGAGACAGAGAGCACTAAAGAAACACTAACGGTACACTCTAATTATATAATTATTACTGACTGATTATTATTATTGTTAAGAAGTGTTGTCAAACGATTTTTGGTTAAGATATCATGATTAGTAACAAGTATAAATTGGTACTTTTAAATTTTCTTTGTAATAAGGGTTAGTAACATCGTTAAATATTTGAAAGGGTCATTTCACAATAGGACAATTTTATCCGCATCACGTTTAGTTTAACATAATTAATAATATTTTATACCAATAGTTGAGTAACGGCTCGCAATGTGATTAAGTCATCAACCATCTAAGTAAATCTATGTGTATAATATACAACAACTGAAATCCATCTTGGCATCATAACATTCATCCGAATGTTTGGGCATCCATATTTATAAAAACATCAACGATATATATATTTTTTTACTAACGATTACCCATTTTATCGTACACACAACAAATATATATTAATATTTTTCGGTTTCCATAAACAATAATTCTCTCAAGTTGAATAAAGTTTAATTGTCAGGCACAGATTTTAAATTTTTGCGCCATATTTAGTGCGCCATTAAAAGTGACATATACTTGATTTTATAGTACAACCCGAAGTTATCTTTAGACAATATTCCCTTTGCGGCACCCATTTTGTTAATTAGTACGAGTACAAACGCGGTATTGCAGAAGAAAGAAGAAGAAAGCGTTGCATAAAAATTCTGACATTATTGTCGATTTAAAAAAGGTTAACCAGAAGTCTGGAAACTTATCAGAAAGAAGAAATACAGAAGACTGAAACGACAATTATTAATTAACTGATTGTTATTATTGTCAAGAAGTATTGACAAAAGATTGTTGATTAGGATATCATGATTAGTAACAAATATGATGCAAAGCAAACTTTTTGAATTTTGCTATCTACACTGTTTCTATTTATTTATTAAATTTGCCCTAGATGCCCAAAACTTGCGAAACTCAAATTTCTCCTAAAATATAGCATAAACTGACTTACCCTGTTCGAGATAACATAATTAATGAATTCCCTACACTTATAAAGTATCAAAAATCATTTTAAAAAGTTTAGGACTATTTAACTATTCAATTGACAACAATGTTCAGTTTTAGTTACAAGTTTAAATGTTCTAGAACGTAAACAGAACTCAAAACTCAACCTCAGAACATGGACAGTGCTAGGTAATGCTATTAGAACTTGATATTAAAAATGGGCCTAAGGATAGCCCTGTTTCAGGGCGGATTTTAGGCGTCTTGCTGGTGGTGTGTAATCTGGCATTGGTACTGGCGGTTGTGGCGGCCACTCCCTGTGCCAATTAGGTTCTGCTTGTGACTTTGGTGAACGCGTTGGTTCCTCTAAGTACGAGAACGGACGGTTGTTCATGTGTGACGTGTTGGGCTGGGTGCGAAGCCATGATTCCGAACGTTGAAAGGGTCTGAAATAAATAAAGTATATCTAGGGTTTTTAAAACTACTTTGACGGCGCTATTATTTATCAGAAGAAATATAATATAATAACTAACAAATCTAATTAATGTCGATGCAGCGGCACATACGAGTATATATACAATATAAACATATATTGTTTTAATGTTTTACTAATCCAATGTAATACGAAGCCAAATGCGTTATAATTCATTATGTAACTGTAAAGCTGTCGACACACCGCAGCCGCCGGCCCGCCGGCACGGACCCGGCGTGCAAGGCCGGCGGCCTTAGTTTTAACGATGTTGCCGGCGGCTTGCGCCCGCGCGATCTTCCCAGCGGCACGCCCCTCTCCGCTCTTCACCACCGATTGCCCACCGGCTTTTAAGAAATAGTGACGCGTCAGTGTTTTTATCGACTAAACATTATGGAATCCGTTAATGAAGTGGAGAGAAAAATAAAAAATTTAACAAGTAACTAGCAAGCACTTGGCAATCACTAATTGTGAACACTGCATGCCGCGACTGTATGTCGTGCCGCCGGGAAAATTGTCAGGCTCGCAACTTCTAAAGCCGCCGGGTTCACCCGCCGGCATTAACCCACCGGGTTCGTGCCGGCGGGCCGGCGGCTGCGGTGTGTAGACAGCTTTAGGTACGTTTGTTACGCGAACTCTTAAACCGATAAGCGTTTAAAGTGATGTTGCACAATTCTACAGAAACAGCAGAAATCTATATTTACTTTGACATATCCGCTAAAGCAGTTTCACGGTCTCGCCCTCGTGGCTCGTCATCCTGGTAACCACGGTTCCATTGCTGTTGTCTGAAATTATGACGAAAATTATAAAACTGTGTTGTTTCAATGGCGTGACAAATGAACTAAGCGTTGATCGTTGATATGACATGGGTAGTAAGACAGTTATAGGTAAATAACATATAAAACATGTATAAAATTATTTAAAGATGCTAAATGTAATGCTAAAAAACGTCCAATTCTAAAACTTCGAGCTATAAAAAAATGTAATAAATATTTTTCTTGTGATAGGGTATTTTGAAATGAGATTTAATTTCCTATTTCCTTATGAGTTAAGAGAGAACCCAGTTGACGCTTGATCGGCAAAGCAGATATTACAATAGATACTTTGTAAAATGCACCTCAATGTACAAACTATTAGGTCCTTACATATGAAATTGGCGTTTTGTATGGGAGGAACAAAAAGTCGAATATTTTTAAATATAATATATTTAATTAATCAAAGTATGAACCATTGTTTTCTATGCACTTTTGCCATCTCATAGGTAGTTTATTGATCCCTTTACTAAAAAAACCAGTTGGACGGGAATCAATAAAATCTGTGAAGGCGATTTGGACTGCCCCATCAGATTTAAATTTTTACACTTGCAAGAAGTTGTCCAAATTTCGAAAAAAATGGTAATCTGTTGGACCAAGGTCCGGGGAGTACGGAGCATGTCTTAGACATTCCAATTGAAGCTCTTCTAATTTGGTAGCCGTCTGTTGTGCAGTGTGTGGTCTAGCGTTGTCGTGAAGTAGCAGTGGCGTGGAGCGATTGACCAGCCTAGGTTGTTTAGCCGCTAGCTTTTCCATCATGGTTTGCAATTGCTGACAATAGACATCAGCCGTAATAGTCTGGCCAGATTTGAGAAAACTGCAATGAACAATACAGGCACTAGTCCACCAAACGCTTACAAGTAACTTTTTTGGGGTTAATTTTCGCTTGGGGCAGGATTTGTCTGGCTGGCCAGGATCCAACCATTGCGCTGAGAGCTTCCGATTATCGTAAAGAATCCATTTTTCATCACAGGTGATTGATGATGAATCGGTTTAAAATACCTTCATTATTGTGCCGGTTCAGTAATGTAACGCAGCAGTCGACGCGCGTTTGCCGGTTTGCTTCAGTCAATTCGTGAGGTACCCATCTTTCAAGCTTTTTAATCTTCCCAATTTGCTTCAAGTGAATTAAAACAGTTTTATCACTAACACCGCAGCCTGCAGCTAACTCGGACGTGGTTTGCGATGGTTCCGCTTCCACAATAGCCTTCAATACTTCATTATCAACTTGGGTCTCAGGCCGTCCACGGGGCTTGTTCTGCAGGTCGAAATTTCCAGAACGAAAACGTTGGAACCAAAAACGAACTGTGTTTTCTTTTGCAACATGACCGCCATACACATCATTCACCCTTCGAGTCGTTTCCGCAGCACTAGTGCCACGGCGGAACTCGTACTCGTAAATAATGCGATACTTTAAGTTTTCCATTTTGTAAAATGAGTGACGCAAACAGAAAAAAACAGAAGAAAAAAACAAATGAATGACGGTCATCGAAGCAAATATACATGAGTAAATAGCTGTACAAATTTTAATTTGGAATTCCTTACCAAAGAGGAGAACATCGTGATTTAAGTGGCCAGTACGAAATACGTCAATTTCATATGTAAGGACCTAATATAAACATAGTCAGTCATCAATAAAACTATTGAAGAGATATTTAACTGCAATTCTTATTTATGGGAATATTTTTTAAATTATCGAGTATTTCGGGGTCCGGGCACAAGCTTGTTAACTTAACCTCACCCTCTAGTATCCCCAGCAAAATTGTCTGATCGCGTTCGCCAAGAGTCTATGTGTGGTCTTGGAAAACTAGAAAACACAATTTTCTTATTTGTCTTTTATAAAATGAAATTTATTTTTTGGAAGTTTTACGATATTAAGAGATATTTGTGAGGCACGAATTTGTTAAATATTAATAAATACCTACCTATATAAAATTTTCAGTGTATTATAAATACACTGAAAATTTTTAGAAAAATGAAAAACGGCTTATCCTAGAAAGTTGCCAATACTTTTATTGTTTTTCGAAGTAGTATCCGTTTCTCTCTACACATCGTCGTATTTGATTGTCCCACTGAGAAAAGCATTGGGCCCATTTTTCCTTAGGGGTCTCTTCTATGGCATTTTGGTACGCTTTCACCGCATCTTCAGGGCTAGTAAAGCGAATACCACGAATTTTATCTTTAGTTTTGGGTTCGTAGCAATATATCAAGCTTTCATCACCTGTGACGATGTCAAATACAGCATTTGAGTCACCGCCGTTGAACTTATCTAACATTTAACGACACCAGTCCATGCGAAGGTGTTTCTGGTCGTCGGGTAAAGTATGGGGAATCCATCTGGTACAAAGCTTCCTGACGCCTAAATGTTCGTGTAATATTTTTTGAACTTGACTCATACCAATGCCTAGGCTTGCCCGTATAGGTCATAGTGATAGGTCACTCTCTTATCTTCCTCTATCATGCGTCGCACAGCACTGATGTTATCTTCAGTAGTCGCTGTTAATGGACGTCCCTCGCGCGGATCATCATTGAGATTGCTACGTCCACGCTTAAACTCGTTAAACCAATTGTAAATAGTGGCACGAGATGGGGCTTTCATAAGCAATGTTTCTCTAACTGGACAATTCTAAACATTTTCAGTGTTAACCACGTATAAAATTGCTTGTGTAAAACCTACATCATATTTAAGTAATGATTAATATAGATATAATGAATATGCACTTACTCAAACGCGTTCAGAACTCCCAGCTTATGAATGTTGTGCTGAAAATGAAGTAATTATTTTACCCAGAGTCGCCAGATTTGTATGTAATTCGATTAAAACACTTGAATAATTCGGTATATTTTTCGGCTCATATAACACCTATTTCGGAATCCAAGAGCTGGCTTTTAGTACAGCTTAGTTAGTAATTTGGCCAACAAAGAACTTACCTCATTTCTGTCGTCGGATTTCTGGTGCTCAATTAAGTATATAACAATATATACCAATAAAACAGTGTTGACTACATGAAATATATATCCTTTGAGCGTTACAGACATGAGAACTAAAGCCCCTAAACGTAATATATCCGTCATATACCTCTCTTCAATTCCAGCAGAGGCATTATTCTGTAAATAAATAATATTTTATAGCGTAATTAATTAGACTATCCTAGCAGATTAATAATTCTGAAAATATATAAAGTTAAGTGCATCTTAGCTGCATCATTTATTAAACAATTACGACTGATAAAAAAATAGGGCAGCGAAGGTCCTACTGCAGCGAAAATTTGACAATTCATTAATCCCGAGGATGAAGGTAAGGTATACAAACTTAATTTGATCTAATATTATTTTTTTCACCAAAAAAAGCTGACACAGGCCCACAACAATGCCACATGTATTGGGAGTTATGGGTGTAAAAGTGTAAACCAACGTCAGCCAAACTTTTACATGCCGGACTCAATATAAGTTACCCTGAATAATGCTAAAAGTACTTACAAGTCTATTAGCCAGTGACGTCATATCTAACCCAAAGTGTGTGGCCAATGTAAGATCGACAATCAAAACCGAAAAAGATACTCCAACATACAAATATGCGGTCACCGTTAGACATGAAGAACTCTCTGGGTTGATAACAGCTGTAATGAGAGATCAAATGATAAAGGATGCTATCATCAAATGGTCTTTTATTTGTTTATTTTTGTATAAACTCTATCATTCGTCGAGCACTGATTTAAAAAAAAACAATTGCAAGAGTCTCCCGACCTGTTGGTAGGGTGAATGCTGAAGAAATTGAGGATGTTAATTTTGGTATTTAAAATTAAACTGTAATTCAACTTATGGAAAGCACGAGTTGGTGATGTCGATGCTGTATTAAGTAGTAACCAAATTTTAAACACTTGTTTTAAACTGACCAATACGCTTTCAGATTCTGCTGTATATACCAGCCTCCCACGGCTACACATTTTTTTGTAAATAAGGATAACCTATACCTATAACCTCTCGGATAATACAGCATCTTATGGTGAGAATTTTTAAAGTCAGTCCATTCGTTTTTAGTGTACAAAAATAGAAATAATTTTTCCCTATAATAATAGTGTAGTAGATTAGCAGGTATATTTACTAGCAATCAGGGATGACGCCAAGATAAAATTGACCACCGCGAATGCCAAAGTTATACATGTCAATATGAACACCGTTTGTGAACTTGTAATATCTTCTACGGACAGTGAATTTGTACAGGAATCATCTGGAATAATAATAATAATTAAAGAAATTTCTGAATCCTGCTACTTGTACTTTTCTATTAGATGATTGATGAACATAAGCTTCTTCCAACATAAAATAAATTTTAAAGGAATTAATCGAGTACTGTTTTTCAATGAAATAACGTTTCAATCGTTTCACCTTGAATAATAATAATTAAAGTATATTTTAGATGCTGCTAAAAATTAATTAATTTGCGCACAACACATTTAGTATGAATGCTCGTAAACCGGCGAACTTATTTTCTTTTCTTATTATTTTATTGGCCAGTTTATATATACATATATGTAATAATGCTAATGACATAAAAGTATAAAAGTATACCCTAATAGCTGACACAGCATGCATTACGTTTAGTTAAAAAATAATATAAAGTTTAACGTTAAATTTCGTATGCTAGGAAAAGTACGACGACAAAACAGCAAAGAAAAAAAAGGGTAGGTACCTAAGGAAATTTACGTTCTAAGGTCAATTTCAGGTAATTGAAATTTCATTATCTGATGTCGTCTGTATACTTAAAAAATAAATTAATACGTGTGAATGGCAATTTTTTTATCAATAAAGAAAATATTTTTTTAATTTAATAAAGTTACAAATGTAAAAACCTAATAACGAGTTTGACCTCTTATTATTTATTTAATTAGACTTTTCTTTATTGCCGATCACTTCTTATTGGTTGGCCGTGTACATCGGTTTTAAAGCATTCATCAAAAATTAATAAACTTCTCGCGCATTAATTTACACGATTACAAGTAATACTACGTGAGACAATTAAATTTCATTTGATTAACTGGAATCGACCTTATTACGTAAATTTCCTTTGGTCCCCTTTTTATTTATTGTTTGTAAACGTCTACATGTAAGGTGTGTATTGAATGGGCGAGGCTGTCACTCCGAGAAAGTATGGGCCCACTGAAAAGTTATTCTGATGACATCTTAAAGCTGATTTTGGCCCATTTTTAATTTAATTTAGTTAACTTAGAAATATAACTCGCGTTTTGAATCAGTTACCTTGTATGTACACTCTGTATAAAGTTGTCATAAATAGTTTGGCTCCTGACATCGAGCCGGGATCGCCTGTACTGCATGTGAATCGAAATATTATTGCTATGACGGTTAATACTATATTGACTACTGATGTTATCTGAAAATATATTGAAATTTTATACTATATAATTGAATTTTACATATTATATATATATATATGTAAGGAAAACATATTTTCCTATACAAACTCTTTTTATAATTTATTTTTCTTTGCCGTCTGATCGACGATGTTTAATTTGTCACTTGACATAATAGATAGAAACGCAGTTGCGCCTTATTTATCCCCAGTACTCGTATAAGCGATCGATACCATTATATATATATATATATATATATATATATATATATATATATATATATAATATATATATATATTATATTGATAAATATTGAATTTAAAAGTTTGGTCCCTGTGCCAGTGTGCCATTGATGCTGGCAGCATTTCCTCGATCTTATAAAATTTTCAATTTTTAATTATTATTATTTTTATTTTCTTGATATTACTCTAAAATGTTAATTTTAACTTTTTCTGAAAATTATATAACTTCTTTGTATTAAATGCGATGTTTGGGTTTGAATTAAAAATTGATTAAAACATATCGGTTTTATTTTAATCAAACTAATTTTCATTTGTAGGTACTGACTAAATTTTCCCCTTTAAACATTTTTAAGAAAAAAAATGGTTTTAGTAAAAAAAGCCATACAATAAAAGGCCGACAACGCTCTCTAACCTCTACCCCCTGTTCTATAATAAATATTGATAATGGAAGAATATATATTAAATTATCATAAAAACAAGAATAGGTAAGCTATAATATATACCAAAGCCGAACTTTATGTTTCGTTTTTGAATTGAAAATATAATATACTTAAATTAATAAATGACTAACTGACCAATATATACCTATTAACTATTGCAAATCGTTGAATAGTAAGTACTTATCGCTATCTATTTTATCAAACGAGATTAAAACAGATAGGGAGCTGACGTAGACTTATGAATTATTCCAAAATCCTTAAAGGAAGACTTGGAATGAATATTCATGAGTATCTTGAACCCAAAGGCAGAGCTGAAAGGGTGTTTTCGACCCTGATGTGAGGTTAAACTTTGTATCTTTCCACTAAAGATATTAATAAAAACATATAAAAGATATAGCACCAATTGCTATAACCCTTCCTGAGTTATAATTATGATATGGATTTATACGTTACTTCATAATAAATATAGTACACAGCAAGCAAGCTACGTTATTTATATTGTGTTAAACGCGTTGCTTCTAAAATAACACAGTGTTAAATATTTCATAATATTAATATCGATTGTTTTTCATGACAACTATTTTGATTGAAGGCTTCTCAGTTTGTGAAAATATAAATGACTTGAAGTATTTTTGGTTTTTATTGAATTAAAATATCTCCTATACCATTGTATCCACATCATTGAGAACATCTAACGGGTGGCTTTTTGATAGTGAAAATTGTTAATCTACTAATATTAGTAAATTACCGAATCTGTTTCAGTGCATAAATAAATAAAATATAAAATCGTCAAGTCGGCTACTTATTTTAGCATGAGGCAAGAAATATATTAAAAATAGTTTTTTTCAATGATATTTGGTAAAAATCCTTAAGTAAAAAAAATCAAACATGAGCAAATAAGTTTATACGAGTATGTTAGACAAGTGGGTATTATTAATTGTAGTCTCTGAGGAAATATCATCGATGGAAACCCTATTTCTCAATAGTATATAAAATATTTATTCTAATTTATATGAAGATACACACATGTGTAAAATATCGATCGTACCACGATAAAACCGTATGACACATATATTATATTATTCAGCCTTGCACATCGCTAAAACACGTAGTTTACACAAAGAATAGGCTATGTCTAATAATTATAAAAATAAACTTTAATTTAACTTTTCTGTTTTTGTTGTAAAGTTAACCAACTGCCGAACGAGGTTTTAAAATGCTTCTGGTAATTTTGATTCTCTCTTTCCATAGGATCGCATGAAACATCGATTTTATGATTTTAGTACAAAAGAGAACACAATTGTATTAATAAGAATAAAAATTTCGCAGTGCAATGTTGAACAGCCGCAATGCAGTTTTAACTAAATATAAAAACATGATATTTGTATTAGGTCTCGACATTAATCGGTTCGTAAATTAAAAACATATAAAATGTTCTAATCTTACTATTTAATGTATAGTTCTGTGAATTTTTATTTCTAATGTTACGAACTCCCGGTACTACCTAATGATGTCACCACACTATAAAAATTCAATCCATATTTATATTCATAAGAATGAAAGTAATACTTTCACTGCGTTACCTTATTTGCCCATCCTAAAAAAAATTGTTCAAACCTTTGTTTCATTATCTTTGGGAAACAAAATGTGCAAGTCGCAATAAAGCTGTACCGTACTAAAAATGTTTGATTTCTAAGGTATAGGTAATTTTTGTATACTCACGATTGTGATACTCCCCGATATTGTGGCCGCGAGACGGAGCTCAGGAGCCACCTTCTTTAGAGTCATGATTGCGCACCACCCTACGTGGTCGCTGGACAAGTTGTCGATCAATACTAATCGAACGATAATTATTATCCACATTAATAAACAATTTTATCAAATCTATTGATATAGTGTTTATCAATTAAAATATTTATAAAATTTAGTATTTGCCACTAAAACTGACAAAATATATCATATATGTATCCAGTATATTGTGTTAACGTAAAATTATAAACACCGTTAGATTGTAATCTATCTCGCGAGATTATAAACTGTCGAAAGATTGTGAACTGAACGTACTGCTTACAATTTAACGTATTATTATTCGGTAGATTATAATCTATCGAAGTGAAACCGTCAAATTGTGAAACGGATCGCACCTCGCGCGCTGATTGGTTGAACGGAATATGCCCCGTGCCACCACTTTATAGTCATCTCGCGAGATAGATTACAATCTAACGGTGTTTACAATTTTACGGTGACATATGCGTCCTACTGGGTACGCGTTTAAGTTTGCAGTGGGTACTTTAACTAGGAGTACCTACCTGCAACATTGCATTTTTTAATTTCCAACACATTATTTAAATATTAAAATTAGTTTGACTAAACAATATATTAACAAATTTTGTATAATTTATACATTTTTATAAACAAAATAAATAATGTTCACAAAGAAATATTGTTTTTAATTCAGTATTCCACAGCGATTTCCGACAAGTCATGTGATACCTGGAACTCGACTTTGCAGTGGTATATACCTCGAACCGGGTTCAACATTTAAGATGCTGACACTACACAGATGAAGAATGTGAAAATGATAGACTGCCAGCTATTCAATATGTATTGATATCCGATATATATATCTCGAATAAATTTGAAGTACATTGTATACGAGGAGTCGGTGTTTCGTATTATGATTCGAATACTGGGTATTGATAGTGAATTACCGTATTTCCCAAATAAGAAAAATATGCAACTCTTACCTCAATACCATCTGCGCCTGCCTTTTGTGAAAATTACCATGTATGTTCTAAACCGCTTTAATAAACTCAGTACGAACTTTGGTCTCAGTACGTACTCAGACCAAAGAGGCGGATATACCCCACTTCCACAGATAAAAGTTATGCACTGGTATATTCAAGAAGTGTAATATATCTATGCAAGTTACAAAAACTGTCAGGTATACGTCAACAGCTGTAAAATGTGAAAACACTTTTAGATCTGAACAAAATTGCAGTGAATTCCATCTAATACAATAACTGGCTAGGCATCATGGTATGCCAGAGACTGAAGCAATTCTTGCCTGTTTACTTGCTTTTGCCTGGCTCTGGCGATTAGCGAGTACTGCCTATGCCGCATATTCCATCTCTTACACTTTGGGTAATTATTATAAATTAAGGGTATTAGGTATTTTAAACGGATAAGCCTCAATAAATTGAAGAAGGCTTTATCTCGCTTAGTTATTTGTGCAAAACCAAATGCTATAAAAAAATGGTGTCTGTATATGTATAAATTTTGTTCACAATAATCAGTTTTATATACTGCAGTTAGTTCTAAGATACAAAAACAATAAAAATAGCCTTGATATATCAGTAATAAATCTTTCCTTAAGCAGCCCCTAAATCGCATCGGTTATAGGCTTGCTATACTTGTGGTGTTCAATATGATAGTAGAAATTCCCATGGATGGATGATTTCAGGATTCAATCCAGGTGCGGCGATAGGAACTTATTAAATCAACTTTACCGAGGCGCAGAATAGAATTTACCTGAGTATCTATTTCAGCCAATTATATAGCCAATAATTGAAAGTCTGTTAAAGTCATATTTTATTTTCATTCAGGACCGGATTGCCTAGGGGCGGGATTCAAGTACTTCATTGCGGTCTTACAGATTGTCATCAGCTTAGTTTTGAATGTTCTGCCCTTAGCAAAATTTCCTCGGATCAGTCTGGCGAATCGTATAATAAGTCTACCATCACAAGCCTTCACTTTGTACTATGCTAATGCGTATATAGCACCGTTTATAGATAGTAAACGGGTGACGATATTAATATATGTGATAACATGTATGTGCCTTGTGGAAACTGTGTATAAAATCTACGTGGACTGGTCAAGAATTGAGTAGAAACTCAAGGAAGTTTATAAGTTTTTGAATTATCTTGCAATTGTCAGTGAGCTAGGACCCGTAGGAGCTAGAATCACATAGGTGGATTTTGGTAATAATCTATAGATAAATCCCATTTTAAATATTCAGTTTTTGTTTCGTTTTTAAGGAGAAGCAAACCATGTTATTAAACCCGAAATAAACTTTTTTTACTAATATTTATCTTATCTTTTTTCACAGCCCAAACACAATGTAATAGAAAGAGTGCCAATACTAATTCCAAAAAATTGACTGGACTGATTATTATCTCATCTCTTATCTTGTCGTTCGTTTGCGCGTCTTATTTACAGTGTTATCCGATCATACTTTTCATCCATCAATACTATGTCAATTGTAGCAACGTGTTTAGGTAATATATCAGGTAAATAAACTGGTTCTAAAAGTCGGCTAGCAGTTTGAATGTCCATAGGTGGCGGTGGCAATTAACACCATCGAGTTTGTTGTGTGTTTGTCTTTTGTAAAAATTATTTATTTCTATGCACCAACGGAATCATCATGTCGAAGAAAATTTTAAAAATCAATATTAAGATATTCCTCATAAACAAAAATGTACCAAGTAGTTGATTGAACAGTTATCTAGTATTTATAGATGTTCAACTGCATTGATTGTATTTTAAAATAAAACAAATGTTGTCATGATCAGTTTTATTAAAATTATCAAAATTAAAAATACCATTCACTTCAAACACAGAAATGTATAAGCATGAACAACAAAATGCCTTATAACTTTAAACAACTGTTTGCTCCGATTTACTTAACTTCAATATGTTTATAATGTAATAGATATATATCATGTGTTCCAAAGTGTGATCAGCACGTTCTTTCACGGAAACTTAAGCGTTATTACTTATGTCATAAACATCAAATATTGGCGTTTAAGTTATATAGACCACAAGCCCATGAACAAAAAATACCTGTGAAATGACCCAACGTGAATTACGCTTAGAAGGCTGTTACTATATCTGAAAATAGCTCTGAGCACTATGCCGTCATTTCTGAGCGGTACATGTGAGTACATGAGTGAATGGACTTTCTCAGGTACAATTGGAGAATTTCGACTAATTATTAATGTACGGCTTTGTTATAAGTGTATAGATGATTAAAAATAAATGTCGAAAAACCTAGTGCCGTACTAAAGTGATGGTGCCGGAAGTCGGTGCAAATTTTTAATTCGACGACAGTTGCAGAAGCAATATAGGTCATTTATTACTGTACGGCATTTGTGTGACTCCTTTTGGACACATATACAGATACTTTACCCGTAAACGCCGTAAGCGGTCGAAAGCCAAGGGTCGGAACCCTACCCCTACACCCATATACCCTAAGGTCATTGTAAAATGTACGGCAACATGTTCAAAATATTATTAAACACGGACAATAATGTTTTATAATTATGCCGTCCAAAAATTATAGTTAATATTTGTGTAAATAAATATTTATCGAAATTTCAGGATTTACCGAGTTATTACTTCAGTAAGATCAGAGAATAATGTACGGCAACTTGTTTTTTTACATAATGTTACTAAATGTTACCGTTGTACCTTATAGCCGTTCATTATAAATGGTAACAAATAAAAATATTATGATAAAAAATATATGAAATTTCCGAAATTTAGATGATTTTTCAAATATTCCTAAAGTAATATGAGGAGTAATATTTTCAAAGATTATTGTTATTTTATATGTAACAAATATAAATAAACAAAAAAAACCAGATGCCGTACATTTTGCTCCAGATTATTCTTTACAGCTGATAAAAACTTCGACGACGTTTGAGGTGTCCCTTAAGGTCATTTATAACTGTACCTATCTGAGTATACTACCATAAGGCTGTAAAGTATATTTACAGCCTTATCGTATGAGCAGAGAAAGGTAAAGGAAAAGTATTTTTAACAAAAATAAAAATATAATACAGGGCGTCCCAAAGTTATGGGACATGAAGGGAAAGTACCTTTAATATCGTAAATAGAGTATTTTACTGAAAGAAGACTTTACGTTATTTTTAAAAGTTAGTAAGTCTGCATTAAAAGATTTTGAAAAAATTACTAGCCTCGTCTGGAAATCGAACCGGCTTAAATGTAAAAAAAACACCCCTACTTTTATGATACCAATCGAAAGAATGACCAAAACCTAATAACTTTTCTAAAGTAACAAGACTAGTAGGGGATTTTTTTAGGCCGAATACGATAGATAATATTTTTAATTTGATTAAAAAGATATATTCACGCAGTTCCTTTCTTTTAAAATTCTATGTTACTTAAGAAGAGTTATTAGTTTTTGGCCATTCTTTCGATTGGCATCATAAAAGTAGGGGTTTTGTTTTTACATCAAAGTCGGTTCGATTCCCAGACGAGGCAAGTAATTTTTAGAAAATCTTTGAATGCAGAATTACTAACTTTTAAAAATAACATAAAGTCTTCTTTTAGTAAAATACTCTATCTACGATATTAAAGGTACTTCCCCTTCATACCCCATAACTTTGGGACGCCCTGTATTGGTAGGCGGTGGTATAATCTGCCATTTCACAGACTAGCGGACTATCGAAAGTGTACGGCATTTATCTTTTATTGAAGATTGTCTAAAGTATTAATAACCTGTGTTATTGCCGTACAGATAAAAGTCACTGGAAAATGACTCTTTTTCGGAGGGAAGTAATTTACCCCATACACCTATGTGTTCCACAAAAAATGTACGGCATGCTGGAAAATGTTACCTATTTGTGAAGAACTCTCAAGATCATTTAATTTTATGTTGTTCTATATCATCATCACCTATATGCTAATCAGACATATGTTGCGACCCTTGGCTTTCGACCGCTCCGCTGGAAATATGTACGGCGTTTACGGGTAAAGTATCTGTATATGTGTCCAAAAGGAATTACGCAAATGCCGTACAGTAATAAATGACCTATATTGCTCCTGCAACTATCGTCGAATTAAAAATTTGCACCGACTTCCGGTACCATCACTTTAGTACGGCACTAAGTTTTTCGACATTTATTTTTAATCATCTATACACTTATAACAAAGCCGTACATTAATAATTAGTCGAAATTCCCCAATTGTACCTGAGAAAGTCCATTCACTCACGTACTACATGTACCGCTCAGAAATGACGGCATAGTACTCAGAGCTATTTTCAGATATAGTAACAGCCTTCTAAGCGTAATTCACGTTGGGTCATTTCACAGGTATTTTTTGTTCATGGGCTTGTGGTCTAATATCCTTGCTACATATGAGAATCTCGAAGCTATGCGTTTTCATAACATAATCGGACATCCACGCCTTATATATAACTAGACTATAATTACGTTTACAATGGACAGAGATAAATATATTAGCAAAATGTTAACTCTTTTTAATTTCTCAAAGAGAGCAACGTTTTTCTGTGCTCAAAACTTATATAAAAAAATACTTAATATTTAATTACAGAAGAGGTAATCTGTAATCACTCATAGTATTATTTATTATAAAAATATTGCTTAAATGTAGACGAAACGGGTTGTATCATAACATAATTTGACAATTCTGAAATTAATAAGAAGGTTCTTGGGATGATTTAAAAAAAATCTGTTTTTGTTTCTGTTGCTGTTTTCGTAGTCAGTAACCAACGAAGAACTTTCCGTCATACAAGTAAGAACATTGAGGAATAACGTTAACAGGTCTGAGTACATTGTGCTTGACTCTGAGAGTAATGGCGCGTCTAAACGGGCCATGTTTTGCTGCAATTGATGGCTGCAACACTGTGGCCGGCAACATTGCAAACAATAGCAGCCACACTATGCAATATTGCAGTTATGTCCCGGCCATATAGCCAAACATGTTTTGTATAGCCACGTATGGCCGATGTTGCCCCGATGGGTGGCCGGACGATCGCTAGGCTATCGAATTCAACTGCAATATTGCACAGCCAGTTCTCTTGTTGTTTCAGTCACTCTCTTTGTTATGGCATAGTGTATCCTTTTCTACGCGACATGACGTTTGCTTTGAGTGAAGTGCGCGTGTTGCTTTATTCTGTGTTTTGCGATCAGCTGTATTTGACGTTAGATTACTACGTAAAAATGACTACTTTTGACATTCTAGTTCTTGAATAATTTATTATCAAGACTTATTTCTAGACTCAAATTGTCTACAGTTTCACGCCTATTTAAGTAAGGTCGAATCCACAATCTCTTCTTTTTCTGTTTCTTTTTTAAAACAATATAAGCTGCTGCGACAAGTGTGATTTCGTCAGCCATTGTTGCCGGTTTGTGTAGCCCGTTTAGGAGTCTGCATCATGGGCCATACTATTGCAGACATATTGCAACATATTGCCCAGCCATAGATTGTTCGGCCATCAGCTGCATTAAAATATTTTTGTAATGGCCGGGCAATTAGTGGCCAACAGTGCAGCCATCAATTGCAGCAAAACATGGCCCGTTTAGACGCGCCATTAGACAAGCAACTAACGTAAAATTTTTGAAATTTTTAAAATAAAGAAAAGCTTTTACTTTACTCATGAGCCAACGCGTTTAATAACAAATGTTTCGATATTAAGTTTCTTAGGATTAGGTTTAGAAAAGAGTCTTAGCCTATCATTCCCGTATGTCAAAATCTAATACGTTTTTGACATGTGGGACTCAGACTTACCCTTACTAACCCGAAGTCCGATCGTAGAATAGACCACTTCGTGATGTTCATCTGAACCTTGTATCTTATGGTTACTAGTATTGTTACCAAAATATCCGCCTCTACCGGTAAATAACAATTTCATCTAGCATTTATTCATTATTACATGAAAGAGTGTGGCTACATTATGGCGCTTCTAAACGGGCCATGTTTTGCTGCAATTAATGGCTGCAACACTGTGGCCCGGCAACATTGCAAACAATAGCAGCCACAATATGCAATATTGCAGTAATGTCCCGGCCATATAGCCAAACATGTTTTGAATAGCCACATATGGCCGATGTTGCCTCGATGGGTTGCCGAACGATCGCTAGGCTATCGAATTCAACTGCAATATTTTACAGCCAGTTCTATTGTTGTTTCAGTCACTCTCCTTGTTATGGCATAGTGTATCCTTTTCTACGCGACATGACGTTTGCGATGAGTGAAGTGTGCCTGTTGCTATATTCTGTGTTTTGCGATCAGCTGCATTTGACATTCTAGTACTTTACTAATTTATTATCAATCTTGAATAATTTATTATCAAGGCTTATTTCTAGACTCAAATTGTCTACAGTTTCACGCCTATTTAAGTAAGGTCAAATGCACAATCTCTTCTTTTTCTGTTTCTTTTTAAAACAATATAAGCTGCTGCGACAAGTGTGATTTCGTCAGCCATTGTTGCCGGTTTGTGTAGCCCGTTTAGGAGTCTGCATCATGGGCCATACTATTGCAGACATATTGCAACACATTGCCCAGCCATATATTGTTCGGCCATCAGCTGCAATAAAATATTTTTGTAATGGCCGGGCAATTAGTTGCCAACAGTGCAGCCATCAATTGCAGCAAAACATGGCCCGTTTAGAAGCGCCAATACAAAATGATAAATACTACGATCGGGCCATGACGTATGCCCTTTTAGATTCCAATATTTCACTTATATAGTTTCGTTAATGATTATGTCATCCGCACAAACAAACACTTAATGCTTAATCTTTAACAGTCTCGGGTTTTTAAACCACCGGGAGCTTAAAAAGCTTTTAACACTTGCATAATACAGAAATACTTTCGGTAGAACGTCATCAAGGTACTGCCGTCGCCGCTCCCCTGGTAAACATTATTTTATTATATCTCGACGTTAATACAAAACATCACTTTTTTTCAGTTGAGCTGCAAAAATTATAACTATATTTAACAACAATGAGCTAAGGAATTCCTTTAGGTTCGTTAAGTTTTGTGAACATTAACAAAAGTCTAAGTGAATAACGGAATGTTTAGTTTAGCCGATCAGCTTAGACAATATTAAATCAACTCAAACCCTACATAGTATTTATAATTAGATATATACTATGTAGGGTTTAATTAAGGCGCCTTCGCTTTCACACTATTTTCATGAGTGTTAATAAAATTGTAATTACTGGATTTGTTATTATTTTGACACTTCATTTGAAAAAAAATTGACTTCAGAATATCTTTTAAACAACAATTACATTTTATTGTTATATTATTATACAACAAGGCGTTTTACTTGATTGTCGTTGGTCAGACCGAAAAGATTTGAGAAGTGCTTTCTACCAATCTCAACCGTCATAATTTCGTCTTATGTTATACATTCATACAAATAGGTTGACAAAGTGCTACTAGCTCATCTGACCCGCCCTAGCACTCTGTAACTTCCAATAGTCCTTGCGATCCCAACTTCTATGTTGAGTTTTTTTAACGCGATACCAAGGTTGCATCAGCGATACTGAGATAATTGTATCGAAATTGTATTGGAAGTTAGAGAGTACCGGCGCCGGTTTGCTCTCTATCAAGAGAAGGTATACTGTGTAGACTTCTTTAAAAACTTACCAGATGCCAGTACTGACGTAGGAAATTTAATACGTGGTACAGGTGGTGATCCTAAATTTGATGGCGCTCTATGTACAGCTGAAAAGAAATGTCATACAAATGTATTAAAGCTCCTGTTACATTTACATATGTCTATTCTACCAGCCTCTATGTACAGACATACATAAAGACTGAGCACTAAGTCTTGACACCTATTTTTAAGCTAAGTACCTATTGTAGTAGTATTTAGTGTTCTATTCTATGTAAGATAAATATAGTTTATTTCATAGAGAAATAGCCGAAAGTTATACAGAAACCTGTATTCGTCAGGCGCTTGAAGAAACTAATACTACTGCATACTAGGGGAGTGCTTTTATTCGGTATTAGGTTGTAGTAGGCATGGAATCTTACAGGCTTTTCTTGGATTATGAATAACTGTGTAGTCCGGTAATGGTACCGGAGGCAGATCTTCATCAGGGGGTAGTTGGGACCGCATTGGTTGTGACGTAGATGGAAGGTAAGACCATGGAAGTTGACAATGAAGTTCCGCTGTGCTGGGCCTGAAATCACATATAAGTCGTCAAAAATATTTGTATTTTATTTAATAAAATATAATAATTTTCATTCACCGTGGCTTGACAGAACTCGTCCGATTGCAACTTTTCGTATTGTTTATTTCATTTGCTGACTATTTTTAAATTAACTTCAACTTGGTTGGCGACGCGTGAGTGAAATAAATAAGATACTATTTGTTTGTACACTGGCTGAGATCACAAGAGCTGCCTGTTATGTTATTAGTTATAAGATCTAGGTACATTTTTTTTTAAATGTATTTTAATTGTAAGTGTTGGCATATTGTGTAGTTCTATCTTCTATAAGTAGTAACTGTTAAGATAGAATAATTATGTGGGAAATAAATAAACTTATGCTATCTTAGATTTGTATTATATTTTTAGCACTTATTTGCACTATAATTCAGTAATGCGTGCGTTAATAAAGCGTGGGTATTAATAGTTAAAGTTAGAGTTAGTCGGGACTAACCTCTAACTAGAAGCTGCCGATTATCAAATCCAATAGATTTTTGACCTACACGGGTCAAACTTAGCGCTAAGTATCATTCGTAGTATCATCTCACTCGTATTTCCTTTAAAAACATTGATTGTTGCGATCACGACATTTATTTAAAACCTATTGAATAATCATCATAATTTTAAGTAAGTAAATGCTAACTTTTTGCCTATCTTCTTTTCTGGAGCAGGAAGTGGTTGCATCGAGCTAGAAGACGGCTGCCTATGCGCAGCTGTCCCCACAATTGATATGTCAATACTGTTTCTTCGGTCCTGAATATTTTCTTTATTTTCCGTTACTACCGGCGGAGTTATTATATCTGCAATGAACTTTACTTTTCTGAAACAAAATGGTTATTTACATAAGAAATAGAAAGAAAAAAAAGAAAAAAAAAGAAGAAAAAAGAAATTATCTTATATTTCAAACCGCATTGGTCAATTGAAAACAATTTCGAATTCAGAAAAAATACATAACTATTTTCCAGATAAATAATTATCAGAGAAACTGATAAAAATGTGTATCCCATCCCACATATTATTATTATTTAAAAAAAATTAAGAGACCTATAGGTCTCTTTCTTGGTTTTTAGTTTAGAACAAACTTTCATATTTCAAACTAAACTTGTTTTGATCTATACGTATTTACATAAAAAGTGAATGTAACTGAATGTTTATATTGATTTATAATATGTTTACTATTTTTAAATTTACATATAATGTTTCATACACATATCTGGACTAATGCTAAAATTAAAAAAAAGGATGCGTGTACTTACGTACGCGCCTAAGAAGTTATACTTCTTTGGCATTATTAAAAATAGTTTTTGATTGCATGCAAATAATTAATTACAATTAAATAATCAAAAAATGGAAAAGGAGTCATTACGAGTATACTCAATAAAGTTCAGTTTACATTTGAAAAATTAAATATTATAAATAAATATTTATTATTATTCTCTTACATTAAGTGTAACATAAATTCTATTATTATTCGAATGTTGTTTTTAAATTATGTCCAATGCCGTAGCATCTTCCGTGGGCAACTTCATTCTGTTAATTTTGTGTCACGGTGCACGTGCATCGTAAAATTTCACTCTCATCAATTTTTCATAACGCGCCTAAAGAAGTATAACTTGAGAACAAATACTCGTATTTATAAACTCGTAGCTTAAAATTTTATCGTTGAACTTACTTATCCATTTCTGAGTCTGTTTTTCTTGTTAAAGTGGGGCGCGGTATACGATCCACTTCAAGATCGTAACTTGTTCCACTTGTAGAGACGCTATCTTCAAAATTTGGTGTGTCCCTTCTAGCATACAGCTTAGTGGTGGACGGTGCCTCTGATATATTATCCGCCTATAACAATCACATAACTACTAAAAAACCAACGAGTAGCGAGGATATAGGTTCGTTTAATAATTACAGTAATTCGGACGATGAGGCGGAATACGAATTTCCACCCGTATCACCTCGACCACGTCCGCCGTTAAACAACTGAGCGTTTTTAAAGCAGAACCAGCTGCCCACTGAAGTATTTCCGAACTGATTCAACTTAGGGTCCTTCAAGAAAAGATCGTACCAATTTTTTAAATTATGGCTATGCACTCTTGAGTCCTCTGGCATTGAGAGTGTTCATGGGCGGCGGTATCACGTAACATGAGCCTCCTGTCCGTTTGCCCCCTGTCCTGTAATAAAAACTAAACCAAACTTAAAATGTATAGGAAAGTTTGGAGCTGTAGGCAAACAGACAGTCGGCTCAAAAGTAGGTATGCAAGACGCCTTGCTCTGTCGATATCATGGAACCTAGATATTAAATAGTGCATTTAAAAATCTATAGGAATTTTAGTTTACTTGATAAAATGTAACATGGTAGTATATATATATTCTCTTTTACGCGTGATTAAGAGCTTAATGTATTGGTTGCCACTTGCCAGTGCTTACAGACATATTGTGGAAAAAAACAAAACAAAGCTTTTTGAAACCGTTTATAGCCTGTTCTACTCGTTCTACGCTCTTGACTTGAGAACTGGCAGTAAATGAAAAATTTAGAAGCAATAATTTTTTTACTGAGGTTCATAAGTGTACATTGGGTGACCTACAGGAATAAACACTTTGCTTTTCGATTTTGACATATGATCGAACTTTCTAAATTACGAGACCGATTTTGACATAGGTTTTACTATTTAGATTCTGTCTGAGTAACGGAAATATAAATTGTAGAACAGCTTTAAACTTACCATGACAGTAACCTCTCGTTTCTTGATCGCTACCACTATCAAAACAATTATATTAAAGAGAAAAAAAACGCCCAGTCTTCCATATAAACCGATCATAATCCAAACAGATAATCTCGTGTCCAGCACTGTGTTACCTAATCCACTCGCTGTCGCTCCGATGTAGTTCATAATCTCATTTAAAGTCTGCAAATCATACATTAAATTATGAAAACTATGTTACGTATTTAAAAATAATAATAATAATTCAGTGGCGCTACAACATTTACAGGTCTGGGCGTCAGATTTCTGTATCTGTCTGTAGGTGTTCAGCCTCATGTGCCTGACATATGTTTGCCTTCACGGTTCGAGCGAATGTTAAATGCGCTAATGGAAAGAATGTCCATTGGTGCACAGGGTGGGATCGAACCTACGCATTCAGGGTCATACCTGCCACTCTCATGAGTGGCAGGCCGAAGCCATTAGGTCAAAACTGCTCGTATTTATAAGTCGTTTAAAAGATGTTAGAATTAAATTAGTTTGTAACAAAATTATTAAAGAAATAAAAAACTGCATTACATTTTTTATAATACAAATGATTTTCTCTAATTTAATTTCATAGTGCTAGTTTTTCAGTTTTAATATGTGCAATTCACATAGTAATGGTATTTACAAAAGTAATTAACAAGTTCAGTATGAATAAACGTTAATGTACGTCAGGTGTTATTTAATCTAATTAATAATATACTCACTCTAGTGAAGAACACATCATTGGCGAATATCACAATGGCGATGACATCTAATGCACAAATGCCAATTGTAGTTACTATCCAAGGCCACTTTGTCGGCGTTCTTTTATTGTTAGTCCAGCTGGCTGAAACGAAATCTTTAAATTGTCTTCGAACCTCAATGAATAATTAAATCGAATGGGTGAAAGATTTGAAATTAAGCTTCTCAGGACTAGCAAATATCTAAATCGTGGGTTATTTTAAACAAATTATCATTATTAATTTAAACTAGCTAAGGGATTTCACCAATTGAGACCGTAGTAGTCTTCCTTGCTAGTTCAATCAAACAGTTCAGATTTTAATATTATTAACTCTATTAAAATATTTCGGTATGTTTTAACTTTCTGATAAATACCGGAATTTAAAATAACAAACTGAGGTGTAAACTTAACTTAATTAAGAAATACAAGAGTTTGAAAACTAAACTATAATACATTTCATTTGATTGTAATTAAGTCAAACAATAAAATAATTGGTGCTATATTTGTAATAGAAAAGACGGTTAGGGAAAGAGAGAACAATGCTAGCATACTAGTTAAACGTGCAATTCTCAATCCAATGAATAGAGTTTTCCCAGTTAGACCCAAAAATCTACTACTTGCTTTAAAAGTAATCTTACCAATCAAGATAACACTTGCGAAGAACCAAAGGACTCCTAGACCGAGGTGTACACTATTAATATACAAGGTTCTAGTTGCTGTAAATGGTTCTGTCCTTATGAGAACAAACGCCTGATTGCTCACTTCAGTAAGAGATTGTCCTATGTTCACTCGCTGCCCACAAATAGCTGGATCTAGATATTGAAAATTGTATTAATATTACCCTATTTAAAGTAATGCTCCATTGGTCTTTAATTGTTAATTTTTATCAGTTATAAAATTCATTTATTTAATTATTCTTATTTATTTATAAAAACACTCCTGCCCTAACAGGCGACCCTAAATTGACTTAAATTTACAGATGAAAAAAAAAAGCAAACATACCAAATTAATTAGGAAAAACAAAATTACATAAAGAAAAATACAATTAATTAACTAACCACTATAGGCACTAACAAATAATATAACTTTTGCCAGTTCACTCAATGGACTATGAAAAAGGTTCGTTAACCTATGTAATTTGTTAACTAAATTAATACACCGAATCATATGTGCCCTTTTCGGAAGGTTAGTCCTAGTTGTACACAAGAAGTAACGGCGGACAATGTCGCTTTCTGACGTACCCATCAGGCATATTAAAGCTAAGGTACTGAAATACTGTCCTTGCCATGTAACAATTTTATGAAGTACATCACAAGCGCGAATTCACGGCGTACTCGTAGCTCGTACCTCACTGAGCCAAGAATAAATAAGGTCGGATATATGAGTGGGTAAAAAGGGAACACACCGTACATCCTAAGATTTCATCTCAAAAATTTGTTTTGTACTCCCTCCAACATCACCTTATAGTTAATTTCATATGGAGCCCAAATCCCTGAATTATGCTCAATATGACTTCTCACAAGTTTAGTATGGTGTGGAATATGGGGTTCACTTCGTTGGACGACCAATCTATTGCCAAAAGCCCCAACACGCCTGAAGTGGTATACTTACTATGGTAATACAGGATTTTGATGTAAAGCAATTCTGGTAGATCCTGAAGAAAGTCAATCAAGCAAAAGTATTGCGCCAGAGAGAGTGCGCTCATTACTATCTGCACCGCTGCCTGCGTCTGCAAGTGAGATTTATCATTTTATGAAAACCAAATCTGTCTTATTTGAGACAGATGAGTAATTAAGTTAAGAGTGAATTATTTTTCTCAATAAAGGGGTTGTTTTCTTTATATGGAATACCGCAGTGCCTATTAGAATGTGAATTATAGTATGTTATACATAATACGAGTGTGTAGTAAAGCGTTATTTGAGTAGAATATGTAATAATTTTTATCGCAAATAATGGAACTGAGAACGATGTTAATACATATACTATAGTTTTGGTTAAGACGCCAAAGCACTTGCATCGTTTTCTGTCTATATTGACATAATATGTTAACTCATGAACGTTACTGTAGTTTTCCGAAGCTACAGAGATCGATATGAGCTGACCTGGAAAACGTTATTTGCAATATATTTATTTATTAAAGTTCAACACCTCATATATAATCTATATCTAAGGTATGTTACAAGCTATCTTTTTTAAAATATAAAACAACTATGGTAAAATTAAATTCTATTTATTAAATTAATAAAATTCTTTCTATTTTGACATGTGTTTTTTAATGGCAAATCATTCACTTCGAGGGGTGGGTCATACTTGTTATTTAGCGGTGTGAAAAATATTTATTCTCAGACTTACAGAATATACACAAAATGTATAAAAACCTATCAAGGAGTTTATCTACAAATACGAGCACTTTATTTATATAGATATAGAGTTTTATATATGTAGCATGACTGTACGTAATAAATAAGCTGTTTTTGTCTCTATATATTATTGTAAATCTATATATATGTATTGTAGCTCCACGATGCTTTGTTTATTTGATTACGAAACTATAAAAGTATTAAATAATTTAACTCTCAACGTAATTCTTAAGATCAGCGAAATTATCAATGGAAAGTGATATAGTTATCAGTGTTTTGAAATGACGTCCGAGTGATCGTGGTGTGTTCTCGTCTTGATAAAGTATATATCTAAGAATTTTTAAATTAATAACGATAACGCAGATTACAAATGGCTGCCACAATACACGCTGTAATTCATTTTCGCTCAACACATCTTCAACACCACAGAAACGCTTGTTTTGTTAAATTGTGTTTGACATGGGCGACATAATAGTTCCGACAGGAAAAAAATCATAAAGAAAGCTATACAAGAAACGGAAAGTGCAAAACTTAAGATTATAATGGTGCATACGTACTTGACACACATAATACATAAGAAATTCGCAAATGTACAGAACAAAAAATAGTCGTTACATTCGCTCAGCATGCTATCCAAAAAGAATTAGTAAATTAATATTTGACATATTAAAATCTGTTACCAGTTGAAGTAGTCGGTGAAAGTAATTGAAAATACATACTTCAGGAATAAATCAGACGCATTTTATCGTATATTGTGTGTGATCCAAATAAGTTATTCTTAAATTTCTGGATTTATGATGCGTTGCGACCGCTCTTATCAAACTCTGATAACATTTACGTTACCAGAAATACTTGCTCCACTTAAACATAATGCGAATTATCCTAGATCTCGCAACCATTTTTAATTTATTTTAAAGGTTTAATGAATTATACAATCAGGTGATAATTTTGCAAATTGGTGTAGGAGCCAGGTGGCCTATATATGGATATATGACTTTAGTATAGTCAAATGGCCAAGACAGTTACCGATTCGAAAATATACTATGGATTATAAGAGATCTTAAGGAAATTCCCTGAAAAAAATACTATATAACACGTTTAATATTATCTGTATAATTAATAATCAAACATTTATTCTTCCTTCTATTCTAGCCTTCCACAGCTAGAAAATATATGTTTCAGATGATATTGCCACGATAGGCAAGCAAGTTCTATCGAGCACTAGAAATATAATTGCATGAAAGAATTAATAAAGCCACTCAATCTTCGCAAAGCGGGTTAGCTGTAACCTAGTTCAATTTAATGCCAATAATAAGTTGAACTAAATCCTGTTAAGATTAAGAAAGGAAAAGCAAGAAAAAATATCTTCAATCACGATTTGGAATATAATAACAATGCGAAATTTCAAATATTTATACAATAAATAAAGGACAAAATTATATTTATTTAGGATATGTAATAATTTGATAATTTAAAACAAAATTTGTACGTTAAATCATTTCAAAAAATACACATTCAATAATGAAATGAGCTAATTTGTACCCAGGAGAAAATTTTTACATTTATAAAAATACTCACGCAACTTGCAACGCCAGCGAAGCCTACCAGACTTGCCATTTTTGAAAAACACAAAAAGGGTAAAAAAAGACTCGCTATGTCGACGAGTACCCTACAGCATCTTGAAGTATCAACTACATATCTTTAATCTCCGATAAAAGATTACAGTTTCCAATACATGACATGGCTTGGCTCATACGAATTGCATTAGATAAAAATTTAGTTTCAGTATTGTGGGGATACGAGATCATAATTAGATTTCGCGTTAAAACCTACTATAATAATACTACTAAATATTATATGTATTTTTTTTACAAAATTTTAGTTTTTAACTTATAATGCCAGATAATTTAAATAAGTAACAATACAAATCAAATTCTAGCGACATCTTCATTTTTTCAATCCGAAATTATACTTCCTACCAGGAATTCCAGATAACAATAACATCCACTAACAACCGTAAACAACATCATTTCAACCAGTTCTAGGCTGAAATGGAAAGTATTCTTATTTAAATTATTTTTAAATTAAATTATTAGAAATTATTGTGTCGAGTACCGATATTATGCGAGACAGAGAATCCTAGGGTGGGGGCTAGTGCAATTACTTTTTAACTAAACATCCTTTTTTATTCTGTATAACAAAGATTTTCTTTCTTCTTATAGTATTAGGTATTAGTTTTAGTATTAAGTCGAAACCTAATACTGATCGATTTTATTGGGACTCACAGATTACCTGTAGACCTTTAAGTTCGAGCCTAGTCTAAACACAAGCCACCCTCTCAGTCAGTCATCAAAAGTTAATGGGCCAAATACATAAAAGAGCGTAGCTAAAATCCTATGTTTTTAGCTTTATTCAGATTTTTGCATTTCAAAATTATTGACCTATTTATGGTTGACCGAATGCTCGGCATAACGTCGGTGTATCGTGAGTGCCCCTTGAGACTCTCAAGATGTTATTGATGTCCCCATATTTTTTTGAATACTATCTTGGAAGTGGTGTAGCAGATTGATTTAGAAATTAAATAAACTGGTTTTTATACTTAACGGAAGATTAATGTTATAATAAAAGAATTCAATGGAAGTCTGAATGTCACAATATATACAAGCATGTAATTAGTATAGTCATAATAACATATAATTAGGTTAACACTATTGCACACAACTGCTAGTGAATCTTGTTCCATATAAATACCGCTTATTTTCTTATAGCCTCAGTTGTGTTTATTTAACCACTGTGTGTTGATTTTAATTATGACTCAAATATGTGTAAGTTGCTTTTTCTTAGTGGCACAGTGTGTAGAACAGGAGCATGTTGAAGTTAAAGATTTTTTTTTCTAGCAATGATTAAATAATACTTAGGAATAATGTAGCTAAGTGTGACACAATTTTATAGTATCTTTGAAATGATTACTTACTTGCAAGTTCAAGAGAACGAAATATTAAATCTTACATCCTGATTTTCCTGCCGTGGACGATAAAACGTTTTTTGGGTGTATAATTTTAATTAATATATTTACTTTGGCTACCTAAGTTATTTAAATAGTCTAGATCTGATAATCAATCTGCTATTGACTTATCAACCACTCTGCCATGCGGTTGAACGGCGTTAAATTTCTCGTTTTTAATTAATAATTTTTATCCTTTTTCTAACATTTATCATTGATACGCCGCATTTATTATAGATGTTATAAATCTATTTTACTTGGATAATTTAGCTTATATTGGTAAAATAATTATTAAAATCGGTTCAGTAGTTTTAAAGTTATACACTACAAACGAAAGAAATATTTCCTCTATATTGTAGATAAAAGTCAAAACCACTAAGATTTACCCATGCTAAGTTTGAATTAATTAAAACGTACCAAGGAGCGTTCTAAAGTTTCTTTTGCAGAACATTTTTTTTTATTTCTCATACTTTATTAATCTAATAAATGTAATCTTATAGATACTGATCCTGTCAATGTGTATATATTATGCGTCAGCCGACGACAAACACATCAATTTGACATCACCTAAGGATATGTATGTATATGTTTAAAGATGTTCTTGGTATCTGGTAACATGATTTTTAATAATGATGACGACGCAGCCGCTTTAGATGAATACGATACGTACAAGAAGTGCTTATAGGAGACTTTTATGCATGCCATGTGTACGAAATAAGGCAACTGCGCCTGAGGCGTGGAGACTACAAATAATATTTTTTTAAGTCATTGATGCGCAGAAAGCTGTTATGTGCCTGATATCGCCATAATCCAGCCCTGGGCCATAAAAATCATGGCATAGATCACTAATATCTAGGTGAAACTTAACTCTGGCTTATATGGCCAATAGAGAATAACCCCGGGAGAATTCTTCTGGGGAATGTGTTTAGTATGGATTCGTTAGGAATTAAAAACTGATTTCCAACTATATATAAAGTCGTTTTATAATAGTCAACTTGCCTTGCCTTAAGAAATGCCTATTAACATTATTGATTCATGTCTAATCCAGAATTTCGTAGTTGGAATACACCCGATTTAAATCTGATTAAGGTGACTTTAAGTTTTCAAGAATTTGTGGGGAAACATATTCACTCTTCATCATCACCTACTTTTTTTAGATAGTTAATAGACATACAAAATTAAAAAATTTTTTTTTAATTGTTGTTAAATCTATTTAATTTTGAATTAACTTTGTTCTAGGTATGTAGTTCGAGCTACTGTTTATCAAGTAGGAATTTTAACTAACAAAACAAAAGATTCGGACTTGAATAAGACGTAAGTGTAAATTAATCATTATTAATATCAATGTATTTGGTACATTTAGGGTAAGATTCTGTCAATACCTCTGTATGTAATATGAATACTCCCGTATTTCTTGTATATGTATTGAATATAGCGCTGTCTCGATAGTTAATTGTAACCAAGTTTATCTTTATGTATTTATAGAATTAAAAAAAGCGAATCTGAGAGGATTCGCTTATTTTACCAACCACGTTAGCAAACCTCATAGCATTGCTGTTATTGTAATAAAAATCTGGAATGATTTTTTTTTGGGAATTAAAATTAATATAAATCAAGTATTTGTTAATTTGAGTGACTTGGGTGAACGATAGAAAATTACGGAATAGTAGTTATATATGTAGGTAAATTGTTCTGTGATCAATTGGATGATTTGTTCTCGATCTTTCGCAGTGGTCAGCAAGAAGCGATAACATTCTATCAGAACAAAGGTACTGGAATAAATCTTAATAATATACCTGCTCCTCTGGTGACTAACGTGACTGCTGAGAATATAGTGGGAGTTGCTCCAGCCAATGCTCCGTTTCCACTTAATATGAGCCTATTAGGTAGGTATTTACATATGGCTAGGACTCTGTATGTATATTGTTAAAATACAAAAATCAGTGGCGCTACAACCTTGTTAGGTCTGGGCCTCTGATTTCTGAATCTGTTCCATCATCATTTTTCAAACTAATAGGCAAGTAGGTGATCAGCCTCCGGTGCCTGACACACGCCGACAACTTCGGGTCTAAGGTTTAGCCGGCTTGCGGTTTCCTCGCGATGTTTTCGAATGCGAATGTTAAATGCGCACATAGAAAGATAGTCCATTGGTTCACAGCCGGGGATCGAACCTACGACCTCAGGGATGAGAGTCGCACGCTGAAGCCACTAGGCCAACACTGCTCATTATATCATATATTATGTATATTATTACATATGTTAAAAAGCGATTACAAATAAGCAAAGATCGAATACCGGTACAAATTTAGGTTCTGGTTCGCTTCGGGTTTAAACAATTCGCGGTTCTTAATAAGGGTTCTAATATATCGGTTCTGTAGAGTGCAGTTTAGATATGTTAAAAGCGCTTATGTCAATTCTAGACTATTTTAATCCTATAATACTATAACATATATTGTATCATATCTTAAAACATTTAATATTTATTAATATACAACAACCAAATTACAGAATATAAAAGTAATACCTACATAATAACCTTAAAAAAATATAATACAATAACTAAAATATATTATTAAAAGGTATAAAATATTGTTATACGTGTTAGTCAAGAACAAAAAAAAGGCTTAGTAAACACTTTTAATACAAATTCTTCTAAGAATAAGTTGCCTCATCTCAATACGATTTAATGTACTTGCAACTTGGTAAAATGTATGTATGTTTATTCTAGGCAATGCTACAGCTCTACAAAGATTACCCCGGGAAGTGGTTATACCAGCCAACATCACGAAGGCTTCACTCCTAATTCCAGCGGCTGCTGGGGTCCAGTCCATCTCTCTTCCACCACTTCTATCCTTCAATAATAATATTTCCAAAATACCTGTACCTCTCCCCAATGTATCTGTTGTGAGCTACACAAAAGCCAGTACTCTTGTTAAAAAACCTTAGCAACCATATTTTTTAACATTAAGCGCAAATTCTTGAAAAAGAATACGGACTAGAAATAAATAGGAATATTTTCATATCTCTCGCTGAATACGACTGTAGATTAATTTAAGATAACCTACATTTCGACATAGAACCATGCAAGCTGTATGAAAAATCTAACTCAAAGTAATAATGAAAGTCAAGTTAGCGGTTAAAGTATATTTACATATTAATACGTGTTTGTATGGAGCTTGTAAATTTGAAAATATGACCCATGCATTATTTTTAAATTGGCCTTTAATAATTTAATTACGACTTAGACTAATACAATGTTTTTAGGATATTTGTGATTAACGTCCTAATAAATTTAATAAACACGAAAGTCAATATGTTTTAATGCACTAAACGATAATTATTTATTCATATAAAAACACTTTTTACAACTCTCATGTTATTTAACCCTATACAAAACAGCGTATACCATAAAAATTCAATAAAAATGAAACATAATTTTTATTTATGCCGTGCCCTATTGACCGGTCTACTCGTATAGACCACCATGGCTGTGCCTCCATATCGGGCACCATAACAATTACAGTTAGACCCATACATGCGACGCTTGCGCACTCAGCACGTCCTCAGTGCGCATGTCTACAAACAAACAAAGGACTAGCAGTAGCAACGGTTCCCGCAAAAGCGCGCATGCGTTCTATCACCTAATGATTAAACATAACCCACCTCGGCGTGATGCTGCGTTTTTGGTCGGATTAAAGTTTAAAATGGTGGCATTTTATTTGGAAGGATATTAGCAGGTGAACTCGTGGTCAGTGTCAGATGGATTTCACTAGGGATGAGTTCGCCAAAGCTGAACGAGAGATGCCAAAGTGCTATGAGCAATGGTAAAAAACACTTAAGCACCGAATCGAAGGAAGATTCGCTGGATAATTCTGTAAGTTCTTTTTATGATAGGCAAGTTTGTATTACTCGTATAAACGACTTTTTTTATGTAATTTTTAGTGCGAAGGTTAATTTATTCATAATATGCGATATTGTATTTTTGAAAAATATTACATATTTTTCATTTAATTGATTTTCATTCACGATTACTGTACGATATTAATCATATGCATTTAACATCGTACCAAGTGAATTTATTCAATACATCATCGGAACAATGACCTGCTTCCCATTGAAAGTAAGTTAAGTCCCACAAAAAGGTGGTATCTATGGAACAGATACCTAGTTTTTGTCCCTTGCCCCATCGTCGTCTCAATTTTTTAAATGTAAGCAATAACAGTGCAGTATAAGTAGTCACAACCAGTTCGCAGTAGTTGGAATCACCAATATTAAATAAAGTGGAAATCGTATTACAAGCGTATAAAAAAATTGCACAAAAATTTATATTTCTGTGTAACCATCGCTTTGTTACTGGAAAATAGGAACATTTTATGAAATGTATGGAAAATTTTTACTTTCGCGAGCGAGCTTTTATTTTCATATATTTCAAATGGAAAACAATCCGGGTTTGTGTTATTATTTATTGACAATGACCCCAGGAATGACCTAGAACGTAGCTACAGAAAAATGCTGTGTTTATGAATAATCCATTGCTTTTATCGTCAAGGGTTCAATAAAATCAATAAAGAATTTTCGCTTAGTTTAACTTTTCGGCTAGCTTCATGTTTGTGTTACTGTATTCAATTAAAACAGTTTAAGAAATATTAATGTAAGATAATAATAATGTTTTAAAAAGTGTTTCTCAATCTTTTTTGTGCCTTTCTCCACCTTAGCCTTTATTTTTAATATTAATAATTGAATTGTTCACTTAAGAAAATTAAATGGTAGGTTTTAGGAAGAAAACACTAGGAAATTCTTAACGAAACACAATAATTAAATTTGCAAAACGTATAAAGAAACACGTCGAGCCATTTTCGAATTTTCCACCTTTAAAATATAAGATTTCATTCAGACTGGAATGCTAACAAAAAAAAATTCCAACCTTTTTTATTGGAAAACTACGTAAATCACGATTAATTAATTTCATTCAATATATTTACCAAAGACTTTGAAACTTGTGTACGAAGCCCGAGATAGGTTGCGATAGCAAATTTTCTGATGGGGGGCTGTACGTCCATTGATGATGATGACTAAGCTTTTTTTATGTAATGTTTTTTTATAGATTAGAGAGTCAATAAAATCAGAAAGAACTGGTAAATCCGAAGAAGACTGTCGTAGACGCACAATAATTGTAGAAAAGAAAAATGGAAGCTACGGTTTTACACTACAAAGCTATGGGATACATTATAAAAAGGTGAGAAAAATAATATAGGTAAATATAGGTAAATAGTATAGGTAGGTATATAGGTACCCCACTACTAATTTTCAGTAGCCGCCTCTGCGCCAAAGCCTCTCCTTAACCCCTTTCATCCTATCTCTGCCAAATATTATATAAAGTGGAAATATGATAAAAACATTTCATCATGTTTACATAGTAGAATACATTAAGTAAATACTTATTAAAGATATTTTCAAATATAACTCAACTCTTGTTTTAATCAGGAACAAGAGATCGAGGTAATCACTTATGTGGATCATGTGGAGGCTGAAGGTCCGGCAGCACTCGCCGGTATGCGTGAAGGTGATGTTATTCTGTCCATCAACGGCAATGACGTGGAGAGAGCTGACCACACAGCCATCGTCACTGCCATTAACGCCTGCGACTCACGCATGCGTATCGTTGTGATATTTGAAGACTGCGTCCGTAAAGTTGAACTTCATCTTAAGTATATTAACATACAACGAACTCTTCAAAACAAAATGCGGGAACTAGAACAACTATCAATCCGGGAAAGGCAAGTATTCGATTCCAACTGGAAAACCCACAGTCTGCCCTCGCAGAAGAAGAAAAACTCTCCATCGGATATTATCTCAGACTCTGAAGAACCCGCCGCAGACAATATTAGCTCTTACTGCCGACCGACTCTATCGAGCGAAAACGTTACCGCCGCTAAGCCTCCTCAACCCAACGTGTTCATGTACCAATATTTAGACCCCCGATACGGTACGTGTATTATACAACCAAATATCCACTCCGGTAGCTTCGTCATTACAGTTGGTTCACCGCGAAACCGACGTGACTGCCATCACTATGTCGTGAAAGCGACAGGCGAATGTCATCGTGCGTCAGAAGCCTACAAGGTTTCAAATGGAAAACATAGCAAGCCCCACAGGAGTCACAACCACAGCTGTGCTCCATGTGTTCCCACATATAACAACCAAGACGCAAACAGTCTAGAAGCTTACGATCTTGCTAGCCCTTGCTGCGATCCTCATTGCGTACCTAATGCTAGGAAGAAAATCAGGAGAAAGAAGGAATGCTCAAAGGAGCATAAACGAAAAGAAAAACAGCATGTTGACAAATCAACTCAGAAGACTGAGTGCAATCATGTTCACGCAAAAAAAGTATGTACGTCAGGACATTGTTCCGGAAGATACCGGTACTTGACCACGGAATCGACACAAACGAGCCAGTGCAGCCTTCAATCGTACGCCACGAGCAACGCCACGGTTCCCTGCGATAACTCTGTGTCAAGCTACAGTACTTCACTCAGCAGTGATACCTTGTTTTGGGAGAACGATCGTTCTGAAGCTAAATCTTCTCCAAAAATTCAATACCAAAGCGCACACCAGCACGTAAAGCCCAAATCTTGGGATAATCTAGCTACGAAAGCTATTGGGGGCTACGGTTTCGGTTATGGCTATTTAGACACAACTACGAAACATTCAAGTAGATCTAAAAGTCACGGTCGAAGTCATAGCGGTCGCAGCACTCAGAGTCACCATGACTACCAACATCACCCGCAGGAGAAGCATTCCCATAGACAGAGTGGTACACCACACCACTACCAGACATATGTCAGAACTCACAGCCACAACTGCCAGCCTACTAAATCAACGGAAAGTTTGATCGTGGTACCAAAATACCAATTGGAAAGTAGCGGTTCAGAGAGTAGACTAGCGTGTGAATGTGAAAGCAATGTAGATTATTATAGACGAGGCCCCATAAAGAGCCCCGCCGAAACTCACTCCAACTATTACGGCCAACGATTCGTCTACCCCACCCATACTTATAAGAAAAAAGATTCGAATGTTAGTTCAGAAATAACGAGATTATAATTATCACGAAGCAACTGCTCACATTAAAACATAAGTGCATTCGAACGACCTCATTTTTTGTGTTATTGGTGCCGAATAAGTGGGATAACTTGAGCCGCCTTGATTGGAAAATGGAAGAAATAGCTAGCCAAGGACAATATTAATTAAATGTCCAAATGAATTTTACACCCGCTTTAAACGATCGCATTCCCTCTGTTTAATAATCGTAGATTTAAGGTAAACCACTTACAGCTTTATACTCGTTGATTTATAGTTTTGATTAAAAAAATAAAAAGTTTGACTCAGTTTTATTTCACATACTTCACTCCTTTAATTGTATATTTCTAATTTATGGTTCCTTCCAAACGCACGACCTCAAACTCACTAAAGTTTGAGGTCGTGAGTTCGATTTATGTCTGCGCAATAATTGACGCAACATTTGGGTACACGCTAGGTATTAATGAATCCTATATCAGATGTCATACGTAAAACCGCAAATAGCACACATACCAAGAAATTCGCTAATCAAAATATTATCTTTACTTCCTCGTGGCTATCGCCGAAATTCGGAGCGTGTATCTTCGAGTTCAGAGTGAGGTCAGATGAGAATTGTCAGAGTGGACAAGACAGGCATGCGGGCAACTCGCGCGAGCCTGCCCTTAGTGGCCCTTGTTTTCCTTTTTACACAAACGCATGCGCAGGTAAGACTATTTCTATATTTATAACACATGCGAAAGCCTTTTTATTTTTAAAATAGACTATTGTTAAATTTAATATCAACTCCAGAGGTATTCGTTCAAATATTATACGTTAAACTATAATAATTGAAGCATGGCAAAAAAAACAAACAGTATGTTGGCCGTCTTCCTAATGTAATTTTGAATTAGAACATTGTTTTAAATCTTCAATATATCTCTAGCTTAATAAAACTAAGCTTCTTAACTATTTCTTTTTAAGTTTTGAAAATACAAATTTTTACTTTATTAATTTATAATTGAAATAGGAATTATTATATTTGATTTTATTGAAACAACGTTGCAATATAAATTCTTCAAAGGCAAAATAAGTTTTACGTAGACCTATTTCATTCTACCTGACATAATAAAATCATGTTAAATCGACAGTTTTCTTCCTCAAAATTGGTTTAGAAATGTACTTAAATAGGACTTACTTAGACTGAAATATACTTCAAATCACAAAAAATAAATCACTCTAAGTGCCCCATCTCTCTTTATTCAGCGTATAATTTAATAGGAAGAAACCTTGAAACCTAGCGGCTTCTTCTAAGTGATTGGTTTATTGAATTCCCGGCGAAACTTTATTATGAAACGGTTAAAGTTGATACCGTGTCTGTTGTAATGGTTACCAATCTTTTTTACAGAAATAAAATCTGTATCGAATCCATGGTAACAAGCATGATGGTATAACTAGGCCGTGTTTGTTAAGATTTTTGAGGGCTTTTAAAATGTCTTTTCTAAAGGGGATGTTAGTTAGTTTTTTCTTTGTGACCCACGACTCCCTTTATCCTAACAGTGAACTTTCGCCATACCCGCCAAGTAAGAAGGTTAAATAGTCGGCCTATACTCATAACCAAACGGGATAATGCCGAGAACAAATCACAAAATTGTATTGTAATTTGCTCCAACTGGGAGTCGAACTCTAATTATCACGACTCTTTTGCATTCAGAGTTCAAGGATTTTTTATATAACAGGGAAAACGCAATGGTTCACTTGATGTTAAGTGATACCGCTAGACAGACACTCACATTGCCAGAGGGCTCGCAAGTGCGTTTCCAGCCTTTTACGCTCTTGTACGCTCTTTTCTTGATGGAGCCTAAGTCTTTGATTCAGAAATACTTCAGTGGCGCCAAAGATGGTGCGCGGTAAAAAAACTGCCTTGAAAAATTCTTTTTTGTGAAATGACGGACGTCAAGCTAAATTCGCAAAAACAAAGCTATATTTCTTTATAATGAGCACATTACATTGAGTCTTTTGTTGAAAATAATCTAATTTTCTTTGAAGTTATGCATAAAAGCTTCTTTGTTAAGAATTGCACACTTAATAGCCTCCGTCATCTTTGTTCGTTTAGCTTCATTAGCGAACTGCAATTTTTTAACGAAATGAATATCTAATTCCTTTTCTGTATATTCTTTAAATATAATCGACTTAGTTATTTAAATCTTGCAAAGATCACAATAGTATCGTAGAAATCGAATAACATACAAATGAATGCATGTCTAACACAATATATAAATCATTTAACGCTATTTGTATATCATTGAATGTAAAAAGTAAAAAACTCCATGAAACTCAACATGGGATTGAATTCATCAAAAATATAATATGCTTTTAATATTAAATATAGTTTATCGCATTAGAACAGGATTTTATAGTTAGATTACTTGATAGCTAATAACTGTAATAGTCAAACATTTGTATATGGTTTATAATATATTATTCATAAATAGCAGATAAAAATTTAAAACTACAAAATAAAACTATTTTATTTATTTATGAAAGTTTACAATACATTTAGTAATTGAATAGTATTATAAGAATTTTTTAGCTCGGTAATTTAAGAATCGTGTCGAAGAAAAATAATTTAATATATTATGAAATAGAGCGATCACATCGAGTATTATTTTACGAAGGTGTTATTTTTAAATTACTATTTGACCTGGTTCGATCTCAGGGGCCATAGCATATTTTTTAATTTAAAAATGAAACCCTGTCGAATTAAACCACTTTTAAAGCGTTGCATTTTAAGATTTCAGTCGACTTCTGTATATATCTCGTGAGGGGTTATTCCGCTTAGAAGCACCAATAAAAAATATTTAACTATAATATCTGCTCTATATAATATATATATTTATGTTATTCTAGAAATACATACTTTGCAAATCACATGGATCAGAAGATTGTCAATTATACTCATCGGATAAAGATGACAACATCGTAACATCACCATCACACGTGTGTGGTGCAATCAGTTCTTTGGAGTGACGAGATTGCGTTACCAATTTCACACGGTAAAAACTTTATTATAGTGTAACTTGAATGACTGTAGTGCCATTTCTTTTTTTGATAGGCATTGGGAGACTTGTATAAAATAAATTAAATGGGATTCGAACCTAGATCCATAAAGTTACACGTCTGTGTACTAAGCAGGAGTGACACGAAGGCGGCGCGCGGCATTGAATCTAAACAAGGGTTAATATTTATTATTAAAGGATATTTTACTTTTTAACTTAACATATAAAAATCAATCTTCTTGATATAAATTTCGTTTCATATTTAATAAATATTTAAATACCAAATACTACTTTCAAATTAAAAAAATTAAAAAATAAATCAGTGGCACTACAACCTTTTTAGGTCTGGGCCTCAGATTTCTGTATCTGTTTCATGATCATTTGTCAACTAATAGGCAAGTAGATGATCAGCCTTCTGTGCCTGACACACGCCGTCGACTTTTTGGGTCTAAGGCAAGCCGGTTTCCTCCCGATGTTTTCCTTCACCGTTCGAGCGATTGATAAATGCGCACATAGAAAGAAAGTCCATTGGTGCACAGCCGGGGATCTAACCTACGACCTCAGGGATTAGAGTTGCACGCTGAAGCCACTAGACCAACACTGCACAGTACTTTCAAATTGGTACATATAAAAGGGTATTTAATATGCTGCTTCTGCGATTTGGCGAATTCTGTTGCGAATAATATACTTAAAACCTAAAGAACAAATTGGCTAATACACAACCAGGCATATGTGAGGAATTATTTCGTATATTTTAGGACAACCAGATAATAAGCAAGTAAAGGTTATCACGGCGATCTGTGTCGCAGTCCGGCTTTCCGTTGACCTAAAATTATTTATTTAAACAAGAGCAAAGGATATAAATTACGAAAATAAATCCTTTCCTTAATGGTTAAAGGGACTTTTCGATTGTCATAATTTATATTTTATCCAGCCTAAATAAGTGGCTATTGTAAGATGTTTTAATTATTAACCGACTATCTTTTGTTTATTTTATGTATTTCGTTCTAAAAGTGAGCGTAAACACTTAAAGTCAAGAGGTAAAAAGTGGGTCAGCGCTTTGAACTATTTTGTAAAGGTCTGAAGAAAGCTCTCAGTTGGGTGACGTAACAAAAGCGACAATTTGTATCGCAAAACATTTTTTTTTCATATTTTCTGCTGTTAAGTATAGACTAAAGCTGGCCGCAGAAAACACAATTCGTGTATAATGTGTTTATTTAAAATTATTTATTGCACACAAATACATTTTTGGATAAGGAAACGAAATTTCACTTTTCAAACCTATGTAACTTGTCCGAAATAAAGGCATTTAATTTATTAATCATAATAAATCAATACATTTTAAAGGAATAAAGAGCTTTAGAGCTTTTTTAAGAGCTTTATCTACGTGACACATGCCAAGCAAGTCAATTGTTTTTTAATTGATACTTAATAGCGAATTTTCACTATTTGGAATATGTTGTTGTTGGTGTTTTCAACATCTCCCAATATGCTCAAGAGATATATGTTTTATATGCAATAGGAGGAAAACGGGCAGGAGGCTCACCTGATGTTAAGTGATACCGCCGCCCATGGACACTCACATTGTCAGAAAGCTCTAAAGTGCGTTGCCGGCCTTTTGATACTTCGTACGCTCTTTTCTTGAAGGACTCTAAGTCATGTTTATTAGACACCGACGCAAATAATGATTTGATGTCCCGTAATGACGTGACTTGACGTTTATCGGAGTCTTTGTATTAAATTTTATCTAATGTTTTATTATAATCATTTGTACATTTGCAAGAAGTCACGAACTGTTATCAAGGCTGCAAGTTATATTTTTATCTTTTTAAACATTAGATGATAACTTTATTGTCAACGTTGGTTTGCCTTGACCTATTTTATTGCACAATTAACAAAACCGTCTCAGTTCTAAAAAAAATTGTGTCAAGGCAGAGACATATCTTCTCCCTCGTCTTTATAATATTAAACTCACTAGGGAGACAGTTACGACTGTTATTTATTTACAACCTATAAAAAGCTGGCTGTAGATGCTTAGCGTGTTTTAGATGTATTTATAAATGTTAATATATCGTCATATATTCTTCTATGAATTTTACTTAGAAGTATCGCAGTGCGACAGGCAACTTTCTAACTTCTATTAGGTTTATGTTTATTAAGAATTCATTCGCTGTGTTTCAGATCGAACCACTTGGACTCGCTAAGGAATATACAAAAAATATATTTTGTAAAAGCGTTGTTTATGTCACCTCTGCTAATCAACACCAACCAATTGATTATTTTCGTAATCGGCATTCAAGAGCTACAAGACAGGCAACCTTCACTCCCAGAGGAAAATATCGAGGCCAAACTCAGTCACAATACTTGGCTATAGATAGAGGAAATGCAAAAGATGAGGGCAAGGCGGAGGCCCATTCTGCAGCAGATTCTTCAAGGGCAAGTGTCAGTAAGTATACGTAAAATTGAAAAACATATAAAAAAATTAAAAATCACTAAAACATTATTTTATTATTACCCTAGGTGGTAACAGCGGCATGGGCCAGGCGCAAAGCCAGTCCATTTATGATCCGAGTTGCGATGATTGCTACGGCGCACCAAGAAAGGAAGTCGAGAGCTTAAGACATCAACCGGGAAGAACAACAGATTACGGTCCGAGCTGGTCTAGCACTGGACCTGAGTATTCATCGCGTTATCCTGGAGGAACTAGGCTTCCAGCCCAATCACCTGATACTTCCTTATATAACCCTGATCAAACAGGTTTAAATAGTCCAAATGGATATGTAGGTAGTAGTTACAGACCAGATGGAAAAATTATACCAGTGTCTGACAATCAACGAACCGGTTATGGCCCTGGCGGGGATAGTAATGGCTATGGTCCATCTTATAATTATGGTCCTCGAGGCTCAGGATCCAGTTATCCTGGCGGCAATGGTTATGGACCAGGAAAAGATATCCAATCAGGTGGAGTCGGTCCAGATAGACCATATAGAAATGGCGAAATTCCCTCAGACAGATTTGGAGGACAAACAGACAGGTCTATCCCAAGTGGCAATTTTCCTAAAAGTGACACAAACCCATTAAATACAGGTAATAATTATGGTTTGCAACAGAATGGCTACCCGGTTCAGGCCGGTGGTCACAATGGTATGCCTATACACGATTTAAATGACCAAACCAAATATCCAACTCCAGATGGCAGGGGCGAACAAACTTCACGGGGAAATTACATACCAAACGTACCAGGTCAAACTGGAAAGAATAATAATAACATGCAACACTATCCAAATAATTATAATCAACCTACTTCCGTTAATCCCAATGATGGTTCGTATTATAATCCAAGACCAAGTGGACCTTACTCTCCAGGACAAAGAGGAGGAGAAAGTTATGTACCGAGTGGGTCGTCTTTACCACCTGGTCAACTAAATGCTTTTAATCCAAAAACAAGCCCTGATAATGTACTACCGGGAGCTATCGGCCAAGCACTTGTTCCTCAGCAGTCTCCAACAGGTATAGCTAATTATGATCGGAACAGATATCACCCTGGTTCATATGTGTCCGGCGACACCAGGGGGAATTGGCCCCCTACAGGCCCATTCCAAGGGCCTGATGGAAAAACTTATGTTTGTTGTGAAGTACCTGGAGCGACAAAACTACAAAGTGCTTATGGTCAAAATAGTGGAGGCAGCCCCAACAATCTATTAGCTCCAGAAATAACTCAGCCTGGAGGAAAATATGGATCTGAAGGACCAGGAGAAGGTCATAATGTCCAAAATGGACCTAGACAATATAGTCCAGAACATGTAAGTGGTTTTAGACCGGGCGGAGAGTACCAATATCCAAGTAGTAAATATACTCCTCTAGTGAATCAATTTGTTCCTGGAAACGCTGGCTACGATGCAGGTGGAGAGTATTATCCAAGGGGTCATTATTTACCTGGGAGCGGATCACAATCAGGCATCGTAGGTCCAGGCAAGCAAGACACCTCTAGAAGTAGTCCTGGTACAGGAACCGGTGGACATTACATTCCTGGGAGAAATGGAGAACCAGGAACTGAAAATCTTGGAAGTCATTTCTCTCCTGGAAGTAGTCCAGCTACAGGATCAGGGAATAAATATATTCCTGGAAGAGATACAGGTTCCGGAACTGGAGGCCCTGGAGATCAATACTCTCCAGGTACTGGTCAAACTACAGGATCAGGTGGACAATATATACCTGGAAGAGACATGGATTCCGGGACTAGAGGTCCTGGAGATCAATATTCCCCTGGTACTGGTCCTTCTACAGGATCAGGTGGACAATACATTCCTGGAAAAGGTATAGGTTCCGGGACTAGAGGCCCTGGTGATCAATATCCTCCTGGTGCTGGTCCGTCTACAGGATCAGGCGGACAATACATTCCAGGAAGAGATATGAGTTTCGAGACTGGCGGACCTGGAAGTCAATATTCTCCTGGTACTAGTCCTTCTACGGGAACAGGTGGACAATACATTCCTGGAAGAGATATGGGTTCCGGGACTGGAGGTCCTGGCAGTCAATATTCTCCTAGTACTGGTTCTACTACAGGATCTGGTGGCCAATACATTCCTGGAAGAGAAATAGGTTCTGGAACTGGAGGCCCTGGAGGTCAATATTCTCCTGGTACTGGTCCTTCTACAGGATCAGGAACACAATACAATCCTGGACTAAATATAGGTTCCAGAACTGGGAGCCCTGGAGGGCAATATTCTCCTGGTCCTATTACAGGATCAGGTGGACAATACATTCCTGGAAGAGATATAGGTTCGGGGACTGGAGGCCCTGGAGGTCAATATTCTCCTGGTATTGGTCCTTCTACAGGATCAGTTGGACAATACATTCCTGGAAGAGATATGGGATCCGGGAATGGAGGCCCTGGAGGTCAATATTCTCCTGGTATTAGTCCTTCTTCAGGATCAGGTGGACAATACATTCCTGGAAGAGATATGGGTTTCGGTACTGGAGGACCTGGGAATCAATATTCCCCTGGTGCTGGTCCTTCTACAGGATCTGGTGGACAATACATTCCTGGAAGAGATGCAGGTTACGAAACTGGAGGCCCTGAAGGTCAATATTCTCCTGGTACTGGTCCTTCTACAGGATCAGGTGGACACTACATTCCCGGAAGAGATGTGGGTTCCGGGACTGGAGGTCCTGGCGGTCAATTTTCCCCTAGTACTGGTCCTCCTACAGGATCAGGTGGACAATACATTCCTGGAAGAGATACAGGATCCGGAACTGGAGCTCCTGGAGGTCAATATTCTCCTCGCACTGGTCCTTCTACAGGATCAGGTGGACAGTACATTCCTGAAAGAAATATGGGTTCCGGGACTGGAGACCCTGGCGGTCAATATTCTTCTGGCACTGGTCCTTCTACAGGATCAGGTGGACAATACATTCCTGGAAGAGATATGGGTTCGGGTCCTGGAGGCCCTGGACGTCAATATTCTCCTGGTACTAGTCCTACTACAGGATCAGGTGAACGTTATATTCCAAGAGGAGGTTCCGGATCAGAAACCAGTAGCTCAGGAGGCCCGTTTAATCCTGGAGGTGGAGCTGGTCATTACGATCTTGCTAATGGTGCACCTTCTGGTCGTGAAGGACAAGGGACTAATTACAGGCCTGATTCGGGAACTGGAGGTGGAAGTAGTCAGTATAAACCTAGTTTGACTGGGTCCAGCGTTAGCTTACCTAGTGGACAATCTCTCCCCGAAAATAGATACGGTTATGGAAATAGTCCTGATAAAGTAGGAGGAGGACCGAATGTCCCATATGGAAATCCTGGATCAATTGGAAGCGACGCTACTGGGCGGTATCCAAATGGCCAGACTGGCACGCAATATGAGGTAAGATTAATTAAAAAACGTAACGAGTATTATAACATAACACTTAAGTATTAGACTATTTTCAAAAATAAATCAAAGTTACTTCAAATAATGTGTAATATGTTGCATTAATTTTCCTTTCATGTAATAAGATTTAAGAGATATTCGAGTAAAAGATTTACCAAAGTAATATATTTAATACATATTAGCTGTTTAGTATAAGTAATAAATAGTATTTAACATATATAATTACGTATATATTACTTTTTTAGGTTGGAGGAACAAACCCTACATACAATAGTAAGTGTATATCGATAATAATAACATTGCATTAGTATATTATGTAGCGGTTACCTTACTACATTTCTTTAAATTTCAGATGTACCACAAAATTATGTTGATCCCCAGTCTGTCGCTGATGATGACGATTCAGAAGCAGAAGCAGTTGTATCTCAAGCAATCAATGGAACAACGGCCAGTGCAACTTCAAAGGGAGGAAATGATAAAGCGCGTGCTCAAACTCATGTACAAGGAACATATTCAGGAAGTGGTTCATTTCAAGCTCAAGCACAAATAGCTGGTGAAAACAAAGAGGCTGAAAGCGAGGTAAGTGGAGGCAAGAAAGGAGCGTCAAGTTCAGCAACTGGAAGTGGGCGTAACAATAAATCTCAAGCAAGTGTTCAATTAGGATCTGAGACAGGAGCTGTACAAACTAATTCCCAGAGTAGTGGTGCAATGCATTCTTCTAACTCACAAGTACAAGGCAGCGTTAAGGGAGGTACAGCTGACGCTCAAGCGCGTGGTCCTGGCAGCACATCGTCGCAAGCACAAATTGGATTCACCCCATACAAAGATAGTGAAAAGTCAAAGCACGATCTTCAGAAAATTCCGTTTGTCGGTGGGGGAATGGCATCAGCCCAATCAAGTGGGCGAACTGGTCAGTCACAATCTCAATTACATGGTACCTTTAAATATGGTATAACATATAATGGTGCCGCTCAGGCTGGGGCTAGTATTGATAAGGATGCCATATTTCCAAATAGATTAGCATTTGAAAAAATAGATGTCTTCAATGAGAAAGATAAGAATATAAACGTTGATCTCACTGAACCACCACCGGAACTAGAAACTGAAAAAACTCCCGAGACAACGCCAGCACTTCCAGAACTAGTAGTGGAAGAACAAAAAGAGGAAGAAGTAACAACAACGGAAAAGAGTCTCGATGAAACATTAACAGATTCAGAAATTAAATATGATGCTCATCCCCACGCTGACCATCATTCTTATGAGACCACACCATCGGAATCTACTGTAACAGATAACAGGAGATCATTCCACAATTATTATGGCACCGAATACGATACGTACACGACAGATAAAGACGACACTGACGATTATGATCCAGAAAGCGCTTTTATACCAGATGGAACGGAAGTTGATCAAGGAGCCGAGTTTCCTAGTTATGACGAATACAGAGGAGATGCTACCCATCAATCTCTACAAAGCCCAAGAAAGGGAGTAGATGTGCATCAAAGCACGGGTGGTAATACGCAACACATTATTCTGGGATCACTTAAAAAGCACGACGCCGAAATAACGCAGAAAAGTTCGGAAAGGCCAGACGAAAAAAGAATATACCAGCCTGGGGAGCGTGTGCCGGGCACAGGAGGATATACTATACCCATCGGCTTTACAGGAAGTGTGAAATCAGTTGCTTCAAAAGACAAGACGTACGTAATCGGGTCTAGGGATTCTCCATCTCAAGCACAGACCGTCACTCTTACTCCTGGCACGGGAAAAGTAAGGTATACCTATCCTTCGAGTTACGGTAAATACGTCCATCCAACGAACTTACGTTCACTCAATAGTAAACGTGATGACGACCGGTACGTTTCCATGTCTAAATCGGTGACCCGAGATTTGGACAATGACAATAATATAAGAAAACAATACTCACACACTTACTACACAAAGTCGTCCTCCTGTGGCTACTTCACTTTCACGTGTACAATGGTAAGTAGCGCCGAAGGGAAGAAGAAAGTATGTAAACCGAAAATACCAACCAATCCCGATGGTACGCCAATAAGGTGCTAATGTGCAAAATACTGATACAGTAGTTTTATACACTCAATGCTACTTAATATTGTATTTTTAATTAGACTTTGGGGAGGTCCTTAGTATTTTAATTATTTGTGAATAGATTCAATTACTGTAAAATATACTTAGGCTATTGAGGAATGTAAATAGTGTAATTAAGTGAAGATTAAAAATATAAAGATCAAATACTGTATAACGTTGATTTTTATTAAAGCATTTATAAAATACTCCCGCATAACGAATTACTTCGCATTAGTTCAGACCTAATTTAGAGCTGTAGTTATCTGTCAACTTAATACGTACGTCCATGTTGACAGAATCGAAAGAATTAATCGTAATTTCTCAAAACATCTATTCTTTTTAAGTATATTTTGAATTTATTTATTATATATTTATTGACATAATATCACCTATAAATGCAAGTGAGAAAATACTGGCTTTCTTTCATTTGCCATCACTCCGCGATAGACGCCGCCTTGCCATTATCTTTGTCTACAAAATTTTAATAAACTGGTATAATTACCAATTATTTTAAATCAAGTTATTTTCTCTTGAAACACAAGAATCACAAGACCTTTTATACGTTCGGGCGGTTAGGAGCAACGTTGGTTGTAATGCTCCTCTAAACAGGTCTCTATCTGCTGTAAACGAGGCTTTGAGGACATGCGAGACTGATCCATTTTATAACAGTCTCCATGTTTCGTTCGTTCGTTTCTTCGAGCGTAATGCTTGAATTGCGAAGTAGAAATAAATTTTTAAATTAAAAATTAGTTTATTGTCATTTACCTACTACTACACTAGCTGACCCGGCGACCTTCGTTCCGCCTAACAGTCTAATAATTTACTTAAAGTTAATTTTTGTTAACTTTAGTGAAACTTAAATTAGGATCTCATTAAGGTAATAACATTAATACAACTTTTTTTGAAAATACAGAAATGTTTTATTGCTTGCCATTGCGAAAGAAGAATGGCAGTTTTACACATTAGGCCTCTTCTCTATAGCGCCAATATTGTAATACTCCATGTTAAATCACTTTCTGATACACAACATTTCTTTTGTTGTTATCCGGCGCAAGAACAAAGTGGTAGGTCTCTCTTATATGCGTAATTTTGTCAACAGATGCTGTTTGCATTCCTAAAATTAACTAATTTATTTTTATTCGATAACCTATCCGATATTTTATTACTTACTTATGCTATTTTTGCCTTTACATTTCGTGCACACTTGTCTTTGATGCACATGCATGTTTTGTTTTTGTATGCTGTGTTCTCTTTATTGGCTTCACTAGTGCATTTGGCATTTGTCTAGCAACCGTCTATAGTAATTGCTGCGCAAGGGATAACCCGATGCTTGGCGATATCGGTTCAAATCTAAGATGTAAGAAAAAGACAATAATTTTCTTGAATAATTTATTGAATCCCATACAGTAGTTTTACAATGTGTAAACATGTTGAAGGTTTTACAATTTAAACACCCTTATTAAAATTATCAAGGTATATTTCAAAAGAACGCCGAACAATTTAATAATTCAAACAGTATCACGATGTATATAGATGTAAAACTTTCAGTGCATTTTTAATCTATATGCGGCGTTAATACATTTAATCAAACCCGGAACATACGCAGTACTCTTTTAAGGTATGAACACCACTAAGGTAAATATAAAAGCCACTAAGTTTTCTTCAGAAGTTCCTAAATTGAGTACGGCATATAACGTTTAAAATAGAATCTTTAGAAAAATCACAAAATTTCAGAATACTACAAGTCAGATAAAATTCTGTATAATTTGAACATTACTTCAATAAAATCCGCATAGTTGAGGAACACGTATAATATACTTATAATAATTTTACGACTACATGATAAGATCTATGTTAAACTCTGCGACATTCGTTTAAAAATGTGACAACCCTCACTTGTAACCACGGACGTCTAACGCGAGCTGATTGAAACTGAAAAGTCACGGACTTCGACCAAGAAATAAATAAAAATTTAATGTTTTTTTACTGTTGCCTTGACTAGTTATTTATTGGATATGCCGACCAGAAAACAAAGATTGTGACATAATAGTTCAAAGGTTTGCGTTACTTTATAGTCCTTAATAACACTAGATCAATATTATAATACGATGTTTAAATAAAACAGGAATTACGTAGTCATTTTTTCAATTAACAAACTGACAGAAAGTTCTTCCCGTTTAAATGTTTAAATTTTTTTCAGCACGCGCTAGAACTACGTCAACCATCCCGGGATTGCCTCAATTACAAAACCAATCTCCCAACACAAATATAATTATTCTTCACCTAACGGAATGTAAATTAAGTACAGTAATCACATAATAATTTCTATAAATACTGTATTCATGGCAAATTAATAACATACTAACAGGCATATCACAACAATTCTGCCATTACAAACTGAGAACCGTTTGGCGATACGACGTCACGGTATCTTACTGGCCATCGGGACCAATAAGAGACTGCTAGGCAACATGTTCAGTCTGTGAAAGTTCAGTGTACTAACGTCTTTACAACATAAATCCTGCGACAAAAAATAGCGGTAATATTACAAAATCAGATCAAACTGCAAACAATAAGTAGTGGAATTAAGTCAGTCTTATGGTGGGATTGAACTTAAAGTAATTGAGTATTAAATCTTGAGCTACCTTATATGCAACATAAATAAAACACATCTTAAACATACAAGCAGAACAAAAAACTTTGTAAAAACATATAGTTAAATTACTATGTTGGTGGGGATGAAGCTTATAACTAAAAATACAAACAACATAAAGCGTTGCATACAACCTTTTAAATAAATACACCCGACCCTTAAGAGGGTTTTTCGCATTTGCCAGGCAAAAAAATTTCATATATTGGAACTAGGTGCGAACATTAGAAAAAACAAGTATAAACCAAATCAGCTGTCTCGCTCATTATTTCACGACGCGCGCGACACAACAATACACATACACTATACAATTTTCATAGAAACTAAATCAGACATTACTGTTTTAAAACACTGTCTTCATGGCAGCGTTAACACATTTTTATAGACAGAGCCGATAAATTTAAACAGTTTATAACTAATTTAGATTTTACGATGGTTAGTTTCTTGAATAATTTCAAGGATTGAAATCATTGATTACTAAGACGGCTGTAAGAATTCCTATTGCTATTGAATATTGTTTTTGATGTTTGTGGAGAGCACCTATCAGATATGTTAATGCAATAAAATGGCAGTGTTTAAGATAGAGGCTTTATACAACCGGTGCTATTCATGGATCTAAGTAAACACATTCTATATATATACCGCTTAGTTTAAATGTTAATGGGACCGTCAGAAGATTGTCTGAGCGAAACACCTTTTGAAATATGATTCTGCGGGTAAACTAATATCAACTAACTCTGTTTGCCTAACTAATCTCGTAGACTCATTAGATACACAGATCTTTGATAGCGTGTAATTCTAATTATCTCTAAATGGCATTCATTTTTACCGCTTAGGCAAATTCAGAGACAATTTTAATCGTAAGCTGTCTAATCTGTCAACATTGTCAGATGGGCGGGTTAGTTTGCACTTGTCTCTGACTTTTATAACAGACATATTTTAGCTGAAGTTAGTTTATATGAATTAAAATAAATTGAAGTCGGTTATTGAAGCAAAAATATTTTTAATTTTTTGAAATTTCGATTGTTGTAGGAAATTTTTATGTGTCTGGCGCGCCTCTATTGCTATCAGCCTCATCTCATAAAAAACATCTTATCACCGGTAAATAACTGAGATTTCTTAAATAAATTTAATACTTTTAAGAAGGTACTTAAACTACGTTATCTTAAGTAGGCATTGATTGGTCGTCTTTCGAACCAATCGAAACATCAGTTAATTCGAAAAACAAGAAAATGAGATCATTCAAGAATCGCCATCTAGTTCTGAATCTACAATTAATTTTAGATTAAATGGCAATATTCAAATACTGTAACGAGGAACTTGGTTCAAAAATGGCGTCAATAGTGACATTGTCCCTATCAGTACACAAGTAGGAGAATACTTTGTGTGACATTCAGTCTGTCTCCGGTGTGTCAAAAGTCGGTACGTGTTTGACAGACGGGAGCGCAAGTCACGAATATCACCTAAGATGTCTCTTGAAAAGTCAAATATTGATTTCTATCTTATTATAGATATTATTCATAAAATCTAATTGCATTCTACTTAAAATCCTCATCTCTTTTATAATCATTTGACAGAAAGAGACGAAAGAGTTAATTACGAGTGCAATCAGACGGAATTTAAAGATATACTATGACTGTTAACTACGGCTGCTCCGACACTATGTGTGGGCACATTTAACTATCGGGATGTCTACATCAAATTCCATTCACTTAAATAATTTCTTATGTGATTTGTCTATATATGTACTCAAGGCGTACATAGCTCTGATAAATACATTTTACGCTACATATAAGTATATTTTTCAAAGAGAAAGGACCAGCCTTATATATTTTGAACTGGTAAATAAAATCGAATATACGAATGTAAATAGATTATATATGAAGTGCTATTAACACATTGAAATACTTTTCTTACAAACCAAATAGTTTGGTTTAAACAGTTGATTTTTAAATGAATTTTCTCGAAAACGAATTTGAAAAAATTTTAGTGTTTCAATAACATAAATTTTATCACAAAAAGTTGTGCAATTTACAATAATATAATTCGCGAACATACAGTAATCTTAGTCTAAAGTAATCAAACTCATAAAAAAAGTATTATAAACGTCAATATTTGAGTTTGTTAACACTAAATAAAGTTGAGCTGACAAATACGTCACTTCTTGCACAGAAGTAGTTTGACAGATCCTGAGTTTAACATAATCAGAGACCAAGATCTGCTCTACGTTCAAACCTGGCAAACACTACCGGATTGAAACTTGTACAATTTAGTCTTGAATTACTAGTACACGGTAAACGGCCTCCAAAAGAATAAAAGTTTTCGAAATAATCCACCCGACAACCGCAGGCAGATAGGAATTGTACTGAACCTGTGTATGGCATGGCTACTAGCTGCGTGTACGCATCAGACACGCAGAATATTTTATTTTAGGATCCGCCGCGTAAACGCTTAAAACGCTCCTTCTCCAGCTGGTCCGTGGGATGCTCGCGGTCGAATGATGTCAGTTCCAGTCCTGGAAGGTTATGAAGTAAACTTATATACAAAGTTCTCGTGTCATAGTGTTTGTAAGTCCTCTAAAACGAATTTACTGATTTTTATGTAATTTTTAGTGTATTTTTTTTTTGTGTATTGGTAGGTATTTTTATACACCTAACTGATAAGGGTGGATGCCAAATACATGAACAGATATATTAAAAGCCTCTCTTATAAAAATCCTAAAATACCGAGCCTGCAGCTAGTCTCAGCCCTAATAGAATTGGTTCGGAAATACGTTAGGGGGCAGCTGGTTCCACATGGTGGTGGTGCGCGGTAAAATATGCCTTAAAAAACGCTCAGTTGTGGAACGACGGATGTCGAAGTGATACGGGTGGAATTTTGTATTCTCCCTTGACGTCTGATGAAACTCAGCTGCCGGTATTAATTCGAACAACTCCTCTGAACACTCTCCATGGTAAATGCGGTAGAAGATGCAGAGAGACCCCACATCTCTACGTAAAATCAAAGGATCAAGCCGTTCGGAGAGGATTGGTCGACGACAATTCGAACCGCTATTCGTTGAATACGATCAAGTGGAAGGAGCTGGTACTGGGGAGGTCCCACCTAGATGTGAGAACAGTACTCCATGTAGGGCCGAATTTGAGTTATATACTTATAGAGTTGCAAACGGTGGACCTGAGTAAAGTATCTTCTCGTCTTGCTGAGCACACCAAGCTTTTTGGAGGCTAAATTAGCCTTTCCTTCCAAATGACCGCGAAACTGAACGTCGTTCTTACGTCGACCCCAAGTATTCCGATGCTGGCTGTGGCTTTAAGAGTGTCTTCAAAATGACGATGGGTATTTTTTTTGTGGAAAACGCGCAAACTTGTGTCTCCTTGGGGTTAAATTGGACTACATTTAGTCACACACTTTACGCTTAGCTGTCTTTTTTCAATTGCGTTTTTCTCGCTTTTTAACTTTACTTAAGTGTGCTATATAATTGATTTGAATACAACGGTTTTGTGACTGTAGACGTTTCCTTATCTATCCTGCTGCCGAACTTAATTTTTATTATCTGGTGGTGCTCGTCTTACGCGGACCTGTACGATATCTAGAAAGTTTATTAATTTATTTGAACAAATAACCTGCCATCACGGGTCACCCTAATGGACTAGTGTTTAAAGTTATGATTAGTTACCCCTTTCTGTAAGCGTGCTCCTCTCAGTGAAAAATGCACGAGCAGCGGGGTTGAGTGCTGGCGGGGTTGCCATGACAACCGTTCCTTCAGCGCAAAGACGTCTCGCTGCCAGCTGAGAGCACACATGACGCGCCAAGAGCGTACATTTTGAGAAGTTTATACGATTACCCGAGAGTCTATAAAAGGAAAATCACAAACATTTTTGATTAATAAGCAAGATAAATAAATAATAATATACAGTATATTCTATATTGAAAGTCAAACACTATGTTAAAATGTTCTTATTAGTAAATTAGATTTAATTTATAATACTTATTTCTAATAATAATCTACGTATAACGTTAGTAACAAATATTTTACTTAAGAAAGTGTCCAATAACACTACTTACAGTCTCTATTAAGGGGAAAGCACTGTTTTATTTATAGAACATCAGGCATACGGATGTTAAGTAATACTTCCGCCCGTGAATACAATCAATGCCAGAGGGCTCGCGAGTACGTTGCCTGCCTTTTAAGAATTGGTACGCTCCTTTCTTGAAGGGTAAAGGTTTTTATGTTGTTGTTTTTCACTTAGCACATTTGAGCCCTTTAGTAACTTGCACTAACACTAATTCAAATAAATGAATAGTCTCGATTTTTTTTTTATATCTAAAAAGTTCTTACTTGTTGGGTGAAGCTTGATTTACGAAATGCAGGTCTCTGCAAGTGACTGAGAGTAGTGGAACAGCTGTCTCTGTAGGCGCCGCTGCTAGAGCTGCTCTGTACCTGCGTTTAGGAAGTCAAATGGTACAAAATTCATAAAAATATATTCCAATAAAGTGATCTTGCAAAGCCTATTAGAATCAGAGGGCGAAACAATTCATTATATACAAATTCATTTCCTCTTGGCATCTGCCCCGTCCATTTCCACATAAGTTTAAGTATTTTTATTGTAAGATCTAAGAAACAGAAAAGTGGAGCAAAGTACTGAACTGGTGCTCCAGGTACAATAAACGCAAAAGAGGAATTTAGAAGGTGGATAGACCAAATTAAGAAAACTGGTGGTACATGACATGAGAATGGCGGGATGTGTTTAAGTGTAAAAGTATCTGAGATAAAAGACTATTATTATTTTATTATACTTCTCTGTTACGATAACAATACGATTTCAAGTATTTTATGCAAATTTAATTTCATTAAGTAAGCAGAATGAATTACTATTTACTACTTAAATTTAAAACCTTCCTAAAATGGAAAAGTCTGAAAAATAATAAATTGCTTCAAAGTGCATATATGTATATATATATATAGTAAAACAAACTGAAAACTATACTAAATGACATATTTCTGTCTACGACAAGTGTTGCTTACCAGCGATATCGCTACTTATTTATAGGTAATAAATATTCACCTCGCGTGATTCCCACTTGGTTCAACGCAGAGCTCGAGTTGTCGCAACTGCTGCACGCAGACCCCCGAAGTGCGGCTCCACTATAGTAAAATTAAAAATAAATAGAAAAAAGCATTCCTAGGTGTTTTTTTTAAAGAACAGGGGGCAAACGAATAGTAGATCATCTGGTGTTAAGTGATACCGCCGCCCATGGACACTCTCAATGTTAGAGGGCTCGCGAGTGCGTTGCCAGCCTTTTAAGAATTGGTCGAAACGGTTCGGAAATACTTCAGTGAGCAGTTGTTTTTACTTAACTTAATTTATTATCTTATTAAAACTTACAGTTTTCCTAAGCCTGGTGACAGGAATCATGTTGAGTGCGCTGATGATGGCCATAAGCGAGTTGAAATTGCCCAAATTGAAGCATTCCCTTGCAGTCATCACCCATTGCTCAATCACACGCGCTCTGTATTTGCTCTTCACTGGCTGTAAATATTTAGAAATTTAATAAAAATCACAAAATCGCCAGCGTTAAAACAAAAATGGTCAATTTCTCTCACCTTGACAATATCAGAAGCGACCAAAAAGCTCAATCTATTGAACCAATCGGCGTAGGCCTCCAAATTCTTGGTACTTTTCGTTTCCACGTGTTGAAGAGTAATTGTTTTTCCTGATGTTGAGGGTTGATTCGGTACAAAAGTCTGAACAAACTCTTCGGGGCCGATAAAAGACAGCCGATGCAATTCTAGCATCGTTAGCTGATTGGCCAGTTCCACTGGTGTTAGGCCGAGAGTTAAAACGTCTCCCTGAAAGAAACTAAGATTTTGGTACGAATTGTATGAAATTTACTTATATGTAGAACTCATTCAAAAGGAAGTCTTTGAACTCATTGATAAATGACGGCTGGAGGAAGCCTGGAAGACCGAAACCAAATACTGAACTTTATATACATTATAATTGATAATAAGTCAATTTTATATCATTTGTATTTTGTAGTAAATATCTGTTTTATAAGGTTGTAAATTTAACACGATTTTTTTTATATTCCTATAAAAACGCGAATACAGTTAGTAAAAATGAAAATACCTGCAGTAAGGTATCCGCATTCAAAACCTGCGGCACATCGGTCAATGTCTCTTCATAATGTTCTAACGCTGTTAGTTTGTCAAGCAAACGTTCCAAAACACTCGACATCTCTGCACGCACCGAGCTCATATGCTCTGCTGAGCATCTGTAATCACATTTCAGAAGTGAGAATCATTTGAGAACCTATATCATATGGAAAGGTTGTTTTTTACAAATATGATTTAATCAAATATGTATGTACAAAAAGAATGACAAATTGAAAATTATTATGGAAAATAACTACATATATGCGAGAGAAAGAGAGTGAGATCTAGAAAGACGAATTAACGGAAGGACAGAGAAGACAATTGATTAGGGAGCTTTTAACTAAAATGAAAATGCTACAAATAATTCCCTTGATGCTTTTTAAGCCTCTGGTACTTCTAAGGATTTCGATTCGACTTAAGAGCAGTGACGGCCGAGGGTGTTCAGTGTGTTACGACTCTCAACCCTAAGCTTGTATCCAAAGTCTTCCCTCCACTCTCTACCTATTGGGAGACCTCCACTCCTGGATCTTTTCGCCCCTATCCGCCATCCTTTTCTTTCCATGTCAGTGACTTTAGTTCTACGGATCTCTTCTCTTGGTCGTAATGTGAAAGAAAACATCGTGAGGAAACCGCCATGCCTGAGACCAAAAGGCCGACGGCGTGTGTAAGGAAGGTTGTTCAACAACTAGCCCATTAGAAAAAAAGATCATAAAACAGATACAGAACTCGGAGACCCAAACGTAAAAGGTTGTAGCCGCTTTTTTTTATAAAACTAAGAGAAGAATTAAAGTTAATGTACCGGCAATACCTCTGCGTGATACTCTTCACGAGGGCCATAACACGGTCATCTCGGAAGTCGTACGGGAACATGCTGGTCCAATTATCAAGAACACGGACCAATGACACCATCTCTTGGACTTCTTTTTCTGCTGAATCCTTCATTTCTGACTTTCCCTGTAAGAAATCACATTTTTCACTGTAATTTGATTCTGTGATTTAAGTCGGGGCGTAATATGCGTGAGTACAAGTCAAACTCACCACTTTATCGTAATTTCGAAAATATCTCTTGCATAATTTGGCTAAAAGCTCATGTGGCTTGATGAAAAGCCTCGAACAGAGCAAGAATGTGAAAATAAATGATTTGCTGGCCCCTGGCCGTAGAAGGTCAGCCAGAGAGTCTATTGTACCACTGACAATCTGGCCATCTTTGTACTCTAGGTCCGGTTTTTCTGTATTCACGTAGGGTAGGGATAGGCTTTTAGCTGGAGGGTTGGAAAGCTGAAACACAAAAATAATTAGAAAAAATTACTTAGTTTACTTCAAAACTAAGTATTAAATGACAAACATGCTCTAAGAAACAGTTCGAGTGATTTCCGATTGAACATTGTTACCGGAAATTACGCAACAGAGAATACGAACGAAGCAAATTTCTTTATTTCCTTCTTTCTCAGTACAAAGATTGAATGTCTTAATTTACACAAGATTTTTATTCTATTTAACGTAGAAAAATACCTGGGGTTGATCAGTTTTTTGTGTGGCGACAAAGTTAAGACCGCCGTTCATCATTAGATGCTTCACTCCACTCTCCGACATAAATTTGTTTCCTCTTACCATGGAGTAGTAGTCATCATTCTACAAAAAAAATTACAAACCTAAAATACCCCATAGCGTAGAATTTTTCAATTTAATAGAATAACAAACGAGCAGTGGGCTCAGCCGATGTGAAGTAATACGAGAACGACCTCTTAAGAGTTTGTCAAAAGCCGCAAAATTGTATAATAAAATTATCGCCAGTTCAAGTAAGGAACTCCTGATAACTACTGAGTAGTGTGTTTATAGTACTTCACGGCTTTTAAATGTTTATCTAGTTCTTTATTCATTTTCCCCTAAAAGTATTTACATGTTCGACTGTCACCGTATTTTAGTGTCCAGGCAATATAAGAAATATTAAATTTTAAGTTTTTTTTATAGCCTACCACGGTCTCTGTCGTACTTAAAAAAATTATTAAGTTCCGTATTCCGTAGGCCACTGAGCGATACGTTTCTGCGTCTTTTTTATTAATCATTTAAATTTGAAGACGCCAGTTTAGGTTTGAATCGATGTTTTTCCTTGATCACAAATGTTTTAAAAGCTCGTCAAGAAAGAAATATCCATTTCTGTAGAAATCGATATTATCAGGATAGGGCGCAAACCCACAACCTTAAGATTGAAAGTAAGATGCTTAACCTTGCCTGCCTTGCTTTTCTAGGCTTGGATTAGCGCAAATTGCATAAATGCTTCGACAGAAATTTCATACTTTAAATAATAATAGAAATAAAAATATTTGTTTTATTTACAACTATTAATATACTGCTGCATAAAAAATAACTAAAGAAGAATGCACGATAAAAGCAGAATAAATATAACGCTTCGTCAAACGTAAGACAGACCCTAGAAAGGAAACGTGAGTATAATTACGACGTCAGTAAATAGATTAGGCACCGATAGAGGCTTCGAGCTTTGTCGACACTTCCAGCACCAATAATTGAGTTAATGCATCAATGGAACGTCTTTGCGCATCTTTATTATATTACTTGCAAATTTCAACAGTCTTAAATAATGCTAGATGGATTTTGGAAAGGATAAAAATTTATTTTTAGTCCTCACTGTTAAGGCTATGTTCAGATGGCAAAAACTTGACGCGCGTTTTCAAATCGCGCGACTAGACATTGTGGTATTTTCATACAACTGTTCACATGAGCGCGCGTTAACGCGCGTCAACGCGGCGCTCAGAGAAAAAGTCTCTAGACGCACGTGATCGCGCGTTGACGCGCGCTTTGATATTAATGTAATGTCCGTATGCTGTTCAGTTGAGCGCGCGCTTTCATCGCGATCGCATGTAATTTTGTTAATTTTCGTAATTATATTTATAGACCCAGTTTGGGTCTATTTTTCAAAATTGGATGAACCCAATGTGTACGTTACGTTTTCTTTTTCTATATTTTTCTTTATAATATAACCACAAAATAATAGCCTCTTCCACGTCCATTTTCTACGTTCTACCGAACTAGACTGACGAGTACTCTCGCAACGCGCATTAGCGCTCATCATCTGAACTCTCTTCAAATTTGATCGCGTGTTGACGCGCGTTAACGCGCGTTACATGTGACCATAGCCTAATATTAGTAGAAAGGTTGAAATAGGAAGATAATTGTGTCGCCATTTTGACTTAATATTAACAATAACACACACGCACACTGTTCGCGTTTGCGGTGCCTGTCATACTTATTTATTCAGGGATAAAAAACATATTCTACTCTTGGCTAGTAGAGAATATTTAATTACGCAGCTATAATAAAATGTATTGAATTTTGCTATATGTAAGAGCGAAAGTTATGAACGTTTCTTATCGTTAATGTAAAAACCTAGTTAATGTACATTTATTTCTTGAATGACAATGAACACGCAATCAGTAAAATTCTCTAGATATTCGATTACTTACATCGTAGTACGACAGTCCAGTGCCGAGTAAAGTTGAGTCTGTCTTCAGCAATTGGGAATGTTCCGCTGGTGGCGCAGGCGCAGCCTCTGACGGCGCCGATGGCACCTTCGAATCAACACATTATGACATTATACTACATATTTCAAAGCGCTGGTACACTTTTTTTTTTAATTTTTAAAATGTTGCTATAAATATCACGTGTTTAAACTATAACCTCTAACGACAAGGTTTTCTTCAGATCACGTTGAATGTATAAGACTTTTTCAATAAGTTAAAAAAATATGTTCATATTTTAGAAAATCTGGCACTGAAGCATATTTTTAAGAGTATAATATTCTTAAGTTACTGACTCTATTTACGATAAAACATAATTCATCATTACAAACAAACAAGACATGTTACTATTACTATGCAGTGTAACCTCCATGTAACGGCCTTCGATTTAACGACAAACCCCCCTAAAGCGTCGACATCACTCGGCTATGGTTGGTTAAGCTTGTCTTCCATACAATGTTACATATAATAGCTTTAGACCAACCCTCAATAACGACAAATAAATAAGAAAAAGTACTTTTTAAGTTGCCGAAATTAATTAAAACTGCGGAACTGTGTACGCTTTATTGTCCTATCATACGTATCGAACATCTTAAGAAATCCGTTCTTTTGTTTACAAATTGGGATTGCTTGCACGTGCTTTATCACAAAGATGAGTCAATATCGCAAGTTATGAATAAAACAAGTAAAAAATACAACATATTTACTGGTGCAGCAAACGACGTCAGGCGAAAATAACAGACTACGTAATAGCGTTCAAATAAGAATTGTTTTTTATGTAATTACTAACACTCGCCTGAAAGAAACTTTTTCTTTTTCTAGTACAGATTTTTCTTCTCTCCATTTAACGACAACTCTTTGTAATGTCAAAATATGCAAAGTCCCTTGAGTGTCGTTATATAGAGTTTACACTGTATTATAAAACCTAACCAAATTCTTATTCAAATTAGAATAATTAATACTACGTACTTTCTGCCATATATATTGGAACAATTGTCTATTATTTAAAGACCAACGTATTGGCGAATTAGACCGTAAGACTCGATTGTACATAAAAAATGTTAAATCCTTCCTACCTTCACATTACACCCGCTACATGACGCCTCGTTTAGCTTGCTCGCGTAGTAATACATAGCCATCCAATGGCCAGTGCCAACCCTCGCACGCCGCTTTAACTAACACCGACCATGAAGCTTCACTGTAACAAAACAATCACTTAACTAAACTCTCATTAGTCTCACTGATTCCACTCAGAAAGATTTTTGAGCCTTCTACACCAAAATATACAGACACACCGCCTTCTACACAAAGCGTGGGCCAAGTCGCCGACGTAATCGTGCGATTGATCAATGTTTGTTTTAACAAACATTGATTTGATTGATATACACCAAGGTAATAACTCAAAATTTCAATCACTCAATTTCGTTTTACACAAACGAAGTCAAGTGCAATACAAGCGATAAAAACCGTGATCACTCTGAAAATCAAATGCAATATGCAACGAGTGTTAGCTTTAGATATTAGAAATAATCATTCAAATTGTTTTTCTATAAAAAAATCTACGGCACGTAGCAATTTAGCAAACTGACGGCCTCATAAACTGCATTAAACTTCAGGATTACTTTGAAATGATTTTTTTTAATAAGTATGCAAACTTTTTAGATTAAATTATATAAATATGGAGAAACTGGCCCTAAATCTTAAAAAAAAGCAATATTCAAAAATAGAACTGCAGTAAAACAAATGAATATAGCCGGGAATAGAAAATTTACTCGTAGTATCAGATTTGTGTGTTTTTTAAAATTGATTCTTATTGATTTTTTATTCTTTTGACAATTGAATTATTGTTACCAGCAGGATTGTTGGGTTAGCTTTTTAACTCATCGAGAGTTTCTTAACCATAATATGGATACTTCGTCCGAACAAGCTGCTCAAATTGTAGCATTGGTGCGGGAGGGCTTGGATCAACGAACGATTGGTAGATATTTAAATTTAAACCAGTCTACGGTAGAATACACAAGACTATAATACAGAAGGTTTGTGGAGACAGGTTCTTACAAAAGGAGACGTGGTACAGGCAGACCTCGAGCAACCACCGGTCGTGATGACCGATTTATTGTTACAACTTCCCTGCGAAATCGTTTCCTCACGTCAGTTAACATCAAAACAGAGCTTAATGAAGTGCGTGGAGTAAACGTTAGTGCACGAACAATAAGAAGAAGGTTAAAGGAAGCGGATATCACCCCATTTAGACCAGTAAATGGTCCAAATTTGTCTGTAGCTCACAGACAAGCTCGCTTAAGATTTGCGCGTGATCACCTAAATGGGACAGATGAGCAATGAGCCTCCGTATTATTCACAGACGAGTGTAGGACGACAGTGGCACAACTAAGAACAGCACTTTCAGAAGAATGGGACAATATTCCGCAAGATGTTTTATAACCCTAATCAAATTTATGCGGAACCGATTAGAATCCATAATAAGGGCACGTGGAGGTAATACACCTTATTACTTATTACAAAAAAAAACCCTTGTATAAAGCTTGTGTCTACTGTTAAAACCAATTTTTTAATTGAACAAATTTTCTTAAAATTTTAGTTTTTCTTCAAAAAAGTTTTAAGGTCCTTTCCAATACACAAACTTAAACTTAAGGATATGACCCTACGCTGTTTTAAAGTTAACGAACCAATCTAGACGTTTCAATTTAAATCTGTGTAGAAAGTTTGCATACTTGGTTAAAATATTTATTTCAAAGTCGTTTTTTACTTTGAGTCCGTCAGTGTAGGGGAAAAGCCGGATAGTTGCCCCACTTTTCGAAAAAGCTTTATATTTTTTAAATATGAACTTGCTGAAAATTATTCAGTGTTTATCTCGCAACATAGGTCTTTTATCTTCTATAAAAGCCTATTTTTGTATACATAATTAACAATGGTTTTGAATAAATACTGTTTTATTTCACCTCTCAGCAAAGGGATAGTTGCCTACTATGGCGGATAGTAGCCTAGCGTAGAAAATGCTTCGGGGATACTTGCCTCGTGCGTTTTTATTTTGGATAGAAAGAAATTTATATCAATTAGAGTAATATTTATTATTTATTTAACAGTCTTTATAATTTACTGAGATCTTTTATTAAGTACAATTTGAAATATTAAGAAACAACAGTAATTTTTTCTCCTTTTTCACCGGTAGTAACTGATTTAACTGCTTTAGCACCTTTCTTAATAATACTTTACTAATTTTATTATTGAGCTGGCCACCGCTTTCATCCATGTTAAATATTTTTTCTGGCTTATCCAGCAAATTATTCTCAGTTAAAATAGTTTTTAAGAGTTTGAAAAAATTTGCAACTTCTGTTCTGTTGAGACCCTTCTCTCTTTCAATTGATAAACCCTCAGCTTGTGTCAAAGTTATATCAGGATTTCTTTCAAGAAAGCTTTTTAGCCATTGAGGTCCAGCCATTTTACTCTCATTAATAAAGTTGTGCTTTAATCCCAACTTTGTCTCAATTTTTCGAAGGCAAGTGCTAAGCTATCTTCTGTCCAGTTGATGTTGATGAGGCATTTTGCTTATCTATAATAAATATATAAAACTGTGAAGTAGATATTTATTTAATTTACAATAAATTAGAGACAAAGTAAATTCGAATAAACAACAAAAAAACAGCAAAAAAATAAAATCTGTCTTTGCTTGTTAAGAAATTTTTAGTCACACTATCCGCGACAGTAAGTAGGGTCCTTTTTGATGCGGATACTTGCCCTTTTTATTTGCGAAATAAATAAAAATTATTTAGCAATAAAACATGATAAACAGTGTAATTTAAACTCTAATGCATGCAAAGAAACAAAAAGTTGACTGAAACCACGATCAGTAATAAAAATATTCAATAGAAATTACTTACCAATATAATTATAACGCTCGTCAAAGTTCGCCGCGGAAGATTTTTGCTCACACGGACAAAACACTTGGGCCTATACCGATGGCTTACGTCGCATTTAGGCCTGAGGGGCAGGCACTACTTATTGTAGTAAAGCGCCAATACAACTTATAATCCTAACATAGTTTTTTAAACTCCGGGCATGTATCCGTCCGAGGCAACTATCCGGCTTTTACCCTAGTTGGTACCAGGGCGAAAGTAAACACGACAATCCGTCGCACATCTAGACAAGTACTGACGAATGGCATCGTTTAGTTGTGGAAAGCTCTCAAACGATAACTATACATTCAAGATTATAGCATGCAAAGCCTAACTCTCCAAAGATAAGAAAAGCACAATCCTACACTTCACCTTTGTTATCGCCACAAATTATATAAAACCAGTGGATTCTGACGACGCCAAGTGTTAGATATTAAATTCGTTGATCAGAATGTGATGTATCTTCTCAGTCATTTTTAAACAAACATTAAATTGTCGTCTTTTTTAAAAGCAGTTATAAACAATTTAATATCTCGTGCACAGAGCAAGCAAAGTGAAAACAAAACTGAGAGATTATAAAATGTACGACGACAACCAATTATACTCAAGTACTAAGCTAATTATACTCAAGTATTAAATAAACAAATAATAGACAAAGTAAAATCGAATATATCGATATATTTTTTACAAGAAATACAAATAGGTTGTAGCAATAACAGGAATACATCTGATTCTTTGAGCGTTTTTTAATACAATTAGGTGATTAGCTTTCCAGGTTCACGTTTTCTTGAAAACCGAGCTAGTTTTAATAGCTACGGTTGAGAGTCGCACGCTTAATCACTAAACTAACTCTGTTCTTACAGAAATAAAAAATAAAAAATACGTGAGTACTCGATAACTTAACTACTACAATAACGAAAGTGTAACGTGATCTTTCTTAGGGTGCACATTAATGCGTGTAGAAGAAATCCCTAAACGGTCTACTACATTGCCTCAAATTACTGATAAGTCTATGAACACAGTATCGTCCATTCATCTGTGTTCAAACAATTATTGGAACCTTTGTTCTAATTACCAGCTTCGAATATTTATTCAACGTCTTTGGTCTTTGTTTTTCAAAACCAAACAAAATTCATTGTTGCATAAATATAAACTAAAATAGAAACATACTTATACATACAATACTTATACATACAATACTTAAACATAAACCAACATATTTTTTACTTAATGAAGTTATATGCTGAATCTGATGTTGATGATTAACAAGACTGAAAAAGTATTAGTTTTTTATGAAACACTACATTCATAGCTTGTTCCTTAATTTAGTTTTGTAAGTTTTATTTAATGATTTTAAACATAAATATTTTACAACATGGTTATTGTTGAACATGGTTTAACAATATTTACTTTGCGTGTATTTTGAAACCTAATAAGGTTATATTTTAGAAAACAATAATATTCACCATTAATAGATATAATAGGTTAAGAACCAGTTTGATATTAAACGGTATATATTCAAAGTTTACCAATCTTTGGAACGAATCATACTAAAAACTTTTGTCTAACTTGGTTAGACTGTGGCAAATTATAAGGTAGTTATGAGTATTTGTACCTAATTCCATGTCAAAATCTTAAATACATGTTATGAATGTGTTATATTATGTACAACAGAGTAGGAATTCTAAAATCATCCATACATTTTACAAATCAACAGGAAAGGTGTTTATGTTTTATATATTGCATGTGCGGAATTTTATCCCTAATAATTATAAATGGATCACTTATGGGTATCAGTCACAACAAAAAAGACTTAGTAAATTTGTTTTTAAACATAGATTTTTAGTTGTTTTCTTATATCAAAATCTCATTTCTTATGTGAACCGTACAATCATTCTACTAGATTATTACAACTAGAAAAAGCATATTTTCTTTTTAGGATTAAAAACTATTTAATAATAACCGTATTGCAAATGCTGTTTTTAAAATAAATATTGTACCTTGATATATCAATTATTTATATAGACTACATACAGTTCAGTTACACACAGTTCTTTAAAGTTAATGAAAGTAAAATCTTTTCCTTTGATTTGCAATTTCAATATTGCTATAGTAATAGAAGATGAGGCAATTTTAATACACAAGTAATATAAATAAATTTTTAAGATAATTATATAAAATAATTATTTATATAATTATCTTAAAAATTAAACAATGAAGGTCACTTTTTTTTTAAATCTGAGCTTAGCCAGAGCATTCTTGCAAATAATATTTAATGTGTAGATTTCATTTCTCAAACAATTATGAAAGAAACAAAACTCAGTAAATCTGCTATATTTTTTTAAGTGTCAGTACAAATATTCACAAAATACATCAGTATTTTAGGAATATACTTTATCTATACATATTTAATCTTATTTTTTTTTAAACCTGTCTCTACTCAGGTAGGTAGGTATATTTTGGAGACCGTTATTAGTTGTATCTTTATTGAAGTTGGAAACGAATGTAGAAATATTTTACGGATATATAAAGTTTGAACTTTTACTTTTACTCTTTGAACTAAAAAACAGTTTATTATATTAGCTTTGTCGATACCGACGTATTGGCGTCTTACTCCGTGCGGAGACAGAAGTTCAATTATTGATACCAATTAAATATCTTAATTCACTACCTAATTAAACATACTATCATGTACGGCATATCGGAAATTTATAACACAACCATTTTAGTGCAAATTATCATTATAATTTAGTTTTATGGGAAACAAATACTACAAATTGTAACTTACCAGTAATCCGTTTATGGAGTACGAAGACAAACGTAAAAAAGAAGTATTAAATTTGAAGAAAATTAACGGAATAAATAAATACTATCTCACTGAACTAATTTACAAATAGTTTAATATAATATTTTACGACTTACGAGTTACGAGCAACTGTGAACTGTGAAGACTGAAGTGTGATGAAAGCATAAACAACAGAATATCACAGATATCAGATAACACTTAGAAATTAGAATGAATTGGATATCATAAATTATTTATGAAAATATGTAATACCAAGAAAACAGAATTAAAACATATCATATCAGATCCAGATGTTTTTCAATTGAAACTCTGTCTATATATTATATTTCCAAGTGGTTCCTTACTTTACAACGACCACCTTAGTTATAATAAAAGGAGTTAGAATAATATTTGTCGAGTTTTAATTTCCTTAGTATGGCAGAAGTGTTCATTCGGGCTACTATCATCATTTATCGACATTTGTATAAATAAAATGAAATATCGAGTGGTAATTTACATTTTTATTCAATAATTATTTATCGTATCGATATTTTATGTTTCTTTTAAAAATACCCCAGATTTGTAGTAAAAGTAAATTTTGAACTTTTGAGAAAAAACTAATTATTATACTACCTGTGTCTACTTCCGATCGACGTTTATGGCGTGTTACTTTGTGTGGATGGAGAAGTAGTGCGATTGTTGTTTATAAATTATAGCGGCAATCTCTGGCTATCAGGAGGGCCAGTCACTAATGAGACTGGTATAAATTTACTGGGCAGAATTAGTTGTTTCAATCATCTATAACGTTATATGACACACATATACAAATAAATATATATAATATATAATATTCATTGAAGAATTTAAGGGATTGAACTCTATGTTCTGAAGTCTTAATATAGCATATTATATAATGTAATCAAGGTTTTAGAACTGAAGCATAGACTATGCCATTTATTTTGAGTGAAGACATGTATATTAGATATCTGTATTCTGTGTCTTTGAGCGACCATTGATGGATAACGGGTGACGTAAACATTAAGCCTGAAATTTGAAAAGTATAGGAAATACGTGCATATTTAATGTATTAAATTATTAATTTCCTAGTTTAATTTAATGCTAACATAGCCATCGCATCGGACTTAATTTAACTAATTTCATAGCAAGGAAGGAGTTGGAGTTTTTTTGGTGGTAAATAAATAAATGTTTGAAGCGGATTTCAATAATTGTAATTAGGAGAAAGGCTTAAAAACGAATATATTTTAATTTAAATATTTAAAAGATCTTTAGAATGCAATGCTTCCCCGTCGTCGATATGTTGGTGTATCAGAGCGGCCGATCCCTGTTGCAGAAGTAGAACCATACAATAAACTAGATAAGAAGGGAACACACTTTCCTTCACAATCGCCAAGTACTCATTTCGAGAAAAAATCCACTGTCGGTTTAAGCGGTCAAAGTTTTGATTTTGATTTACTAGAAGAGTTTGTATTTGAACCTGTAATGGCTGCCAGGGATAGAACACAAGAATTTTCAGCTGCTGTTCGTAGCCTTCAAGGTCGAACTTTAGCTAGACCGATTGTTAAAGATGACCGTAAAGCGGCTGTCCTTGCCACCTATTCACAGTTCATGAGTATGGCTAAGGTGATAAGCAAAAATATTACTAGCACATATGCTAAATTGGAGAAACTAGCTCTGCGTAAGTATAATCAATACCAATATTGCTTGAATAAAACATACTATAATGTCATTTTAAAAGTTATTAATATAAGATAATTAAATAAAAAAATTAAGATAATGTTTTGTATTCAGGTGGTAATTTAAAGATTTTATCTAGACTAATCTCCCACATTATTGCTTCTTCAGTTAATGATCAAGGCAAGCAAGTTGAAATTCTGTGTCATATAATATTTTCAGTTGCAAAGAAAAAGTCACTATTTGATGACCGGCCAACAGAGATACAAGAATTAACTTATATAATCAAGGGAGACCTCAACTCTCTCAATCAACAGATTGCTCGCCTGGGTGAAATGCCAAGGGGTCGCAAAAGCATGCATAGCCACTCCTCAAGTGTTGTCTTAGCTCTACAATCCCGTCTTGCATCAATGAGCAATCAGTTTAAACAGGTAATTTAAGCAATAATTTGGTTAAGCAAATTTTAGGTTGGTCAAGATGTTTATCATCTTATTAAATAATTAACAAGCAAATAAAAAATTAAATTAATTTCTTAAATTAGAAAATCAACTTAGAGATAATATATTGACTTAGATATTGCCTGTTGAGCAATAGAAGTATACTATTTACAATGTCATAGCTTGAAAATGAATATGCTATGCTTATAATATTCAAATTTATTATGGTTTTGTCTGTTTAATTAATTACCAGATTCCCGCACTCATTCTACTAGCTCTACGACCCAAAATATGTCTTGGCCTCAGAAACAAGGAACTTCCACCGCTCCCTGTCCTGTGCCACTTACCGCCAGTTGCTGGCTTTTACCTTACTCTGGTTTTTCGCTGCTTCCTAGAATAGCCTACTTGCCTTTGATCTACTTGATGACCCAGTCTTCCTTGAGTTGAATGAACAACTTCCCTGAATGATTTTATTTATTTATTCACCCTTTATGGAACATGATAAAAACACCACATAGTTGGGTGGATAGCTTTTAAGCCATCTTGTTGTTTGGGTGAGGACCCATTATGTGTTTAAACAGACAATAATTAATTCTGATTATCATAAACAACTTACAGGTGTTGGAAGTCAGATCAGAGAATTTGAAACTTCAAAATAGCAGACGAGAGCAGTTTTCAAGCTCAGCACCTATTGTCAAGGAGGTGCCATCACTCCTACGTGCAGATGATGTCAGCATTGATCTTGGGGAAGCTCCATTACAAGCCCAACAGATGGCAATGAGAGATGACAGTGACACTTATGTGCAACAACGAGCGGAGACAATGCACAACATAGAAAGTACTATTGTGGAATTAGGAGGAATATTCCAGCAGTTGGCACATATGGTGAAAGAACAGGATGAAGCAATCGGGAGAATCGACACAAATATTGCAGAAGCAGAAATGAATGTGGAAGCTGGGCACAGGGAAATAATGAAATATTTCCAAAGTGTTACTGGTAATCGAGCATTGATGTTTAAAGTATTTGGTGTGTTGATATTTTTCTTTATTTTCTTTGTGGTATTTATGGCTTAATTTCTTATATTCAAAATTTGTCTATAATAGTAATCATTTGTATGAAATTTTACATTTTATTTCAACTCATTCTATAAACAATATTATTGGTTGTCAGATTTTGTTGATTAATTGTTTAGATTACTGATGGTAGTTAGTACATATGTATAAGAAAATAGGTAATATTACCTAGGATAATGAAAGAGAACGTTACTTCTGATTTGTTTTTAATTTGGACCCTGAATACCAGTGTTTTAAACCAATATTGGCATTTCAATTTTACAAAGATGTATTTTACATTCTGCATAAGTAAATATCATTTCTACTTTAAGATAGATTATTAAGTTCAAACTATTATGTATGATTTTTTTTATTTATATGATATCTGTAGTTGTATTAATGATGAGGTTGGTATTGAGCTGTATTTGGAATAAATAAACAATTTTTTATAGATAGTTTAATTTATGACCTATTTTTTTCATCTGCTTCCAATGACTCGAAGTTCAATATTATTATTATTATACTGTTTTTATGTACCATATTATCCAGAATGTTTCATAATTGTGATGAGTTCCTGTAAATTGTGGAAAAGTTTTGGCCTAGTGGTTCCATCTCATCCCCGACTCGTAGGTTCGGATCCCGGCTGTGCGCATTTAGAACTCGCCCGTATGATAAAGGAAAACATGAGGAAACAGGCATGCTTTATACCTAGTAAGTTGAATGGGTAAGTCGGTAACAAAAGCCTGATCATATACTTGCCTTTTAGAAAAAACAAAATATGATCACGAAACATGCGTAAATCTGAGGTCTTAATTGATGTAATGTTGTATCATTATTGTTTTGTAATAAATATAGCCTCAGAGATAATGTAGCATAGTAAAGGTGAAATTATTTTTGAAACCGGTCCTGTAGTATTTTCGTTTATTTGTTATTATTCAAGTTTTAGTAAGCATCCCTAATTTTTTTTGAAAATGAAACATAGCCTATGTAACTCGGGAATAGTGTAGCTTGCCAACGGTGAAAGAATTTTTGAAATCGGTCCAGTAGTTTCGAAGCCTATTCATTTCAAACAAACAAAAAATCAAACCTTTCCTCTTTATAATATTAGTATAGATAACAAATCTTTTCATTAACTATACAAAGTATAGGCAAGAAACTAAATAAATTTATAAGATAACTTCGAACAATCAGTCTATAGTTAAACACTGATGTGATTCATCGGTTATTACATCTTGTTTGAATGAATATATTACATTGTAGATAAATGAAATTCTAGCAAATGGTAACAGAACGTTTGGAAAAATAAATTAAACTTGTGGTACTACTGTCGCGTCGCCATCTTTTGGCAATATTTAGAATCCGCAGAAAATGGTACCATAAAGGTTGTAAGCACCAAGTGTAATGAGATTTGGACACGTGCTTATTGTCGACCAAAAGATGGCGACGCAACCACAAAGAGTGAATTTAACAGAGAAGATGCGAAGGCAAATCCCGAGTTATTCCTACTTATATAGCTATGGTAGTGAAACAGTAAAAAAATTACAAACATCTAAAATAGTTTAGGATCAAATTAAAGCAAATAGATTTTAGTTTTCGAATTGAAATATCCCATAAATAATTTCCTGAATATTTATTTATTTCGGAATCCTTCACGTATAAATAATATATAAGAAAAAGCAATTTGAGCAAACTAACAGATACGGATATACCAACTTAGTTGTAAATTATCATGTTATTAAGTATATGTAAGTAATTATTGTAATATCAATAATTTCAGAATCGCTATAGACTCTAGAAAATATTCTACCTTTGCCCGATAACTATAATGAAGTTTTTAAAAGAATTTGGGGCAAGGAAGCATGAAGTACAGCCCTTTACGTTAAAAGTTTTCCAAAGTAAGCGTAACGTTAAATATTGTAAAAGCTATAGAAATTTGCAAAACATCTCTCAAAAATGTACCTGGATAAAGCTACTATGATACTTGCTTCAACATCGTGATGTGTGATGTGATCACACATATGCGATGATGAAGCCATATTTTCCTCAATTACGCCTGGATCATTACAGTTAGCTTCAAAGAAGCAAAAGTAGAATGTGCGAAAAATGCAAGGGTTATGGATACTAGACCAATTGTAAATGATGAGGAATTGAATCTGGATGATATAATTGTATTTCTTGAAATCACCATGGATTCAAAACTTTAGTGGTCCCCTCATATTAACGGATTGGCGAAGAGAATTAGTTCTGCAGCTTACGCGGTTAAAAAAATTCGATGTCGATACAGCTAGACTTGTTTATTTTAGTTACTTTCACAGCTTATTGACTTATTATTATATTATATTGGCTTATAATTATGCTGGTGATGTTGAAACTATTTTCATCCTGCAGAAGAGGGCTATTCGTGCAATCTATAATTGAAAATGTATTGAATCTCTGAGAGATAAATTTAAGGAAATTTATATACATACTTACCTTGGCTACCACAACTTGGACAAGAAGAGCTAATAACAGAAAAGAATGGAAACAGCTGGAAGAGGCCTACGTGTCACAGGACATTCTGATTACCAAAAACGGGTCATATGATGCATTAGATTAAGTTTTATTTTATTTATGTGTTAGAATTAAGTGTATTTTATGTAACTTAAATAATTGTATGGGTGTCAGCAATAAAGGCTAATCATCATATACTTACCTTTACCTTGAAATATATTTATGAAAATATTATGTATGTGTATATAAATAGTGATAAGTTTACTAGAATAGAACATACGCACAATGATAATACTTGGAACAAACGCAGGCTACAATTTCCCCGTAGACTACTTATCTAAAGTTAGTAATTATTTTTTAGTAAAAGGGATACTTTTCTTTAATAAAATCCCAGATGCTCTTTTAATTCTGCCTATTAATAAATTTAAGAAATGTATAGAAAAGCTGTGTATAATAATATAATTTAATTTAATGATGTGGAATAAGTGATACCTGTATCTTATATTCCATAAAAAACATATTTTATTTTATTATTATTTTTTGAAGTACTGAGTGACTTGTAAGTATATACGTACTCGTATAAGTAACATCATAGAGGTAATGTTTTAGTCAAAACAACAGCAAAAAAGTCGGGAACAAATATTATGCTCACGGTCGGAATCATAACAACTAACACAAGTCAAGTTAGCTTGTAGTGCATATTCTTCATTCAACTTTATCTATATTGATCCTCTTTGCACAAGGAAAGTTGTCTCGTATTTATAATGGCTCGTTGCCATGGTCACCAATACATCAAAATAGAGGTTGTGAGCAGGGCTTTTTACGAAACAATTATTTTGATAATTTGATAAAGCAGAAATGGTATAAAAATGCAACGTAAGCCATCGACATTGCCCGCAATAGAAACGTTGCAGCGAAATGTGCGCAAAGTCCCGACCACGTACAGCAGGTAAATGGTCCATTTAGCTGGCCAGAACTTCAATTATGTGTTTCTTTCATAGGCTCAGGTATTACTTTTATTCGTAGTGTAAGTTTATATCGATTAGAAGGCCTTCATTCTGAAAAATATTTTTAAAATTAATTATTATACTATTTTCTTTATAAAACTGCTCTTATCAGTAAGGTCACCTATTTACATCCTTTGTCTCCACTTACTTTTACTTGCAACGCAACAACGCAACAACTTGTTGCTTTGCAAGTACAATGTTTACAAAACTTTTTTAACAATGTACCTGTTAAATGTATGCCCGAAACATTATACAAAAATCTTCCTAGAGATTACGAAAACTTGTATTTTCCCAATGAGGCTAGAGAAAAACACGTTTCAAAATATTTATTGCTTTCAAGGGGACGGCTTCTGAGATTGTTGAATTGCCTTTTATTGTATCTATCATAAACATATTGTTACAGAAAACCTAGAGATCTTACTTTTCACTTCCCGCATAAAAAGCTCTTAGAGAAAATAGAACATGTTGCAAAAGACCCAGAACCGTTGGTAAGTAATTTAAACTTGACAAAAAGAAAGGTAGGAAATTGTAAACACATTGAGAAAATGAAGACACAAACAATTGTAATAATATACTCTTATTATTCGACCTATGTTCAAGAGTTTGTTGTCAATTATCAGAGCGTGTTCTCTAACAGCCGCCTGTTTTGCATTCCGCGAAGCGATCATGTGCATCATTCTATACTTATGTATTAATCATGTGTCACTTTATCAGACTGTTTATGTAAAAAGTAGCCTATCCGAACAAATAAGCAATAACGAATTGAAACGGATTTGGAATCGGTTATTAAGGCTTACACAAAATATTTTTTTATTTTGACTGAATATAATATACAAGAGTTTTTTAATACGATCTATCAGCTGTACGTACATAACGAAAGGAATATTTATTCCAGACTGGTTTTTCTTTTGCCCAAGAAGAGAGATTTAGAAAAGAAAGAAAACACGCTAAATTGCAATTAGAACCAATTAAGTTGGATGATGGTAAGTCAATCAACCGTCAGAAAAGTATCGTAGGCGAATTCAATAAAAGGCGGGTCTAAATTAAGCATTTGTAAATTATCGGTATACTTAAGACGTATTTAGATTTTTTCCCGACAGTCACAATTTCAAGAACAGATCTATAACACACCATTGAAAGCTAGCCTAGCATATACCGAAATTTTATTATGACATTAGCCTTTAGAAGGAATCTTGCATTATATGTTTTCCTAATAGGTATGGTTGATTAACTGTCTACTGTAATGGAATGCCACATGGGACAGAAACATATTTGCGTGTGTTTCACTGACCATTGCTCTGATATAAATATATATTTATAGGGAAAGAAAAAAGGAAGAAAATTAAGATTCAAGAATCTCGCAGTAATTCGGACGTGGCTAAGGCGCAAATGACCACTGACCCTCTCAAGATCAAACCTGTGGTAGCTTCACAGACCGAAGTGATTGAACAGATTCGCAGCAATCTGGATTTAGGCTTCCTCTATATGATTTATGCTGTTCACCCGCAAAATGTGTACTTCACACCGTATTATCTTAAGTATGTTTTCAACGAACGTCAATTAATATTTTACGAATCAATTTTGAATCGCATTTCTGCTTCACTTCCATAAATTATTAGAAACAAAGCAACTAAGCAGCATTACAACCTAGGAAAATTTAAAATATTATGGAGTCAATACTAATACTTGGCCGCCGCCGTGTGCCCTATTGTTTTTTTGTTTTATTTCAGAGTGGTACCTTATGACGAGATAGATAGAAAGAACTACTTAACTATAAGTCCCTGTGGTGTGACTCACTTCACGAATGAGATGGTATTTACAAAATTACCCGACTGGGAACAAGAGTATACAATATTCGTGTCACTTACTGACGTAAGAATTTATATGTTAAGTAGCGTAGCACGTATGCAATTTATGATTATATGTATATTCATTTTTCAGCAGGCTTATCCCGTAGCATTTATCAGTTTTATGCCTACGTGATATACCAATTTACGATATACCTACGCTAAATTATACCTAGGTGTACCAATTGAAAACCAGAATTTTTAGTTTAATTAAATCTTAGATTAAGAATATTATCTTTATGTAAGCATATTGAGCCCTCTGAATCGAAATATTGTTTACTAGTTAGACGAATAAAGTAATTTTTTAATAAGTTTTATTAACAACGGTGCTTCACACCGTTGTTGCATATGAAGGGTAAAAATAGTTTTAGAGTTATTAAAGAGGTGGGCAGTTAGACTACATCTTGTTTCTAATTGGAATTGTAATTATAATATTATTTAATGCGTCTACCTGGAAGATGGGTTAGGTAGCCTTAGTCATCTTTGATTAGTTTGATGAAATGTGAATTCGACAGATAAAGTTTTTCCGTAATTATCGGTACTGGAAAGCATTTTACGTGTGGCAGAAATCGATATTGTTCAGGAAGTATAGCAAAACACGAAAGAAGATTGCTAAGAAGTTATTTATACTCACTCCAGTGTTGGGAAAAGCACTATTAAGTATGCAGTCTATGTGCTGCGACATGTATATGAAAAGCTTTGCGGATGTGTCGAGAGATATGGACACAGCTTTTTTTTACTTCATTGAAGTGCAGGTGAATTGATTGATTGAAAAATAGTTTGTCTTTACTGGAAATCTAATAAATGCGTGCGCGTGTTATTGCTTTAATGTATTATTTGCATTTATTATTTTAGAATAGTCAGATTATTTTACTGTTGTGTGTTGATCTTGATACAATTTATTTATTGGTCAGCCAACAAAAGTTAGTTTAAACATAACGTAAAAATAAATAAATAATAAATTTAGATTATTGCCCTAGAGGTCGCAAAAAATATCAAATCCTATAAATATATTTTTTCTACATAAACTCACAAAGTTAGTAGTTATAATAGGGTTTTTATACACTAGTCATTTCCTAAAGAAGCGTGTAATTTTCTAGATGAAGCGAGTTGAGTTCATACGTGAAAAATTAAGAGAGTTCCGCGCGATTGTATTGGATCTCATTATCGCAGCATGTCACGCAGCACTATACCAACAAGGGTTTATCTATGACGATAGGAACATACCTCCTTTTCAGATTATACGCGGAAAGCCTACAGGAGGCATGTCATATACGGAAAAGGCTAATAAAAGGAACTATTGTGAGAGATTGGCGTGGTGAGTTCTAGTTATAATGCTATAAGGCCGAGGCGGTCACGGCGGTTAATCTCTACGGCTCTAACTATTTACGAATGAGATATTATGCATAGAGATAGAAGCGCATTCATTATACTAATACTTTATATAGATGATGAAAATCTCCGACAGGAGAAGTATCCGTTATGAGTTCAGTAGAACGTGAGTTCGGGAGTGTTCTAACTGGATAACTTTGAGTCAGAGAGACAACCCAAAAGCTTATTTTTAGTATCAAGTAGTCAAAGTGATCGGATTTTTGTACAAATAAAACTTAAACAGTGATCGTTTAATTGATATACAACAAAATAATCACCATTGATCATCTGAAAAACGAAGTTATTAAATTTGTAAGTACAGTCAAAACTGTTTACGACTACATCGTCCCGGCTGAATTCTATTGTTTTAACGACCAAATATGAGTAGCCCCTTCGATGTCGTTATAACAGATTTTGACTGTAGTTGAATGTCGGTGGCGCTTGTTCTAGAGATGTTAACACATATTTGTGTTAAATGAAACGCTTTATTTGAAGCTGGGTGCCAACCGACTTTAATCGTTTTATACATGAGCTTATTACTAACATAAAATTAGGGGTAGTAGGGTTGCGATGCTGGATAAATAAAAAACTAAAATGTCTTATTTAATGGTTCTTAAATCTAATGAATACTTAGTCGACCTTTACGGACATTGTCGGAGACAAGTTTAATAACATTTTCCTCATATTACAATTTATGAGAAAAACTTTATGTGGGAAAAACTAAAGGGTCTATTTTGGCTTCAAATGTGTGATAATTGCTAAAAAAAATTTGCGCTTCTAATTATTAACTAAAATATATGTAATTTAACTATTGTTAGGTTAGGTTAAAACAAAAGTATTTATTAAAAATAATTGTCTGTAATTGAAGTTATATTCTGGATTAAATATTTTTAACTAGAAAATTATTTAGAAACAGAGAGACAAAAACGTGGTTACTTTCCTATAGACTTAACTATTTTATTACAGTTTCATAAAGCTAATGGATTATATGACAAATTATATGTTGTATCGCCTCACAAAGAGATCAAATGCAATGATGGCCGATATGCTTCGTATTCATGTCCAATATCAACCCTCTATTGAACTGCTTGAGAGCACTGAAGTGGATGAGGTCTTAGAGGATTGGCCGAGGCCGATTGATACTTGCAAGGTATAAAGCTTATATTCTGATATCCGATATTCTACTACGAGTATGTTGCAAGTTTCTTGATTAATCGAAGTCATTAATTAGTCATTAAGAGCTAAAGGGTCTAAAGCTAGGAAAATTTATGATTTCAACCCGTGCTTCTCCATCCGCCTACTTTAGTGACAAATCCAATTACGACTGACTAGTGAAATAAACGTATGCTTTTTTTATGGATGTAACAGGAGGCAAACGAGCAGGAGTCTTACCTGATGTTATGTGACACCGCCGCCCATGGACACTCACATTGCCAGAAGGCTAGCAAGTGCGTTGCTGGTATTTTAAGAATTAGTACGTTCCGTTCTTGAAGGACCCTTCAAGAAATCGAATTGGTTCGGAAATACTACATTGGGCAGCTGGTTCCACATAGTGGTGCGCGGAAAAAAACTGAATTAAGAAACGCTCAGTTGTGGAACGACTGACGTCGAGGTGATACGTATTTTATTTTGTGTTCTGCCTTCACGTCTGATGATGAAACACAGCTGCACGTACTAGACCGAACAACTCCTCTGAACTAGATGTAGATCAAGACGCTCGGAAAGTGAGTGGTCGTCGACGATTCGAATCTATCTTCGTTGAATACGGTGAAGCGGAGGGACCTGGTACTGTGGAGCTCCCGCCCAGAGGTAAATGTGGGGCCGAATTCGCGCTTTATAGAGTTGCAAGCGGTGGCCCAAGGAAGATAAAGTTTTTCGGATTGTACGGTGCCGGAATATAACTCTATATTACTAACATATGACAATGTGCGTCAAGCATTTGCTTAAGCAAAGTCGTGAAAGGACCTTCCCGCGTGATCGGTGGTTTCAGAGCCGAGCCAGTCGGCATGACGGGCGTTGCAATTGCCAAGTAGTACGATTTCAGCGGTCGGAACCTTTTGAGCAGGAAATCTGTAGCCGTTTGGATGTGCTCGATGAGGTTTCGTCATTTCCGCACTGGGAAATACACGTAAAATCGCGGATGGGCATCGCAGTCTACGCGCAGCCAGAGGTTAGATAGGTCCGTTCCTTCAAGCGTCCCGAGGCAACGAGAACAGACTTCCTCGCTTACGTATCTATACGCAAACTTCCGCGTGCGGCACAAATAAATGTTCCAAATTGTAGCCCGGGTAGGTAGAAAGTATCAGCCGGGGAGGATATCTGAGTCTCGATAAGAAAGAGCAAGGCCGGCTTCGTAGTCTCTAGATGATAGTGGACAGCGTGGATGTTGAAGTTAGATGAGACTGATACAGTGTTTCGCGGAACAAAAATGAAGTTCATGCCAAATGCTTTTTATTTTAATAACTTGTAAAATATACAATATTTTATAAAATGTCTAAATGTGAGCTCTCGGCCTAACTAATATGCTGTAATGCAATAAATTTTTGACTCCATAATACTTGCTATACTTGCATGATAAAAACTAGGTGACTTTATGATTTTTTTGTCTCGAGGAATTTGTATCGTATTGTGTTTTTAATTAGAGTCAACCATTGAAATTATAGTGAAGGATCAATCATATTTATTGTTTTTAATTCAAACATCACACACTGAGATCAAATCAAATCTATGTTGAGTGATTTCAGATTCATTACTATTTTATTATTTAAAGTTATAGAGTTCAATACCCATGGTACCTTGTGGTTGATTGATAAAAAATTTTGAAACACGTGAAAGTTATTGTGCGAGCATAAAGTTGTAACTAATTGTTCTTCGCAGTGGGCGCTGTTTCAAGTTGATGCTTATGTTAAGCCTTCGGGAAAGATAGAACTGAATCCTAGTGAAAAAATTATATCCTCCTACATGGAGAAAATCACGGACTACTGGGAGGAGTACGTCCGTACATTTCACAACTTCCTCAACGAAGAAACGTTACAGATATTCGTTCAACCAACTATCATGGGAAAACAGGTTGAATGGTCGGCGGGACAGTCGCCAAACCTATATTTCTTAATGCACCAAGACAAGAAAATGCTAGCAGACCTCAATTTTATACCGCAATGTATTAGAGATGGATTTGATGCTGTATGGATATTCCTGAAGCGAATGAATAAGTTTATGAATAGTTTTAGAGAAGCAAATGAAATAGATGTGAATATAATAAGACAGGAAAGGAATGTAGAAGTGTTCAAGAAGTGGTGTGATAAGTTTGTTAAGCAGATAGAAGAGATCGAGGACGTAGTTAGCTACCAACCACTTGGGTTGATTTTCTTGTGCCTGTGTCCATTCCAAGAACTGTTTAGGCCACAACCGAGGAGACTGTTTGATGTGGTACAGACTACGACGCCTGAGTAAGTCGTTGAAATATAATTCTTAGTAGATATTGGCTTTTGCCTATTAATTATGGATTAGAGTAAAAATTATATAGTCTTTGCGAATAGAAAACACAAACAATCAATTAATGTCGTGTTACAGATTAGCTAAATTTAATTTATGAAAGTAATACAATAAATACAAAATAAATATTAAGTTCACTGCTATTCCCGAACTGCAATACTCAACGTTACAATGAGACTTGATATTTTTATTTTTGAGTACGAGTAGTTTATCATATTTTCCTTAAGTACACAAAATCCATTTCTGAACGGAAGCATAAATATTATACAACAATATATGTGACAATCCTTTTGCGTTACTGATATTATTCTACGATTTAAAAATCAAATCGGATTATCTCGTCGATTTAAATACAGAAGATAGGTTAACCGTATCGACGGGTGAACATTATGTGTGACAGTTACGAAACCCATGGACATGTTTATTATATTTTTCCGAAAATTTTCCAACGGTTTAAATAGTTTCTAATGTTTGTAATTCTGCTATTCGAGGCGGAGACAAATACAACAAATGAAACACCATGAAAATCGAACAAACCCGACTTTGTTTTATATATTAAGATATCAATAGAGAACTAGATATATAGGTAGAAATAATACGCACCCAAAAAGTAATTATTTCATCTGGAATCGAATCATCCTACGCATTGTGTGATACTAATCATGATATGAAGATAGGATAGTAATCGGCCAACAATACTGATGCCATGCAATCTCTTATTAATATGGATATTGCGTAATTAATGAATGTGTTACTTGATCTACTAATTCTTAATAAGTTAATTCGATTACTAACTGCACTAATAGATCCACGCCAGAACAATATAAACTCAAAAATAAAACGTTATAGATCAAACAATAGGGATTAACAGATATAAATAAGGGAACAAAACGCGATTCGTATTTCATGTTAATGACGGTTCAAGCCACTCATTGACGAAAGTTTGACGAAACTGACAGGCGGGGGGATAATATACTAAATAATTTAGCTTTGTTAATATAAAATTTAAAACTAAATGAATTTGTACTACACAAATAAAAACACTGTATAATATATGAATCTACTCCTTGATTTTTATGTAATGAAATAACCTTTATGGAAAAAATCGAATGGTTTACCTAGGTAACACTGAAAATGTTTAGAAAATGCAAAACGGCCTAATATAGAAAGTTGCCAGTAAAAGAAATTGTTTTTCGAAGTAATTTCCTTTCTTCCCTACACATCGTCGCATTCGATGGCACCACTGAGAAAAGCATTGGGCCCATTCTTTCTTAGGGGTCTCTTCTATGGCATTTTCGTACACTTAATCTTCAGGGCTCGTAAAGCGAATACCTCGAATTTTATCTTTAGTTCTTGGGAATAAATTACTGTCGCAGGGCGCCAGGTAAGGACTGTATGGCGGATGATTCATTATCTCGACACCTGCCATAGTCAAATATTCAACAGTCCGTTATGCGGAGTGCGCTGAAGCATTGTCGTGGTGAAGGAGGATCCTGCTTCGAGGGCGCCGCTGTCAAATTTTTCCAAGACAACAGGCAAACAGCGATTGACATACCAGTCTGCAGTAGCTGTCATTCCATCTTCTAGCACAACTGACCTTTCCGACCAAAGAATGAGGCAATCATCTTTTTTCCTTGACTTCTTCCTTTTATTACCTTAGTTGGCCGATCCTCGGAAGGAAACACCCACTGAGCTGATTGTCTTTTGGTTTCGGGTTCGTAAAAATATATCCAGCTTTGTTAACGATGTCAAATACAGCATTTGAGTCACCGCCGTTGAACTTATGTAACATTTGGCGACACCAGTCCATGCGAAGGTGTTTCTGTCGAATGCCTAAGCTTGCCCTTATCTGCTGATAGGTCACTCTCTTATCTTCCTTTATCATGCGTCGCATAGCACTGATTTTATCATCAGTAGTCGCTGTTAAAGGACGTCCCTCACGGGGATCATCATTGAGATTGCTACATCCACGCTTAAACTCGTTAAACCAATTGTAAATAGTGGAACGAGCTGGGGCTTCATTACGTAATGCTAATCGCAAACTATCATACCTTTATTGTTAAGTTAGCCCACAACGAAAGTCATAATAAATAATTGACCGAAAATTTTCTCGCGTTAGGTTCATTTTCACGTGTAACAAGAGTTTTATATTTGCCGCCAATTCACAAAAACAAATGAAAAATTAATGCACTATACTACATTAGGTTACCATAAAGTTCTAAAATTTAAATTCTAAACATTTTCAGTGTTGCCCACGTACTACCCACCCTAGATTTCTGCACCTGCGATTTTCTAACTCATGCCTGTTTTTTACTCACAATGTTTTTCTTCACCGCGTGCAACCGGGATTTGAAGTTCTCCCCCAGTGGAGAGTTGCATACTTAGATCACTAAGGCAACACTGTTTTCGCTGCAAACACAAAGTTACTTAATAAAATTGTAGCATCGGTCGAGCCTGCATAGACGAAATATTAGAAGGTATATCCGGTATCGAAGATGACATAAACAAAGAACCGGAGAGCGCTGGAGAGCTTGTCGCATTCAACACCCTACTGGATGGCTTGGAAGTGCGAGTTGCTAAACTGGAGGAGAGACTAGAATATTTGAGGGAGTTATATGATGTAATGGGAGAATTTAATATTGCTATTCCACCTGATGATATGACTGATTACTTGGGTTAGTTGGCCATGCCTCTTAACTTAAATATCATTACGTGGTCAATGAAATGTACTTTATTATTATATGAATCTTGCACAATACATCTAGTTGACCTCTTTGTTCGGGCGCATTGATCTTCTTAGTATCCTACAAACGATTTTACGTGACATTAGTTGAATTTGCCTTTTATTTCATGGGCTAGCCCTTCGTAGGATTATACTCTCCATTTTTATGCTAAAAATAAAAGCATATATACTGGAATGTTTATAATAAGAGAATACAGTGCATATCGAATTAAACGACAGACTTGTATCATAATGGAACTGACACATTTCAACGTACATTACAATTTATAAAATCACAAATCTGTCTACATTGGCTTTATTTTAAACAAACCTGCTAATGCAAGCTTGCATTAGCAGTATTATTAGTTTTAAATACAAAACTGCATTTTGTTTTTGCATTGTGTGCATGTTTGCAATGTTTGCAAATTTTCATGTTTGAAGAGCTAATTGTATATTTTGCAAACAAGGGTCTACGTTGTTGGTACATTTATTTCCATGTCATAAAATAAATAGTTATTTGATCCGAGAAGATGAATAATTTCTTTACCATACCTTATACGAATAAATTTTACAGGTCTTAGCGTTGCTCTTGGTACTTTACGAACTAATGTCGACCAAAAACTGGAAACGCGAGGAAAGTTGGCGGGACTGTTTGCCAGTCAAATAGGAAAAGACATAATGGAACTTATGTTGGATGTTAATAAACTTAGAGACGAAGTTGTGGTACGTATTAATATATTAATAATTAACTAAGTGACTCGTAGCACTCGAGAGTTCGTATAAGTAAATGTTTTCCGTATTATTTTAGTACGTGCAGGTTATTTCAATATATGTACAATCTTATATTTGTTTATTAATTTATTAAAATGTATATGTATTATGAGCTTAATGGCATTAATGTGAAATGCTTTGTCTTTATCACTCTCTTCTCACTTGGATGACAAACGCAACAATATAGCTATTGGAGGCTTATTGTTTGAATAATCTAAATTTGACTCTTATTCTTAGCAACAATGGTTATATGATGAGAAATCGGACATAGAGAAAGTGCTAGAAGTTCTCGATGATCTGACGGAGAAACTAGCGGCATGCTCCGCTCGAGATAAACAGATACGCGAGTGGCAGAAGGTCTTTAAGGTACCTTGTTCTTTCCTTATGCGTCATTCTTAACTAGCTGTAACATGCATGCATTTACAAAATCTGTTTGCAAAATCAACAAAAGACTTGCAAAACTAGCGAGACGGCGAACCCACTCGCCTGTAAATATTGGGAATATTATTGGAACGCTACGCTACTCCGATCACGAGTCCCGTAACAAGCGAAAACTAGATAATTATCTCCAATTTAAATGAATATTATAAATTCCAACGAGAAGATAAGCAAAAGTTTTTAAATTGAAATGGAGTCATAATCACATTCTAGTCAAGTGAAAAATTTATATTTATTAATATTTTTAAACTCATAAGAATTTGTCAGGTCATTTTTATGCATTTGAAGAAAAATAATCTTTATATATATAATTCTTCTGTGAGTGTGTATGTCACTGAACTTCTCTCAAACGACTGGACCGATTTTGATGAAATTTTTTGTGTGTGTTCAAGGGGATCTGGGAATGGTTTAGATTCACAAATCAGCGCGGCAGATGGCACTGCAGTCGGTACTTTCATACTTTGCTTAATATCCTAATCGCTTTAAATATCATGCAGGACAACGTCTGTGGGGTCTACTAGTTTAAATATAAATTTTACGTGCGTAACTAAAGATTAAGTACATAAGAGGATGAGATGTACTATTTAATTGAGAATAGATATTTTAATATAATATTGTATACAATTGTTTTAAGGGCCTTAACGTTGAGTAGAGTTAGCGTTCCTAGAAAGCAGCTTATCATATAAAATACGTAGCAACATAATAATCCTTCATTTTGAAGTATCTTATAAAGTTTAAGGGATTAATAAAATATCTCTAATTTTTCTTTTCATTTTACCAATTATTTGTTATAATTTTTCCTTAATTTAAGATTGTTACGTTAACTTTACAGGTTACCGTCAGCTTAAAGTTTGTATTAAGCGCCGATTTACAGAACCTCCAACAATTTATAAAATTCTATTTTTATATGACTAGATACCTCCTGCGAGACTGGAACAACTTGATGAAGCAATAAACGATGTTAAGCTGCGCCAAATGTTGTGGAAGAATTCCAAGGAGTGGAATGAATCCTATGCAGCGTGGTAAATATAATAGTTTTGTATTTTAAAAATAATTTATATTTTGAAAAAGCTTCACAATCAGATTATTACATTTTTAAATAAAGCAAAAACCTTTCATAATTACTTTGAATCCTAGTGAATATTATTATCGTATCAGATTGCATTTATTTTATGTTTCACTCCCCGGTAAGCGAACCCAGGACAAATTCATAAACCACGTGAAATGGCACTTGAAGTTACAATATTCAATTGAAGTTAATTTAATTCAATCTTTGAACAAAAATTTTAAATTAATAATTTTACAGGTACGAAGCTCCATTTAACACGTTGGATATAGATGAAATTCAAACAACAACTATAAACTTTGGCAAAGCCTTTAACCAACTTGACAAAGGATTGCCGCCAAACAAAATAGTTCCCGGGTGCAAAGAGACAATCGATATTATTAAAGATAAAGTAAGACTAAACAATTTACGTTTAGGATTCAACTGCCTTTTACATTTTATAATATATACTTGTTTATTTTTCTCCGTCCGTAATGAGGATTTATCGCCTCTCTACTTTAATTGCGCGAACTATTACTCCCTTATGTCAAAATCCGTTCTAATATATGTTTGAAATACGAGTCATACGTGTCACTTAAACATTATTTAAAATAAATTTATAGCCTACCTTCTTGGTATAGTTGCAAATACACATTGCGTTTAAACGAGAAGGTTCAATTCTAACAGAAATTTCTACAAAATTTTATAAGAAAAAATAACTTTTAATATATCAAGTACGAAAGTAATAGAAACGTCAACTGAACAGCCCTGCGATTCTGTAACTCACTTTTCGAACTCACACAGCGGTTTTCGCATCGGCGGTCGCTCTGAAATCAGTCGTGAAGTAGTCATTTTATGATTTGGCATTCTGATAAACAATAAACTACAAGCTCCTACCTTTTCAAAGCGAAAACCGCTGTGTGAGTTCGAAAAGTGAGTTACAGAATCGCAGGGCTGATATTGGATATAATATATGCCTCGAACGTTTTTAACGTTAGTAGTGTCAAATTGCCACCGTAAAATATATTTATGATGGTTTGAGGTTAAGACACAAAACTCATATGACTATTTAAATTCCAGATATTTAAAGGGTGGCAATACTTTGCCTGCTATGATTATGTAGCGATCCTATTGACGCAGTCAGCAATCAAAGCAATCAGATGGTACCAAAAATTTAAGATCTCGTATTTATACCATATAGTGATTGTTCTTGCAGCTACCAGTAATGTCGTATCTTCGTAACCCAGCATTAAAACCGCGCCATTGGGTCCGTATTGAAGAAATATTACACACGCGTTTCACACCCGATATGGTGGTGACTCTTAAGATGTTAGAAGACCTCGGTGCGTTTCAACATGCCGAAGAATTAATGGAAGTGGCAGGACAGGCCAGTTCTGAGGCTGGCTTAGAAGGACTACTTAAGAAAGTGAGTTCTATCAGTTAATGCTTACCGCTGATCATCGTAACCCTGCAGTTTGCAGAGTCTATATATATATCCCAACTGTAAACATGAAATTATAGCTTCTTCTTCTATATCTTTCTTCAGGTAGAAGAAATTTGGGCGGCGCTAGAGTTCCCAGTCCTACTCCACAAGGACGCTCGAGATGTGTACGTGCTTGGAGGCTTGGATGAGATTCAAGCAGCTGTCGATGAAAGTAACATCCACGTCAGCACAATTCTTAGTTCGAGGAATTGTGGGCCTATTAAGAGTAGAGTCGAAGAGTGGTCTAAAAACTTAGAACTCTTCGCTAGGACTCTGGCAAGTTCTTTGGATTATTTTTAGCATCTTGGTATTTTACCAAAGCATATTTACTTTGTTTTTAAATCTTAATAGTACGATTTTTATAGGAAGAGTGGTACGCGTGTCAACAAACCTGGATATATCTGGAGGTGATATTCTCAGCACCAGACATCCAGAGACAGCTGCCAAATGAAACTAGACTTTTTACAATGGTCGATAAGTCATGGAAGGATATCATGCGAAAATTAGCTAAAGTAAGCCAGTTTTAACCGGATATAATACTTATATTTAAACCTTAAATGTGCCTGTTTAAGTTAAGAACTTTGGACTTAGGGCCTGATTGAAAATAAACTCTTTACTTAACCGCTTCAGGTTTATATTAATTTTGCAGTGACAATTGTTTTTAGTTAATAGTAAGAAGTTTAGTTTTTAAATAAATAATTTGGTACACTTATCGGTTTTATTGAGGACTTAGTAAAATATTTCATTTTCAATACTACTCTTTGTATGTATGTATATTTGATGAGTTCCAGACTTACCATAAACTAGATATAACCTTTATGGCATAACATAAAAGAAAATTAAGACTTTTATACTTACGTAATATAAATGCTACGGTTTTCTCCAGGTTCCACTCGCAATGCCAGCAGCTACTCAACCGAAGCTATACGAAGAATTTGTCAAGAACAATGAAATGTTGGATCAGATAATGAAATGTCTAGAAGCATATCTAGAAACAAAAAGAGTAGCATTCCCGAGATTCTTCTTCCTTTCCAATGATGAATTACTAGAAATTTTAGCACAGGTAGAAATGTTGTTATGTATTATTATTAAACAAAGTAAGAAATCAATTACAGTGGATTACAGGACTCAACTCTACTCGGACACTCTTGAAAGAGATGACAGGTTGTCACAACGTGTAACAGAAGAGTCCAAACAGCTGAATCGATTTAATTCTCTATAATAAGCAGACTCGGTCTGAGTTTATTTAAAGAGAAATTTGACCCATTTTTATATATAAGTCGTTAAATGTGGATAGGAATACAGTTCTTCGTGACCCATATGACACATATTCTGAATATAAACTTTTAATTAGATAATTAATGTTTATTTATTACATACTATAAAATAAATCTATCTACAAAAATATTTGTTATGAAAACGTTTAACAATGAAGCTATTTTGCAGACACGTAATCCACACGCAGTACAACCACATCTTCGTAAATGCTTTGACGCTATCGCAAAACTGGAATTCGGAGTGAAGTTACCAGAAAGTGAAATGGAAGTGACAGAAGATGGTACACTTGTTGAAAAAGAAATGTCTTTCGCAACCAGAGACGCACTTCAAGCCAGATTGGCTAAAACCGCTAAAGCTGAGGATTTGACCACCGATATAATTGCCATGTTGTCACCGGAAGGAGAGAGGATTAATCTGGGCAAAGTATATAAATAAGTTATAATGCATTTATAAACTTTTAAAGTCTAACATACTTATAACGTGGATATTTTAACTTGGTTTTTAGTCAAAATTGTTTAGACCATTTTTCTCTATAACATAAGAAGTATTTTGCTGTCTACAGGGCCTTAAAGCTCGTGGTAATGTAGAAGACTGGCTGGGCAAAGTTGAAGAAGCAATGTTTGCCTCCGTTAAACGATGTATGAAGGTTGCACTCAGGGACTATCAAATGCGACCTAGAGTCGAATGGGTAGCGTTACATCCTAACCAGGTACATTATTATTTGAGTCTCTCTTGAATAGTATTAATTGTAAAAAAATTAAAAACTATTTTTTTAAAATATCGTAAAATTTTCAAAAGCAGGATGGAAGAAGTGAAATTGTTTGTACTATGTAAAGATTTCCATAATTCATAGTAGTTCTACTACAACATTTAAATACCTTTGTGTGATACTGGAAGTGGTGAAACATTATTATCGTATAAACAATTATACGCCTAGTCAATATTAATTAATAACCGTCTTCAAAATACTGAATTAGGCGATTATCTACCGACTGCGCCGTCGAGTGATTTCTAATCAGATCTATGGACCCCATACATAAATAATGAACGTTTTATTTTCAGGTGGTCCTAACCGTCTCACAGACTACGTGGGCTCGCGGTATTCATGAAATATTTGACCTTGAAATACCTTTACGTATTGACACAGCTCTCATGAACTACGAAACGAAATGTATTGCTGATCTTAACGACTTAGCTGCGTTGACACGTCAAAATTTGACATCATTATTCAGGAAAGTTCTGTGTGCCTTAATTACTGTTGATGTCCACGCCAGAGATACTATAACTCACATGGTGGAGAAACATGTGCAAAGACCGTTAGTATAGTTCCCGAGATATAAGTTGGTTAGAGTCGTAGAATATAAAAAATCTTACTTTACGTGCCAAGAATTCACCGTTCATAATTTGTAAAAACCCGGTCTGTAAATTCCATAAGCAATTGGAATTCCAATCTTGACGTTTTTGTATGAAATTTTGAAGTAGTTATTTAAACAGCCGTAGCGCTGATGATCGGTTTGGCCTCTGTTTTTATTTTCAAGTAATATATTTTGTATGCATAATAATTGATACTTGTTGTAAGAAAAAAAAACTAAACTACAAAAAAATATAGAACAATATAAAAACTTTTATTCTAGCAATGACTTTGAATGGCTGAAAATGATTCGTTACTATTGGGAAGAAGATATTGACAATTGCGTAGCGCGAATGTCTAGTGCCATGTATATATATGGTCATGAGTACTTGGGGGCTGGAGGTGACATTCTACTTATTTTTTTAATTATTTATTGATATTTACATAGCTTAAAAGTATTGATAGTCTGATATATTTTTTAATTTATATTTATAGACATTCCCTGGATATACGTAATTATATAATTTTTATAACTCAACTTTCAGGCGTATTGGTAATAACTCCGTTGACAGATAGGTGCTATCTGTGCCTAATGGGAGCACTCCAGCTGGACTTAGGCGGGGCTCCTGCAGGACCGGCTGGAACAGGCAAGACTGAAACTACAAAGGACTTAGCCAAAGCATTGGCTATACAATGTGTTGTATTTAATTGCTCTGAGGGTAAGTTATAATTTTAAGATGTTATTATAAAGACAATCGGTCATGACCTGCCCTCGTTGTATGTATGGTACGAGAGTATTGTTTTTGTACGTTATTTTGGTAACATTTCACTTTTTATTTATATAATCAAAATACCTTTAGACTAGCAAAAATACTTTTATTTTTCTATTGAATTTATTTAAAATGCTGTATTGGGATCAGATGAAAGGATATACTAATGTTTTCTATGACCAAAAAATAGTGATTATTATTAAACAAATGAATAATAAATGATTTTAGGGTTGGACTACAAGATGATGGGGAGGTTCTTCTCGGGACTGGCAACGTCAGGTGCTTGGTGCTGTTTCGACGAATTCAACAGAATAGATATTGAAGTACTGTCTGTCATTGCACAACAACTCATTACTATAAGAAACGCAAAAGTCGCTAAGCAATCTAGGTAATTATAAATGCATGTCAATTAAACAACTAACTCTTGCATATTACAAAATGAAGTCCTCGGCTGCGTCTGTCTATATTAACGAGATATAATTAACTCTATCGGACGGGTTTTGCACGGAATTCACTAATGGTTACGTCGACCCATTACCGATGTTTTTATTCAGAATTTCAAATTTACGAACTAACTAATCATAAAAAGGATAAAAACTAAATATTAAAACATTAGATTGTTTCTAATTATACTCTTATGTAAATAGCTTTCTATTGATGTTTTCAATTTGAAAATCAGCTTAAAAGTGTGACAATACTTTAGTAAGCCCTGCATAATACGATCACTTGCCCGTTTAAGACGCGTTCTAATTCCTACTGATGAACACGCTTTATTCCTTGAAATATTTTTATTTTGTGTATGTTCTGAAACTATTGTTGTAAAACAATTGTGTATACAAAAATTTGAATTTGTATCTTCAGAAACCATAAAATATTTATTTGATAATAATATTTTTTTACTAATGTTTATTGATATTTCTAGGTAAAATGCTTAGTGTTTAACATGAACTACAGAACTGTTTAATAAAACATACTATAATTCATTATGCATGCGTTTGAATACTTAGTTGTATAAGAAATCTATTCTATGCAAGCACTGGTAAATAATATTGTTCAGTTAATAAAGTATAAAATTTGTCAAGTTTATAGGGAAATGTTGACTTTTATTGACGGTGTATGTGTTTTAATATGAAATTAATTTGCCGACGAGCCAAAGGAGATGCTATAAAATCCTTTCCTCTTTAGAGAGAAAATTTTCATAAACCTTGAACATTTTTTAGAGACATCTTTACATATTGCACTTTAAACTGTAATAAAATTTAACAGGTTTATGTTTGAGGGTCGAGAAATTAAATTAGTACGGACGTGCGCTGCATTTATTACAATGAACCCGGGATATGCAGGTAGAACTGAACTGCCGGACAATTTAAAGGCTTTGTTTCGACCGATATCTATGATGGTTCCTGATTATGGTAATATATTACTGCTTTATTGTTGATTATTACCATGTTATAATTGTTTTATAAATTTATGGTGCTAGGAAAACCTGATATAAATGTAAAGGACATGAAACTTTTATTGTTATTCTTATAAAGAAATCGTCATCGCTCCGCTTCGGTAAAGTTGATACGCGCGCCTTCTTCAGTCTGTGATATGCTTCAATTTATTTATATAATTGAAAATAAATATTACAGCACTGATCGCTGAAGTCATCCTTTACTCCGAAGGCTTCGAATCTTCGAAGGGTTTAGCAAAGAAAATGGTACAAATGTATAAATTGTCAAGTGAACAGCTTTCGAAGCAGGATCACTACGATTTTGGAATGAGAGCTGTGAAGAGTGTACTTGTATGTTACATTAGTGTTCATATAATTTATTTATTTGATATTTATTGAAGTCGTAAAGTATTAACATATTGTCTGGCCATTTCTTCTAAGGTTTTCTTTCTTAGAAATATTCATATATCGAGTGTGCTTGTATATATATATATACTCATAATATGTACAAACCCGCAATCGAGTAAATGTGCATGGTATTGAAAACTTATAATTGGAAGGATTTAACTAGAACTGCATTAATTAAGTTGCTATTATTTAATACGTAGCTGAGTTACAGGCTTAAAGGCAAGCTTCGTAGAAAATTAGATTATTGTTAAATTCTTTAGGTATTGTATATTTAAACTTATCCGTCTGATGTCAGTGTGCAATATTTGGGTGATTAGAGTTTAAGAAAACAATAATGTGGTTCATTAAGCTTTTAAATGTCTTCTAATCTAGGTAATGGCTGGTGCGTTAAAGCGCGCCAGTCCCGACCAACATGAAGAAATGACGCTATTATGTGCCCTCAATGATAGCAACTTACCAAAATTTCTCGCTGCCGATGCTATCCTATTCGCCGGTATATTATCTGATTTGTTTCCTGGAGTCAGCTTACCAGTACGAGACTACGGAATCATGGAGGAAGTTATAAGTGAGTAGTTATACTGATAAATTAAATCATCAGTTGTCGAGGCAGAGTAAGAAAATCAGCACCACATTCACGTTCGTTTGTAAATACGATTCTTAAATATACAAGAGTCACGTGCATACAATTTGAAATGTAATATTGGGGAATTGCTAAATTTACCCCGAAGGCAAATCAGTTGACCATGAATTTAATCAAACGCGTGCAAATAGTTTGTTTAGTGTCTATTTTAGATCAAAAGCCTACACCCAAATGAATATATCATCCTGCTAAAAACCTTATTACAGAATATTTGATGTAGATCTGAAATTTTCAATAATAATTATATCCTAGAAATGTATTAACTTTGCAATAACGAAACAGTTTCGATAAAGAAAGTATATTTGTGGAAATCTGTAATTAAATAATTTCTGGCTACGATAATTATAGCTATTTGGTAGCATATCATGTCTATTATATTTTTGCCTTCCTTCTATAAATAATAATATTAATTGTAAAATTTATGTTTACGGTAAGAAAACGTTTGTAATACCATGTTTGACATAAAATTATTGTTCCAACTACCATTTATTTTTATTTTATTTAGCTTATCCAAATTACAATTGTAATGCGTTTACAATTCAATTATTCCACCATTCATTATTATGAATGAGTTCGAGTTATTACTCGAATACATAATAGTACCTAACTAGTATCATAGTATTAATGGCAATCAAGACGAATTATTTTAAAAGACATCATTTCTTCAGAATGCTTACAAAAAATATGTTTACTATGAAATATAAGATACAGGTATTCCACGTCATTAAATTTGAATCGGTAGACATCCCTCCTCATCGGCAAAGAAGACCGAGGGTGTAGGCCGAGAGAAAAAACCGGCGTCAAAAACTCTCGCTTGAGAATCTTTTCATCAATAACACGTTTGGATACAATTGGAAAATTTTTGTTTGAACATAAAAGATAGATAACTTAGATCGACAACATAGTGCAATCTTTTTTTTTTGTGCCAGTTAGTTTTTTTTAAATTTTTAATATAAATACCGGGCGGTCGTAGTTTATATATCTAAGATACAACTAGAGTATATGGGTTAGTTTACAGTTACTAAATACATTTTCAGAGATCATATTTTTGGAACGCAAACTGCAAATAGAGATGTGTCAAATACGGAAGGTGATACAATTGCACGAAACAATGATAGTGCGTTGGGGTGTCATGTTGGTGGGGCCGACTGGAGGTGGGAAGACAACCGTATTACACGTGAGAATATTATGTAGATCAATAATTAACAAGTTATAACAAATAATATTTTTTTTAATACATATTTGAGAAAGTTGGAAATTTGTTTATATAATACGTTAAATAAAGCTATAATTGGGAAGCTGGTTAGAAAAATTGTCCTAATAAGTTGGTTAAAAGTTAAAAATATATGATCATATTTAGAAAACCACTCAGTTCTTTATTAGTAGGTACGCACGTATTACAACGCAAATCCGATGAAATCTTTTGGATTAAAAGAATATGGATTTTGTTGAAAGTTTATAATTGATTCAGGTGTTAGGTGATACATATACAAGGTTATATGAGCGTGGTGAAGAGAATCCGACATATCAGCTTGTACATAAATACATAATGAACCCTAAGAGTTTGAGTATTGGTGAGCTTTACGGGGAAGTGAACTTGCAGACCTTGGAGTGGCATGATGGGATCTTACCATTGTCTCTACGTACCGCTGTCCAGGTAGGTTGATAAAGTAATTTCATGTAAAGCGATCGTTTCGTTTTGTAAAATAAAACTTATTAATAAACGATTAAATTACTATTATTTTTTTTTTGTTGTTGGAAAAGAAACCAGGAGAAATATTGTGACTATTTAACCGTGTTATATTACATAAATAGTTTATAATAATAAAAGGCTCCCGTCGAAGAGCAAATCAATTCAGACTTGATTTATTCGACGTTATATTTTATTATTCTCTGAAAATTGTAAGCTTCTCGACAATCTTATTAAACGTAGTCATTATAAAATAACAACACTTAATAGCCTTGATTGGTGTTATCTTTATTGAATTTCCAGGAAAACAATATGTTTTTGCAGACTTTTTCGAGTATCTAAGGCGATAAAAATAACAAAACATTTTGTTTACGATTTTGCTGCATCAAAACAGACCTCGCAGCAATTTATAATTAATTCCTTGGCTTAAGCATGAAACTATTATCAGATTTTAATACAATATTAATCGATAATACAATGTTTTTAGTGCGAAGACCCTGACCACCAATGGCTCATCTGTGATGGACCTGTAGATGCGGTGTGGATTGAAAATATGAACACAGTTCTCGATGACAATAAAATGCTATGTCTCTCAAACTCCGAAAGAATTAAACTAACGCCATATGTACATATGGTTTTTGAGGTGAGACCCATACAAGGCAGGATCCAGGAGAAGACTAACTTTGATTGCCTTAATGACGCGAGAATCCGCTCTTGAAATAGTTTGAGGTTCCCTGCAGTTCTTGTAAATTATTGTTTCCAGTATATGTATATAGTATATAATAGACTAGATAATATAAGAATTGACTTTGACTAATAATGTAAAATTCCTTAAGGACAACTTTGCGCGCCATCGTATGTGGCAGAATATTTACGATTGTATCACCTTAACATTTTGTACCATATTCTTGCAATAAATCAATTATTATTATTATTATCATAAAAGAAATACTCAATACATTATTTCAATTAAAATAGGATAAAAAAAGAATACTTTTACACACACCCATTAATATTGTTTTCAGTTAATTCAATTAAAATTTAAAAAATAACGAATAAAATATTTTAAAAATAACGAATGTTTTCTGAAATGTTGTATTTAATTCAAGATAAACCTGGCTTGTTTCTGTTTCGTTCTTTCCTTTTATACTTTAGATATAATGGAATTTTATAGTAACCTTAGGATATTGTCAACGCTGAGTTCGACTCTAGGCGAAATTATAATTCCAGACAGCACAGCATTTTATTAGCTATTAATAATAATTGATGAAGATTTTTGGTTCAATATTTGTTTTGGTAGGAATCAATTCGTCCCAAACTGAGCGACGGCTTTGATTAGTTTTACTTAGTTACTTATTATGATTATTACTGCTAAAAGCTATATAAAGGAAAGCCGCTAAAACAAAAATTATTAACCTGTAAAATTATAATTAGTCTTAAATAGAGGCTCGTTCGAAATTCAGTACATAAGAAACTCTACGGTAATCATATAATAATTTTTAACGCAAATACCGAGACACATCGATCTTGTGTTGCGATTTCTTTCTGCTCTAATGGATATAAGTACTACATTTTGTACTTTCACGTATAATTTGAAAACAAAAACATAAGGTAAAGTGTGATTTCGATTGTGCCTAAATCATGACGTATATTTGTTGTCTACAAATAAGTGCATGCTAAATCAACATAGGTTCCGCCGACATTCAATATGAGTTTAACTGAATGCCGGCGTTTGACTTATCAAAGCTTTATTTGAAAGTACTAGAATAATATTGGTCATAAATTGCGGGCACTGTACACATTGGAAAATTAAATAAACTCATCGTGTATATTTACTAAACGTTCAATATGTAGTACCGATCAAATAATACCACAAACATTTTGTTCAGGTATTATTATTGGTATTGGGAATTACAAAAGATAAAAAAATGGTAGAATATAAAATATGTAATTTTTAAATAGGTGGCTGACTTAGCACAGGCCTCACCAGCGACAGTTTCTCGATGTGGCATGGTTTACATTGACCCCGGAGAGCTTGGATACTTACCATACGTCAGATCCTGGCTGGATGAGGGAATCGAGAAGAACCTCTTCACTCAAGAAAACTCTGAATTTATATACGAGCTCTATAAGATGCTAGAAGTTGGAGTCACACATGTCAATACTAAATGCAGTGTCGGAATTAAACAGGTCACATATGAATTTAATATATATATATATATATATATATATATATATATATATGGTTATAGTAATGGCTTCTTTGGTTAGCACTTTAATTATTTCAAATTTTTACACTAGATTTTCTGGTACGAATGGAATTAATTAAAAAAGTGAAGGTGTGCCTAAGGCTAATCGCCCGTTAATTTTTATATTAAGAAAATTTATCAGAAAAATATATTAAACACTGTAAACTGACATTGTGATCTTATTTATGTATGCTTTGATTCCCGTAAAGTTCCCATTTAAAAAAAAATAACTAAATTGCTTAAGGTTGCTAAGTGTGTAATTAGCTCTTAAATATGAACAATATTTATATCGTTAAGTTGGAGAGATTGCAGGGTATATTTGTAGCGATATTAGGATATATACTTAAAAAGGTGTATGCTACATTTATTGTGATATTTTATGAAAATCATGGTTGGTTTGAGATAGCGTCTGAAAGAGTGACGGAGAGTTTATCGCCAGTTCTTCTCGTCCGTTCTACGCTCTTGATGTGAGACCTGGCATTAAATATAAAATTAGAAGCATTTAATATGTATTTCTTTATTGGCGTTCATAAGTGTAGTTAACTAAATAAATATATGGTTTTGAATTTGTCTATTAACCTTGAGGTCGTGTATTCCCGAATGTGGAACTCTATGTGTTTTATATCACCTATTCGAACGATAAACACAAACATCAACAAAATAATTTAAACCCAAAAATTAAAATCTGAATGATTTAACTTCTTGCTTATTAATAAAGAGATAGATACAATCTGACGCCATTGTAATATAAAATCTTTATAAAAATCAAGTGATTTGTGTATATGACAGGTGGACATAAGCAAAATATCAGCCCTTTGCTACCTAATGGGGGCTTTACTGTCTGAACCTGGCGAACGGTTTCCGGACAAAGCAGCCGTTAAGACTTATATTGCATATTGCTTCATATTCTGCTACGTGTGGTGCATTGGAGGGAACATCTTGGAAATTAATCGAAAGACTTTTGAGGAAGTGATCAAGAGGCAGTTTGAGACTTTTGAAGAAGCTGAATAGTATGTGTCTTTTTATATGCCCTTTAATTTATTTATTTTAAACTACTTACTTTTTTAGTTACTACTAACTCTAAACTCGATCATTTGCTAAGTCACAAAAAAACAGAGGGGTGTGTTTGTAGAGCTTTTTAAAAAGAGTCTAAAAAGTAGTAGTATTGATTAAAAATTACACAATTATTGTGCAGAATTTTGGACATATGTTTATTATAAATTTATTTTCTATTAGTGGTGCTTTTGCAACCTGTTCGTGGTTTATTAATAGCGGAGTATTGGAAATCGATCGCTTGATGTGCAGCACAGTAAATGTCGAATGCCTTGTTTGAGTTCTTTTAGGTTCATTTTTTATACTTATATATTTTCATACTTTTGTCTTTGTTTATGAAATTAAATTTAGTTATTTTCCTTTATTATTAAAACAATTATTATATAATAACAATTAACAATTAATACGAATTATTGTAACATAATGAGTTCTGTTTGACATAATCTAACACGTTGATATAGTGAGTAATAAAGCAGCTCATGTGTAGTTACATCTTTATACAAAGCGATGGCTAAAAGAAAACATTTTTATTCAATATTTCCTACAAGTTGATATCTAACATACACTTTTCTTATTATTCGCAGTTTTCCACAAGGTTTTAATTTTTTCGATATGTATATGGATACAAAGCATCGCAAATTAAAAGTATGGGCGGAAATAATTCCAGAATTTCTTTACGACTGTAATAAGCCCTTCTTTGAAACCTTAGTGCCCACTATAGATACGGTGCGCTACGGGTATTTATTTGAAAAGCTGCTTAGTGCCGGGAAACCGGTTATGTTTACTGGCAACACTGGTGAGTAATAACTTCTCCACAGGAGCGCACTCTAAGACTTCACTTTTGAATGTCTTCTTTTCACAAAATGGATATTAATTTTACTATAGAATTTTGTCTGCGCATTCAAGACGCAAAGCGCATTCAAGACTTCTAAGCTGATTGACTTTTTTCTCAATGTGATTATTAATTTTACTTCCAAGCTTTAGAATATTGTCTCGATTCAGTGATACGATTTATACCCAACAGTAAAAGTATAGCGATGTAAATATTAAATTATTCTCGAGCTTATTGGGAAGAAGTTAAGTCAAAAATAACTTTAACAACAGCATTCACAATTAAAAATGTAACGAACTGAGTCACTGCGTCACCGGGGTGCGTAGTTACTACTTGTGCCAATCTTATGGCATCAAAAGCAGAATGTGCGTCAACTATTTGCTTGTTATCTTCTGTTTTACGATAACATTTTCTAGGTGTGGGAAAAACTGTGATTGCTGCTGAGATATTAAACAAAATGTCTACCTCTGGTACTTATATACCAGTTATTTTAAACTTCTCAGCGCAAACTAGCAGCGCACGGACACAGGTTTGAATCCTAAGTCATGGCTTTTAGACTTATTTTACAAATTAGTGAAATTCCCCATTACTTTATAGACTGATCTATGTATAGAAATTTTAAACTTCCCAAAATTCTTAAGGACTGATCTCGTAATTAAAGCAGAAATGCATACACAATATATCTTAATTTAGCTTACTCATAAAAACCCGACAATGCACCCATTATAATGGATTAAATTATGGCGAGTTAAATTTGAGTCTTTTTGTTTCATTTTTTAAACAGGTGCTTACTTTTGTTATTGAATTTGTTTTATTATAGTATATATAATATACTATAATAATTATATGTATAATTATGCAAATAAATAAAGGACGCCGTTTAAAACTAGGAAGTGATTGAACTCCGACTGGAAAAGCGACCACGTAAAGCTATCGGTGCTCCTCTTGGCAAAAAAGTGATAATCTTTATTGATGACGTCAACATGCCCCGCCTTGATGTGTATGGAGCTCAACCGACGATTGAATTACTAAGGTATTTGGGATTAGCTTTAAGAAGATGATAATTAAATGGGTAATGCAACAACGACAACAACTCTTAGATTTGCTAACGAATACGTATAATTTAATAATAATAACAAATAAAAATAGCTAGAAGATGTAAAATAGCTTACTCCAAGTGAAGTCTTTTCCATGTATAACATTTATAAATACAACTTGTTACTTTATTAATTTATATTAGTATTAATAAATATTAGTATAAATGTAAATTAATGGAATATTAGTATAAATAAAATAACGAGGTGTTAAAAAAATTGTAACTTTTAAAAATAGTATACACTATACGTACCGACTTAATTAATCTTCAATACACTTAAATATAGTAATAAGCGACCGAGTGTTCAATACTGTCAACAAAAAGGTAAAAGGTAATTAAAACTATCATAGATTTAATACGTGAATTCCGATGTTTTTCGCCTGTTACTCACGCTTCCCTATAATAATCTCACCCTTACACAAATTCCCATATCTAGCGCACCGTAAAACGCGTGTAATAAGGGCGATAATGGCTAATTCTGATGAGGAATCAAATGCACAAATGATGGCCTAGCCTAGCCGATATCTAACGAGCTACGTTGTATATGTTATTAACCCTCAAAAGTTAAAACGCGAGGCGTTTGTTTTCGAATCTACATTAATGTTTTGGCGAATACGAAGTTAGAGATTATGTCTTTCGAAGTTTCTCTTCACACTCATTACCTAATTCTCATTAATTAACGAGATATATGTATTTAAAGAAAATAAAATTTACTCGATCTAAAGGTATTATGATTTTGCAATTACTTATTACGAATTTTAAATTTTAAATAACAAAAGACACCTCGTCTTTTTAACCTTATTCTTTCCACTGTCTGGTGGGTAAATGTTGTTTTTTTAAAGCTGTTTAAATTTATTTCTTTACTTAATGACGAAATGCAAAGTTGTAAGAGAGAATCAAAAGAAAACCTGATTCTATTATTCAGACAATATTTGGACTTTGGTGGCGTTTACGACCGAGACAAATTGTACTGGAAGGATATCCTCGATGTGGTATTGTCATGCGCGTGCGCACCGCCTGGCGGCGGGCGGAATCCTCTCACTGCGAGATTTGTTCGACACTTCGCTATGTTCTATATTTCAGCACCGAACTCAGAAGCCATGAAGACAATTTTTAAAGTGAGAATCATTGGAATATTTTATTCTGTAATTGTAGATGAACTTTCAAAGCATGTTTAATAATTACCTGAATAATTAAAAAAAAATTAGCCGACACAGTAGTGTCAGTATTTTTTGTACTTGTTACTTCAAAACTAACTACGGCAAACAAACAGGATTTTTAATTAATGGATTTATATATAACATATGACAAGTTTCAATCATTTATTTTAATAATTAACTTACCAATAAGAGGTCTTCTCTTTCACACTTTTCTAGCCTCGTTATCTAATCATTAATAGATATATTACTATGCGCTGCTCTTCATTATATCCCTAAAAAAATTCCATATTCTTTTAATAAATCCTTGATAATAGATTGCTAATGTATAGAAGCGTTACGAGAAGGCCGTGTTAATTAATGTCATTCAAATCACGACTATGTGCGGTGTCGCTTTTTGCACTACACTACACAATAGACTGCTAGTTTGCGATATACAATACGATTATATTCTGCAGGATACAACGGTTTATCCCGCTATAAGTTCTTTTCTCTTGCTATAAATACAGCGTATGTTTTAATTTGGTACTTATTTTAAAATATATACATAATAGAAAAATATACAAAAATATTTTAGAACAACAGGTAGCGATATACAACTAAGTCGGGATGAGAACTATTTCCGGATTCGCTTCTGTTTCCTGAGGCAATTTCGTTCCTAATATCATGCCAAATGCACTAAATAAACCAAGTGCCTGTCAGCTTCGCTATTGTTAAACGTTGAGTTTGGAGTGACTAGACAAGCTTTGGTAAAGAGTCAGTGCATGCTTTCAATTGTTACATCAGTAGTCAAGACTTTGACGTGAATTCCCAATAATATCCGAAACCACTATTTGTTACTGACGTATCGTGAAGCTGGTGTGATTGTCCGATCAAGTTTCATTAAATTGATTTTACATCAAAATATCGATTAATTTGAATAAATAATTCAGTTTGTTTAGAGAGCGATTTAACGTACAATTGGTGCTTTAGCAATTATTTTGGCTACAGTAGAGGCTAGACGTAAATCCATAAATTATTCGGTTTTTAATGGACTCAGTTGACGTCAAATGTGTTACTATGAGATAGCCGTATTGTCTATTGCTATGTATAATAAAGTAACGAAAACCAAATTTCAGGCGATTCTAAACGGTCACATGGAAGACTTTGTTACCGAGGTGTCGGTTCTGGGCGAGCCAATTGTAAATGCGGCGGTTGATGTTTACCTAAAAATATGCGCTGAATTGTTGCCGACACCAGCGAAATCCCACTACGTGTTCAATTTACGAGACCTTTCAAAATGCATGCAGGGTGTTTTGCAGGCAAATGCGGCCTATATGAGATTACCGCAGGCGATGCTAAGGTACTAAAATTGAGCTTTCAATGGTACTAATTATCAATGGATTTTAGGTCTAGTGTTTACAGCCTGTTTAACGTAGTTATACCTTTGCATTACTATTTATGCTCATTATTAGATAACAATGTGTAGGTAATTAATACCTAAAGCTAGATTTGTTAGAAACATTTTTATTATATTTTCTTCAATATTATATTTTGTAATTTTAAAGAGTAGGTATTCTATAAATATAAATTCAATTTACTAGACGCTGCCCACCATCTTGTTTGCGTGGGACTGTGATAAAAGATACTTTAAATGTTATATTCAAACCCGATTTTCAGGTAGATTTGAATACATTTTTCTATGCACAAAATTCTATTTAAAGCTAGCTAAGAGCGGACCTATCTAAATTTATCTGCCATATTATTTGAGTATTTGTTAGAAAGTAACTGCCTTATAACATAAAGGTATTTTCAGGCTATTCTACCATGAGTGCTTGCGCGTGTTTCACGATCGTCTCATCAACATAGAAGATAAAAGTTATTTCTACCACCTTATGTGCAATGTGTGTAATAAAAATTTCCAGCAACCGATTCTTGAAATACCCGAAGAACCAATTATTGAATCACCACCTGTTCTTCTCTTTGGGGACTTTCTTAATTCTTCTGTTCCAAAAGAAAATAGAACTTATCAAGAAATCCCTGATATACAGAAGCTCATAGTAGTTTTAAAGGTAGATTCTAAATTCCAATGATTATTTTTTATTTAAAATATCAATGTATTGAACATAATAGTTACTCTGAATTTTTTTTAGACAAAGAGTAAATATTGTTAATATTTGTATAGTAAGGAAAAATTATAGAAAAATATATTATTATCAGGAATACTTGGATGAATATAACTCTACTGCTCGGGCGGAAATGAATTTGGTACTATTCAGAGACGCCGTAGAGCACGTAGCTCGCGTAGCAAGAGTGCTAAGAGCTGAGAGAGGTCATAGTTTGATGGTCGGCCCTGGTGGCTCTGGTAGAAGATCCGTGGCGACCCTAGCAGCCCACGTTAATGAGTGCAAGTGAGCAATATTTTGGTTGTGGTTGGCCAGGCTTATTGAATTTATAATTAGATTACTAAATATGTATGCTAGATCTACTTCCAAAACACATTACCCCAATTAGTGAGCCGATCAGTTAATTTGCTGAAACTTAAAAAGAAAATAATTGAGCGCTTGTATTAGTGTCTTGCTCATTTAGAAAAGCCGTACAATCGAACATTAAAAAGCTCCAATCGACGTTTACATTGAAATATACGTATCAAACGACGCTACCTTAGCAACGCTCTTACTAAGAGCTTCTCTCCACCTACAATCCACGTTTATATATATTTATCGATTTCAAGTTGTAGACTAGACATTTTCATCGAATAAACATTTTTCTTACTACGAGTATTACCTATCTGAATTCTAAATTAATGTTAATAATTTAAATAAGCTATAGAATGCCATAACTATAAAGGGTACATTTATTGCTACTTCAAATATGTAATCAAAGCCTTTTGAAAAGTGTAGAGGTATATTACGTTTCGCTAAATGTAAATATAATCACTGAACATATTAAAGTGTATTTTTTTAATTTAGTCTGTTGTTTTTACCAAAAGTACAAATTCATTGGATAGAGATTGAGGTAATTTTCAAGTTTCAATTTTTAAGTTTAAAAAATGTCATCGAGATAAATAATATATAATAAATAATATATACTAAATAATATATAATAAATAATATATACTAAATAATATATAATAAATAATATATAATAAATAATATATACTAAATAATATATAATAAATAAAATATACTAAATAATATATAATAAATAATAATAACTAGAGGTAGGTACAGATTTTAGATCGCTTAAGACGTTGTTACATTGCGTTTTAGCTATACTCACAAACTCGTCAAAAATACCTCTATCACGTAACGTGAAAATTAGTTTTGCCCTTACTGCTCAATAATGTTCTCAACTTATGCACGAAGCGGAGTGGTTTTTATAGTAGGGGCAAGGGTTTAAATGGATTTTGAGGTTTGATAAATATACACGAAACCTCATAGCATCACCCTCAATATCTCAATGTAAAGCTATCGAGCATTCAAAATAATATTTTTAGATTAATAAGATTTTATTGATAATTAAATTACCATTGCCATTAAGTATTTACTGTAAGAAAATTACGAGGAGCGTCTATTTAAAATATAAGGAAATATATTTTAACTGAGAAATGTACTAATCATATTCTGAAATCGCTTGTAGCAAAACATTCTTTCAATACAAAGAAGACGATGTTTAAATTATCAATGCATTAATGTCACATACTCTTAACCTATGGCATTGAGAGTGTCCATGGGCGGCGGTATCACTTAACATCAGGTGAGCCTCCTGCCCGTTTGCCCCCCGTTCTATAAAAAAAAAAAAAAAGAAGTGATATCCTCCCTAAGTGACATCACTGGCGATCCTAAGACTCAGAAAATTTTCCATAGATGTGGGGTGGGTTGTTTACTGTTACTTGTTCTACGTACATGCACTACGTATAGTGGACATTAATTTGAGCTTCAAAGTGAAAATTCAAACGTGTCTGGCGTTATAAAAGCCCAAAGCTCAATATATTTAATAATCAATACCTAACCCATATTATAATGAAAAGTTTAGCCAACGGTCAAGTTTTCAAGTTTAGAAGGTCATGAAGGTGTTTATGAAATTTTCGAAATATGGTTAGGACATTAAGAATTAAGCCTATTAGTTGCCTCCCCTAGAAAAGCTTTAAGAATTTTGACTATAACAGGTGCATGGGAATGGAACTGAAACGTAATTATGACACACCGGAATTCCACGACGATCTTCGTAAGATGTATATGCGAGCTGGGGTTGGGTGTGAAGATACTGTCTTCTTATTCACAGACACGCAGATTACAAAAGAAGAGTTTTTGGAGGATATTAATAATATGCTGAATTCTGGTGTGTATTGTATAATTTTTTAAGCAGCATTTGACCAATATCAAATGACTATTTAGTTTCTTAACGGATCAGGCTATCATCAAAAAAAAAGTCTTTCAAAATACTTTCTGTGCAATGTTCCCAGATACTGAATTCTAATCATGGTAGCTCATATCTATTTTAAACAATTTACTACGATTTAATGGCTATATAATAATAGAGCACTTTAAAAGAAAAGCCATGATGAAGTTACCTCTATATTTATTGAATTTTTATGTCTAGTTACAAAGTTCAGTGAGTTTGAAAAAACTAAAATGTTTCTTAGAAATGCTTAATCGCTTGTGTTATCGATAACAAAGAATCAGAGTTAATCTCTCAACCTCTTGTTATTGCTTTCTTATTCCTATTTTTCCAGGAGAAGTTCCAAACCTTTTTGAGGGTGATACTTACGAGCAAGTACAGACGGGTTGTCGAAATGATGCGGCTAAGACTGGAATAAATCCGGCAGACAGAGACTCAGTGTACTACTTCTTTATCAATCGTGTTCGTGCAAAACTACATCTATGTGTGTGTATGAGCCCCGTCGGCGAAGCGTTCCGGTAGGATTTGTAGTTTTTAATAAGATAATATTAATTATTAAATAATGATAAATAGTTTTTATTCCTTAAAATTGATTTGATATAGTTATAAAGTATTCTATTTTATTAAATTTTATATATTTAGTTAAAGGATATTCTAGATAAAGTATTAGAGAATTTAATCTAAAATTCGCAAAATTTTTGTTTTAAAAATTCGCAATAAACTTATACTTTCGCAACGAACAGTTGTCTCTAGTGAGTTAAATTAGACACAAATAAGCTCCTTATTAAATATATATAAAATAAAAACGCATTTCAATGGTATCCGATATATTAGGATGACATAATACAGTTAGGGATTAAGTTTAAATCTGTAGGTTATAAACTACGGGAAACATCGAAATACTGTTGGAAGAAAGAGACCTTCAAGGATTTAGTCGGCGGCGCTGGTGCAACGGTCCATTATCAGTTTAAGCAGGTCCTCCTTCTCCTTGTCATCCTCATCTTCCTCCGGCTCCTCTTCGTCCTCCACCTCTTCGTACTCCTCCTCTTCTTCGTCCTCCTCTTCCTCTTCTCCAAAAAACATACCATAGTCGATAAAGTACGGCCTGCCACAATCGGGACAACGAATGTTGTAATCCATCTCCTCCAGGTCTAACCAAAACTGTTGTAGATATCTTAGCACATTCTGCAGGAGAATATTCTTCTGATCTTCCAGGTTGTAGATGGCCGCCTGGATCTGCAGACGCTCCCACTTGTCCTCAGTTTTGGCGTTAAGTATTAGAAGAACATAGTTCACAAACTTTACTTTTTCCAGCTCCTCGTTTATATTGATGCCGTTGAAAACGAGTGAGATTTTAAAAGGTCCATACGGACGCTCTCCCGCAGGAAAGATAAACTGCATTTTATTTAAATCAAAAACATAACGTGGATACGCGTACATAGTGATTTAAAGTTATGGGAGTCAATGTTAACACAAGCGTAATGTTCAAAGTCTAGCGTGTTTATTGGAAACTATTTTGCAATTTCTGCTTTTATATTTTAAAGACGACATGCGCACAGTTCTCGTCCTATTTGCGACTGCGTATAACAAATCCAAAGCATCTAGGGTAATATTGATACTCTTCCTAGAATTAACAATTATGAACAAAGTTAACTTTTTGCTGGCAACAGTTTACTGAAAATATGTGCTCCAATGAAAATTGTAATGGCGATACCAAATTATTAATACAGTACAATGGTTGTTAAATTATTATGGTTTACTTTTATATACAATTAGGGTAATTGTGGTGATGTCTAATATACGATTTCTTACGATAGATTGGTATTGGTTAAAAATTGAGCTGACAATAAAAGTAGTAGCGTCTGCTCTCTACGTACATACACAACAAGTGTCTTTCGGCATGACATCGTTTATCTTTGTTTTCTATATATTAGTTTTATATTACCAATGTTTTCTTTTAAAAAATATTCACGCACGACAAATCACATCTTTAATAAATAAAAATAGGTAAGCAATAAAGCGCTTTTAATGATAGTATAGTACCTAATGGGGTTTGCCGACGTTTATGATGTCTAGTTTATCTTTTTTATATATACATTTATACTCTGTAACTTGTATATAGCGATAATTGTATCAGTATGTATTTTACTCAAAGCAACTTTTGCGTCTGCTTCGTTCTCAATTATTAAGAAAATAGATATTATATTGGAGATTCGAACTTACACTCACACATAACAGATATGTTCTATTAGTTTACAAGTATGCCTAATCTACGTATATAATGGCGTTTCTGATACACCCTTTTAATTGAAGTGTAACTTTGTCGGTTGTCAATTTAATTTCTTTTTTGATGCGCACAATTACAGAAAATAGTATACCTACTATTGTTTTTATTCGTTTTTCATTTCGTATAATATATAATATAATACGAAAGATATAAACCCTGAATTATATCTCTGTACCGTTGCTTTTGTATATAATAATAATTACTTTGTATCTTCTAGGTATATGAGGTAATTGATTGTAAATGTAGTTTTTTAACATTACATAAATTAATTAATGCCATTTCTTATCTGAAACTATAATATATAATATAAACAATATATAAACTCTTTAAACATTTGTTAATTCAACGAATATAATAAATAATTTACGCTATATTAGCTACAATATGTATACATGTATACCTGGCCCAGTGTCCAAGTCTAGTTTTCAACATCCAAATGAATATTTTCATGTTGCATTTGGAAGCTTTCGCACAGAATATTTTATTTACTATTAATTCAGTAAATAATTTTACATAGTAATTATTTTTTTACAATGAACTAATGAGTCAAAATAATTTTCGGCAAATAAACATCATGTGTATGGAAAGATATAATTTTAATATAGGTATAATGGGGAAATTCGTAGTTTGAAGTTATTATTTCCATAAAAAATATATTGGCTTAAAACTTCAAGTTTCAAAATTATTTAAAGTAAAAAGGTGAATAGAATAACACCAAAAGGTAATAAGTAAAAACTTAAAAGCTAATGAATAGGCAAAATAAGTAATCTAAATAAAATTTAAATACAAAAAATACAGGCGCCGTTGCCGTATGTTCCCGTCGCTGGTGAACTGCTGTACTATTGACTGGTTCACAAAATGGCCACCAGAAGCATTACTTTCCGTCGCTGAACAGTGCCTTCAGCCTCTTGGAGACCAAAATATTATACACAAGATCTCTATGCTATGCGTCACAATGCATCAGGTACTATGTTCTTTATTATCAAATTTATTATTATTGAATGGAATCATTGAAAGAAAAACACCTTTTATATCTGTATAGAAATAACTTGTAGGTATGCGACGAGTGAGAGCAGCAGATGATTTTTTTTTAGGTTTGACCTTTGAGTACCGATCTTAATTCTCAGTGAATATTTAGATTTCAGTAATTGAATTTCTTACTAGAAAATGAGCCATTTTGTTTATCAGACTTTAAGCTCTCTTAGAAAAAAAATTACTTATGTTTGTAAGAGTCTGGTAAACAGCATTGATATAAAAACTACACATCTTTCTCTTTGTCATTTAGGATGTAGACGTAATGACTGATCGACTGTATGACGAAATGCGACGTTATTTCTACACAACACCAAGTAGTTATTTGGACCTCTTGAAGCTGTACCTAGGTCTTCTGGACAAGAAACAACAGGAGATAATACGAGGGCGGGACAGAATCTCCTGTGGACTACATGTAACTATAAATTTTACTAAGTAGGGATTTCCCATCCTATAGCCGGAATTACATTTTGAAATTGTGTAGTTGCATAAAACTACTTTCCCCAAAAAATCGCGCAGGCCATGAAGCTCAGTTGCATTACGAAAATATTAAAATACACGTTAAAATTGTTGGTAAAACTAATGTCACGAAATTAATTTCATGCCATTAATTTCGTAATGTGATTCCGGCTTAAATGCCTACCTTCTGGAAGCAGAATCAAATCAATCCTTTGTGCTAAAACGTTGATTATATAAAAAGGTGCAACGTTTTGTGAGGTTATAAGTTTTCAAAGCGTACAATATAAAATAATATCTTTGTTTAAATACAATTCCTCGTCCCTAATTAGAATTTACTTACGTCCCAATAAGTTTAACAGACACAAAAACCTAGAAAAGACTTAAGTTATAAATGTCATCTTACTAAATATGTAATAATATATTTTTTACGATAATTCAAATTAAATATTTTCAACAAGAATATAACATTTATTGATTGAAAATGTGCTCCACTGAATAATGTTCTAACAAGTTTCAGTGCTAAGTTGAATCATTATAAAGTGTTAATAAGTACTAGCAATATTCTTGCAAGTGTGCTCGGGCGACAATTTCTTTAATACAAATCTTGAAACATATTCTTATAAAGAACTCGGGTTCTATAAATCTGTAGTTTTCAGGTGTCATGGTTAAAAAAATTTAAAAATTTGTCAATACACTCGAAACATTCAGCGCATATAATATTAATCATTAATAATAATTATTGATATAACTCAAATTTAGTATTGTCTTTGATTAACATAACTTTTATTCATTTAATAAAACACTATTTTGACCGGATTGAAGTTATGTATTATTATAAATTTACAACTATTTAACATAATTAAAATAATAATACATAACTTCAATCCGGTCAAAATAGTGTTTTATTAACTCAAATTTAAACACAATTTTAAAATATGAATATTTTGGGATAAAATCCTACCTTAACTTTACATAGGCAATAACGCAACGCATCAATGAGCACGAGGCGACACAAATATGTTTTCCAAATGATCTACTTAAGGGAACAGATTTTGCATATATTAATTGACTATTTGTTTACTTAGTTGGCGACTATTTGATAAGATGTTTATAAATAAATTAAGCAGTTAGTTTTGTTATCACTATATATAATGTATATAATTGTATATAAATGTAATGTGTATATAATTTATGAGTGCGTTGAAGTCAGGGAATTTGTATTATACTTGATCAGTTAAACGATGTGTCAAGTGACGTTCACCAAGCGCATGGAAGCATCCCGGTAGTAATTTTACTAACATTGAAATTTTTGGCTATATGTAACGTAAGCCTGTGGCAGCTTAACATTTGACTGAACATTCATTCTTGTGTACATGTTACGTGCATTCTAGTAGTGAATGAATTTACGAAATCCATTAAGTATTTTTTTAATTTAGCTTTACCAACTTGCAAATGCTAATGTTTTCACTCAATTAGTAGACCACACAGTGCGACAGAACGCGAGCAGAACTCCGAGGCACAATAAGTTACGAAACATCATCTATCAAAAGGAGGTAGTCAACAACACAGATTTTCATGTGACATTTGGTTGATAACAATATTTTTTAGAAACTATACGAGACGTACGAAGTAGTCGGCGTTATGGAGCAACAGGTGCGTGATATGGAGCCAGTACTCGCTAAGAAAGCTGAAGAAGTAAGTGACGAATATATCTGTTTCTGCGATACCAAGTTCTAAATTATAAATACTAAAGCAAAGTAAGAGAAGTGTATCTTATCTACAAATTGGCTATATTTTAGGGCATGGCGTTAGTAGCTCGTTTGAAGGTGGAACAGAAGGCTGCAGATGAAGTAAAGCAAGCTGTTATGAAGGATGAGGCGGCAGCAAAGGTAATGCCGTACTCATAAGGGTAATCGCATTTATTTTGATTTAAGGAAACCTTAAAAAGATGAAAATAAGCAATATAAAAAGTTATGAAACACAAAAATAAATTATAACTTTTTTATATCACGTTATTAATAATTCTATGTAGATCTTGCATATAATTAAAATTGATGAGTGTAACAGACAGATTAATTTAACCACCCACGCGTATGTCCTTATTAATCTCCGCATTAAAGTTGGCAATGCGCAGTTAATGACAATTTAATTTTCAATATTGAATGCTACGTAAATACCCGTGTCCATGCACAAGTCTTTGAACGTGAAATTTAGGGTTGTTGTGAAATTGTTTTCCTTTTATGAAGTTGAAATATAAAAACAAGCTTTTCCATTGGCTTTGTACACAATAAACCTTTTGTGTACATTTAAGTTTGCAAACTTAATTAATGAAAGACCTTCATATAAATTTCTTTACAATTGTCACCAACAAATGTAAGAAAAATAAAACTGTTATTTTTGCCCACGTCATTTGGCTTTTAAAGGGTAAAGGTTGAACAAATGTTAAGAACAAATATTCCATGTCTTTAAAGTATATAAACGTCTCGTATTCCAAATTTTTCGGTGGTTATGTTTTGTTACAAGCAAGTAGTTAGTAATAGTGCACTTCGATCTGAACAATCGTTACATTGTATGAAATCGAACCCAAGACTGCCGGCCTACTAATTATGGGTTTTCAACTATCGACGGATACTATATTGGGTTTAACCCTACATTTTATTTCAAAGGAATTTCAAAATGAACAATAGTAGGAAAATCAAATATTTCTCTCCGTTACGAAACTCGTAGTGAATACGTACAAAATTCTGAATGATAGCAAATTTTCTAGAATTCTTAGAATTCTGATTGGAAATAAAAATATTATTTATACAAAATTTAAAGATGTTCAATGTATCTTTATTGATTAGAAATATATGAATAATAATAATAAAAATCCAGCGGCGCCACGATCCTAAATGGGTTATGGTATCAGATTGTAGCTTCGATCATTATTATTTTATAGATAACTAGGTGAACAGATCATTTTTTTTCTGATACGTGTCGTCGATTTTTGGGTTTGAGAAATAAGGATTTATCACGTGCAAGTGCTAATTGCGCACAGAAGGAAAATTCAAGTCGTGATTCGAACGCACAACCTCGGGGATGAGGTGACGCGCGTTTAAGTCAATACCAACATGGTCTTAAAAAATAAATTATTGTAACATATGATTAACATAAAACCTGGGTATGAAAATGTAGGAAAGCTCCACAATTACCGATTGTACGATGAGTGAGCTTTAAAAGAATTGTCTAGGAGGCTTTGAGGAGGAGGCTTGAATTGCAGCTCCATGACTCATTGGTCTTTCACGTCACGGCTCCTGCAGTTGGAGATCATCTTAAACCGGATTTAGTCTAGTACCTTTATCTTTTTCGTGGTGGCTGGTGATTCTCAACGTACACTATATACACTCTGTACGTTTAATGAAATATTTCTTGGATATAATTGAAAGATTACACAAAATTGTTCTAGTTCAATAACTTGACATTTCGCTTTCTAAATATTTTTAATCTTTGTTCAGGTTAAAGCTGAAGAGGTAAAGCAGATCGCAGATGAAGCAAAAGCCGATCTGGCTCTCGCGATGCCAGCTATGGAAGCTGCACAAAATGCCCTCAAAGCCTTAAATAAAGCAGACATAAATGAATTAAAGGCTTTCCAGAAGCCACCCGCCCTGGTGCGCTTTGTGATGGAGCCTGTCTGCATACTACTCGGTGCTAAGTAAGAATAATTTCCACTAGATGTTTACTGTAACTATGAGTTTTATTGTTTAGTTGATATTTAGCGCTATATGCACTAGATATGTTAAGTTCACAAGTAGGTATGTGCAGCCACACGATGTATCGACACGACCGGAGTATATCTCATGGATGTCCACCGCCAATTTTTAATGCAAGGCTACCATTGAAATAATTATTTTTAGAAATGAAGTGTTTTTTTCCCCCACTTGAAATTCTAACTCTACTCTAAGGACCCCATGACCTAAAGAAAATTTTAACCACTAAACCAATGAAGTAGTTGTGTCCTATTGTACCACAATGACAATCTTTTAGGCCTGATTGGGACTCAACTAAAAAGATGCTGGCAGATGTGAATTTTATCCGAAATCTAGAAGAGTACGACAAAGATCACATACCTGACGCCCTTTTGAAGAAAATCAAAGTGTATCTTACCCATAAGGATTTTAATCCCGAAACCGTTGTTAAAGTTTCAAAGGTAAGAACTTAATTAGCGACTCAGCGTTCAACCTTTTTCACATGTGATTGTGAAGTTTCAGTCTTATTATTATGTATTTAAGTTCGTGTTTTACGCTTCTTCCATTCCATCAGTTCAGCCACAGTACAGACGTCAACTAGGTACATGTACTTTCAATTGATTCCGCTCATATAATTGTTACGAATGATTGTTAATTTACGTACGATTTTCTGATGTTTGTTAGTTAATCAGTACGGTTCTATGATACAAGTATGTTTCCCTACATCATTGAAATTTATTAGTTAGTGTTTAATGGTTCTAAAATATTTAAAAGATATATTTTGGCATAGGTATGCCGTTCGATGGTGTTATGGGTGCAAGCGATTGACATGTATGCAAAAGTGTTCAGAGTCGTCGAGCCAAAGATTTTAGCGTAAGTTTTGATAATTATTGATCCTAATAATTCAGTGGCATTTATTTGGTCCGATTCTGTCGAAACAATAATTATTTTGTGTCGGAAGCTTGATCATCTTGGCTTTAAATTATAAACGAAACATACGCAGAAACATCCTCTTTCATTTTACTAATCTCATGACACTACACGCCGACAGGTGCGTGCCACCACCTGTAGTCAATATTCATTCTATGATAAGCCTACTTTTTTTTATAGAACGGGAGGCAAACGGGCAGGAGGCTCACCTGATGTTAAGTGATACCGCTGCCCATGGACACTCTCAATGCCAGAGGGCTCGTGAGTGCGTTGCCGGCCTTTTAAGAATTGATACGCTCTTTTCTTGAAGGACCCTAAGTCGAATTGGTTCGGAAATACTTCAGTGGTTACTGTCACCGCACTCCCAAACAATTGTACTGCTGTAAATCCTTTGGAGGGAACAATTTTTACACTAGTACTCGACCTCCGATGGAGTGAAGGGCTCCTCCAAATTCTTCCACTTCTCTCTCATCCTCGTCAAAATTGTTCAATCCTGCCCCGCTATCCTTTTTATTTTGACTTGATTTGACTTGACCTTCTCAATATGATATGATACTTCACTTTTAAATAGAATTCAGTTTTGTTACTTAATGACACTTACATAGAAATTAAATTAAATAAATAATAATATACTACCTATAGCCGTGGGTTATCCCCCCCCATCTATTAATTATACGCAAGATTCTATATTAAATGCCCAATACGCTTTTCACTCTTAATAAATAGTTGCACGAAGAATCAATTTAGTAAAAATTAAACAATTTTGAAACATGAGAAAAACACATAATACAAAATTGTTTAGCTTTTATAATATTACTCTTAATAACAATGTAATACTGATATAAGATATTGACCTCAACTTATCATTGTTTTCAGTAAACAGTAACTCTATCTCACGTTATACAAGTAGTTACTTAACATGAAAGCTTATTTTAAGCATGTCATAAGCACACGATGGCTTTGACGTAGGCAGGCTCTTATATATCGGAAGTTTTAAAATTAACAGCATTTTCTTGGAAAGGTTTTCTTTGAGATGTTGTTGTAACTCTTGTTTGTTTCATCATGATCGAGTTTGTATTTATATAACACGTACAATTTTTCAACATATTTTACCAAGAAAGCCTATAAATATACAATAAGCTTCCTTAAAATAACCGTTTCCAATAATTATTTTCTCTAATTAATGATGTATTTTTGTTGTACAAAAAGTTCTCAGTATCTCGATCTGCCTACTCGTCTCACTCCACTCTCTCCACGTCCCACTCTCAGCTTAGTGATGTTAATTGTTTAATCTTTTATTTTTGAATTTCTAAGGAATTTATGTTAATTCTTAGTTTTTAAGATATCATCTTGGCTATAAATAAACGTGATAATTTCGTTTCGATTACCACACATTATATACCTATACATTATCTTGATCGCGGCATAAACATTGTTACTTTTGCGTCAATTTATTTATTTTAGCTTCTTGATTGTTTCGATTCGATTTTTATAACAGGCATAAAGAAGCTGCGGCCATATTGAAGAGTGTAATGGCTGTCTTAAGAGCTAAACAGAAGGAAGTTGAGGCCATAGAAGCACAGCTTGCAAAAATGTTGGATGAGCTTAAGGTAGTAACACAGCAACAAGAACATACTACATAGACTGTATGGGTCTTTTAAATCTTGAGCAGGTCAACGTAAGTCTATGCCTTTACCTCCCTACTACCAAACATACATTAAATTAGCGGTGAATGTGAATTTTATATCTCTTTATCAAGCCCTCCGTACATTTCGAAGATCCTTTGTGATTAGTATTGTATAGTGATTAACATCCTACTACGCAATCGTTTTAATGCAACACTTTTCGTGCTCTGACCGAATTCGCAGGTGTATTATTCTTTTGCACGCTGTTAAAAAATATAAATAAATTTCTATTTTCAATATTTGTAAAGGTCGTCGAAGAAGAACGTCAGAAGCTGCAAGCTGACGTTGATTTGGCCGCGGCGAGGTTGTCGCGTGCAGGAAAATTGACACAGGCCCTGGCAGACGAGAAAACACGTTGGGAAGAAAGCGTGCAGGTAAAACAATATTGAATAAAATAAAATTGTAGTAATTAATTTTTGTTTCTTCGGATAAAGGTTAATTGGACACAAAATCGATTTTAAAAACGCTTAAAATAAAATTCAATTTAAGTCTTAATAAGTAAAAGTTTGGTATAAATACATGAAGTCCCTCGTTAAATGAAAATATTCTATAGTTATACTATATATTGAATACATAACTTTTTAATATATATTAATGAAACAACGCTTTGTCGTCTGTTAACTCTAGAATTGTTATATACAACTATTCAAATTGAAAATTTAAAGCCCATACAGTACCTACTTAGATTACACTAGAACTCATTAAACTATCTAAGTACATAAACAATAATTGTTTGTGTACCTCCAGATTTTACGCCATGTGCAAAACCACCAAGCCAACAAAACGTTAGATTGATATATGAGTTGTGTTACAGACGGCAACATACAAACTCAAGTGTACGACCGGTGATATAATTATTGCCTCCGGTTGTATCGCCTACTTCGGCGCATTTCCTTCCCACTACCGACGGGAACTTGAAAGCAAATGGGTCGAACATTGCCACTCACTTGAGATTCCCTCCTCCGATAGTTTTGAGTAAGTAAAGATTAACTAAATAGAAAGTTTATGATCGCCAAGCTGCTTTTTTTATTTTATTTATGTGTATGTTTTTGATTAAGGTAATAAAGTATTTAAACATTCCTGCAATACTATGTCTTAGTTTCACAAATATGATTATGATACGCTTAAAACTCATTATCCATTCCATTCTTTTTGCTAATTATTGCAAAATTAATTTTCGAGATGTATTTATATTCAATAAATGGTGATACGCTTTGCAATTTTGAAAATGTCGTTGGCTTCGTCAATATCCCTTTGACAATCCGTTTGTTAATTGCCGGTTTTTAGCTTAATTCAGGTTATGGCTGATTCATACACTGTGCGAACTTGGAACGCCCAGGGACTTCCACGCGACGCTGTTTCCACCGAGAATGGAATTTTAGTTACTAGAGCTGGAAGATGGCCCTTAACGGTTGACCCACAGGAACAGGTGATGAAATTTACGTATTTACCAATATAACGTTTTAGTTAACACAGGATCGTAATTGTCAACAGATTTTTGATTTTCCGAAAATAAAAGCCTTCTTATAATTTGTTGCATTGCCTAGACCTATGCAGACTGCATTGTACTACAAATTTCTATACGTGATTTTGTTGTAACTTCGACTTGTTGATCGTTACAAATACAACCGAATCATCTAAACACCTTTGATAATCTCACGTTATTTAATGATATCTTATCGTTACTTGATAATAACGAGTATTTTCGAAGGCAGGCACAGAATATAAACTTCAGTGCTATACGAGTTATTTTATTTCAATAGAACACGTTACGGATACAAAATGACAAAAGATAATTATAACTACGATGGGCTTGCAAAGCAGGGCAAATGATCTGGGTACCTCCTAAAGGTAAAAGTTAATAAAAATATCATAATTTTGATAATTTATATAACAGGCAAACAGATGGATCAAGAGTATGGAGAAGGAGAACGGACTACAAATCACGAAGCTTGTGGATTCTGGGTACTTGCGTGTCTTAGAAAATTGTATTAGACTCGGTTGGCCAATGCTTATAGAAGATCTTGGCGAGCAGCTCGAAGCAACTCTGTCGCCTGTCTTGCTTAAACAGACGTTTCTTCAGGTAAAATAATTTTACTTTGAGTATAAAGTAACATTTTTCTTTAAAATATATTAAAAGTGGAATAATAATATAAATACAATGGCTGGTTAGGCGCGTGACTCTCAACCCTGTATTCGTATTGTGCACGTTTAGTATTCTGTAGGTAAACGCTAATTTGGGACTCAGCTTTTTGCTAGAATCATATTTTAAAGGAATTTACTCATATATCGGGTGGAGTATATAAACACCACCTAGACGGGAAATTACATTATTAATTACACAGTTAATTTACATACTGGCGATAGCAATTTTCTGTACTTTAATATTATAAACATTTGTTTTTTCGCAAACATACCGTTACGTAAAACAAAAGCTAATAAACATAAGTCACCATTAGAATACTACATTATCTCTCAGTGTATATAATAGGCTATATCTAATTCCGATAAATAAAAAAATCTCCCATGCGAAGCAAGTATATATTAAACATTATTTAAGGATTCTATTAATTAAAGATAACTGAAGTTTCGTATTGATTGGGTTACAGGCTGGACGGTTACTCATACACCTGGGTGACAGCGATATTGAGTATGACACTAACTTCCGGTTATACCTAACCACGAAACTGGCTAATCCACACTACTTGCCCGAGATCTGTATTCAAGTGACTCTAGTTAACTTTACAGTTACGTTATCGGGTCTCGAAGAACAGCTGTTAGCGTGAGTCATCAACTTTTAACGAAATTTATAATGGTTCCAAAAATCTCCAAGTTGTTAAGTACAACTTGGCGGTCTAGTGGCGACGTCTTTAACTCTTAAAAATAATACTAATAACATCTGTTTTTATGTGGCAGTTATCATAAGGGTTGTGTTTGTTGTACTAAGCTTGAACACTGAAAATTAGCACACTTTTTTAAAGTATTATCGATCTATTTGTGGTGGATGCGTGGTTATATAATGTGTGGCTACATAGCCATTACACACATGTGTAATATGCAAGTTAATTGCACGTGTCCAATACTATTTTATATAGTATTGGATATCTTTGGTTTGCAAATAATTATTATTTATAGTATAGTTATTACTGTTGTTGTTAATACTGAAATACATAACATTACTAATTCGAAAGGTTTCTATTCATAAAATTTTGATTAACGTATAACTTATAGGTTTTAGATTAGAGTTGTAAGGATATTTAGTAGTTATGTTTTTATGTAGTTACTACTTTTGTTTGCTATGTCTGTGTGAGACCGTTATATTCTCAACTACAACGAGTTGCCTGGAAGAGATCGGTAATTGTATGTTTATATTTTTTACGACAAAATGAAAATAAATAAACTTTTGTGACCCTCACCCCTCCACTCGGACACTACAATTCACTAGCTAACGTAACATATCAGACATTGGACCTTACTTGTTGATATATAATATTATTCTAGATATGTATAAAGCTTTGTGTGTATACAGGGATGTTGTACGTTTAGAACGCCCGGACTTAGAGGTGTTACGTACGGAATTGATAGTTCGGATCAATGCAGACAAAGCGACATTGCTAGAGATCGAAGATAAGATACTACGGCTGCTATATGCATCTTCAGGAAACATCCTTGATGATGAAGAACTTATAGAGACCCTCAACGAAAGTAAGGTAAAATATATTTTATTACAAAAAATGTATTATTTCCAAGTCAACTTAAAATTCATATTTTGTTTGGAGATGACATAACTGTCACTGCTTTACTATCGATGCGAAAAGTTTAGTAAGTTTGACGTGTATGTGTAGACATAAAACGAGGTAACATTCAACAGACAGTTTCTGTCGTTTGTGCCCCTTAACGAAAAGTCTAGGTTAGTTAATCAACTGGCGCGCTCAAGACAGTTCTTAGCTACAATTTATAAAGGTCTGTTCAAAAGTCATAAACTCATTATGGGGCGTCCATAAATTACGTGAGTTGTTTAAGGGGGGAGGGGGTCGAGTCAAATCTCATTTAATCTTACGTTGGAGGGAGGGGGGGGGGGGGTCTCGGCAAATATCACGCAATTTTTTTTTATTGAATAAAAAAAAATAGGAAAACGGTTGACCCTAAACGCCATCTCTGCAACTTCCCGTTAACTCCATACCTAAACGCTCAGCATTTCACTTATTTTGTTTTTAAGCTCAACTCTCAGCAATATTTATTACTAGTCTTAAGTAGTCGTAAATAAAAGCACGAAACAATTTTTCTTTTCTTTTTACAATAAAAATCCAAGGCGTTTACGTAAGAAACCCACATTTCGTATATCTCACGTGAGATTGGGGGTTTGGGGGGAGGGGGTTGAATAAAATCTCACGACATCTTACCAGGGGGGGGAGGGAGGTTCAGAAAATAAAAAAAAACACCTCACGTAATTTATGGACGCCCCCTATGGCTATTTTATAAATATAAAACATATTTTTTACCTAACAATTGGTATTACTGAGCTACTCTGAAGATGGAGCTTGAAGATTGCCTGAAATTTTAATCTTAATATGGTTTAACTATAACTTATAGGAAACATCTGAAATAATAAACGCGCGTTTAGCCGAAACAGAAGCTACTGAAGTGAGCATATCCGCAGCGCGCGAGAAGTATCGTACTGTGGCAACCCGGGGCGCTGTATTGTATTTTGCGGTTGCACAACTAGCCGAAATTGACCCAATGTACCAGTTCTCATTGAAATATTTTACACAGGTACTTTTTAGTACTCATGACTTCTCTAGGTGTAGTGAACGGCTCCTAATAGGCAAAGAACTAATGATTTTTAAAAGTCACTATTTTAAAAGCTGTCACCTATAAATGTTACTTTTATTTTATTACCCTATTACAATTCGATGTGTATTGTTTATTAAATAATTATTTTCTTACTTAATACATACTTTTTAATATCGGCTCCACCATCCAACCAAACCACTAATCAAACGCAGCAGTTAACTATTCTCATTAACTACCTCTAATAAATACTCGATTTCGTAGGTCTTTAACCTTGTGATAGAGAAGAGTGAAAAATCTGATATACTTGAGAAGAGATTAGAAATTCTACACGATGAGATCACTCTATCCGTCTATAGGAATGTTTCTCGAGGCCTTTTCGAAAGACATAAGCTTGTATTCAGTTTTCTTTTGAATATGGCAATATACTTACACGCTGGAAAGGTTAGCTCGGAACAATGGAACTATATATTGAGAGGACCAGCGGGAACTAAAGTTGTAAGTATACCAAATGAATTATTTATTGTATACATAAGTAATATATGTATATGTTTACAAAAAAAAGTTTACAACAGTGTGGTAGAAACACAAACTGGACGCAGTTTTTCAGAGATTAAGATGAATTGATCAAATATAACATTATCAAATAATGATAATGGTATGACGTGTTAAATACAAGTATTTATTCAGATCCTTTACATTTACTGCTGCGCCATAGCCTTGATATGGAATTGTAACATAGCTTCATTCAACCAACCAACAACCATATAATTCGATTAGCATTAGTAGGTCATACCTGTTGGCTACTCTTACCGATGCGTTGGTTGCCCGATGCTTCTCCGTCAGCGTTCACCGAAAACATTTATACTGCGTTTTATATGTGTTTGCGTGTTGTTCCCACGAGAATGTAAGTGCGTGCTCCTATTTCACCATGCCTCCTGCTGATAGAGGACAACTCTTTGTTTTTAATTTATGTTATTATTATTAATTACTTAAGATGTCATGTGGAACATGGTTTAATGGTTGCAGCTCCTTACAAACGTTGTGTAAAAAAGCATGGCGATTAAAAAGAGTGGCGGAGAGTTTATTGCCAGTCCTTCTCTTCCGTTCTACGCCCTTGATTTGAGAACTGGCACTAAATGTAAAATAAGAAGCATTAATATGTATTTCTTTACTGACAAGTCATAAGTGTACAATGTGTTACCTATATGATTAAATGATTTTTGAATTTATATATTAAGTATAAACTGTTATGAGGAATGATTAATTAAGCTTAAATTTTCATTAAGGTAATCAAATTGGTCATAAAATAATAAAAGCAATGTCATTGAAAATTATATAAAGTAATCGAAATTCAAATATTATTTTTATAGGTGCCAGCGAAGAAACCGCCGGTCGAAACATTATCAGACCAGCAATGGTTGTCAGCAAATCATTTGAATGAAATGGATCCAAGTTTTGCTGGCCTACTTGAAGACTGTCTAAGGAAAATAGATATCACTCTTGGAACATTTAGTGTGGTGCGTAAAGTTATACAAGAGTGACAAATATTATAATATAATTATTATCAAAATATGTGCAGTGTTGGCCTAGTGGCTTCAGCGTGCGACTCTCTTCCCTGAGGTCGTAGGATCGTTCTTTGGCTGACTTTCTTTCGTGCGCATTTAACATTTGCTCGAACGGTGAAGGAAAACATCGTGAGGAAACCAGCTTGCTTTAGACCCAAAAAAATCGACGGGGTGTTTCAGGCACAGGAGGCTGATCACACACTTGCCTATAATCTAATAGGACATGAAACAGATTCAGAAATGTGAGGCCTAGACCTAAAAAGGTTCACTGATTTATTTATTTTATTTTATTACCAAAACACTGGGTACTTGTTACCGGATATGCAGTATAACAGATTTTTGTCGTAATTAAAGGAAATTTATATAAATGTAAAAGACAAGACCCCAGCAAAGAAAGATTGGAATGCAATCCTTACTCCATTTGAGAAACTAATGATTATCAAGAGCCTTAAGGAAGAGAAGTTAGTGTTCGCGATAGCTCAGTACGTGAGCACCTGTCTTGGCAACGTTTTCATTGAAAGTCCAACTGTCCAACTGAGTACACTGTAAGTTTTTACCGGTTTAAATACAAACAGATTCCGATGTAAATTTTGTTATATATAATACTAACCAAATGGATTTATAGCGCATTAGCGTAGTATACATTATATTTTTTATAATGATATTAGCCATACTCATAATAGAAATACACAAGTCAGTTTAACAACAGATGTATTTAAACTTAATATTAATATAGAAAATAAAACTAAGTAGTTAAATTATGTTGCGTGCCTTTTGGCATAGGCCTCCCAAGTGTTTCCACTACTTCATGTCAGGCGCAGTTCTGGTTCAAAGCTGGTGGACATCTTTTGCATACAAATTTAGCATTACTGTATACTATCAACTGACATTTGATTCTGAAAAATGATTGACTCACGCATCAGAAATATATATGATTTTCTAATTTTTGAGATTTTATATCTAACATGTCATAACTAAGCGTGATAAGTCAGTGCGTGCAGTTATATTTATTTAGGTATAGATACATTACTTTAAAGGTTTTAAACTATTTGAAGGTAGTCTTAGAGAATACGAATTTTACATATGAGGTATGTTGAATAATTTTTGTAGATATGCCGATACAGCTGCTCCGATACCCCTCGTGTTTGTACTAAGTACGGGTTCAGATCCATTTGCAGCGTTTCTCAAGTTCGCTACAGAAATGGGAATGCGTGATCGACTGCATTCTATATCCTTAGGCCAAGGTCAGGGTCCTGTTGCAGAAAAGATGATTAACGCGGCAAAGCCCAAAGGAGATTGGGTTTTCTTACAGGTAACTATTTATTATAACTTTAATGTGATTTACGTCACAGGAACAGCCGCCTATCAGTAATAGTCTTAATTACTCTGCGTTTACATATTATAGTAACGCGCGCTTTTACTCGGGCTGTTTCGGGATCCTGGTTTCGCCAGAGCACAAAAGTTCAGTTTGCATATCACAAACTGAAATGTTTCTGCAATTTGTCTCTTATGTATTATTTATCAGTTCAGGCAAAAAACATCTTTAATCATACAAAATTTATTATATTTAATATATTATTAAGTAATTCTAATTATATACTATATTTCATTATGTATTTTTGTAAGTATAACATAAAATTATTTACGTTCTTTAATTTACATATTAAATATATATATACTCGGCTATTATTAATATTGTCGAACTTGTGCAGCAGCGTGCGGCCGGGCATTATCCCGCATTAAAGTAAAATTTTTGCCTATAAATCCCATGTAAGGCACTACGTGATCTTCTAAGATCTCTGTTATGTAGCGATGTGCAGTCACACCCCCTCTACTACTGTTTTGACGTACCATGTCTATGAACAAAAGTTCTGTTCGCCCGTTCATCGATATGCCACCCCAGACCATGCACGAACCGCCTCCAAAAGGAACACGCTCTTCAATGCAACTTTGAGCATATCGCTCCCCACGTCGACGATAGACTATTCTGCGACCATCTGCACCATATAAAAATGTCCTTCACTCGTCTGTGAACAATACGGAGGCCCATTGCTCATCTGTCCAATTTAGGTGATCACGCGCAAATCTTAAGCGAGCTTGTCGGTGAGCTACAGACAACTTTGGACCATTTGGTGGTCTAAAAGGGGGGTGATATCCGCTTCCTTTAACCTTCTTCTTATTGTTCGTGCACTAACGTTTACTCCACGCACTTCATTAAGCTCTGTTTTGATGTTAACTGACGTGAGAAAACGATTTCGCAGGGAATTTGTAACAATAAATCGGTCATCACGACCGGAGGTTGCTCGAGTTCTGGCTGTACCACGTCTCCTTTTGTAAGAACCTGTCTCCACAAACCTTCTGTAGGTATATTCTAGAAACCGTAGACTGGTTTAAATTTAAATTTCTACCAATCGTTCATTGATCCAAGCCCTCCCGCACCAATGCTAAATTTTTTTTTATTTGAGCAGCTTGTTCGGACGCTGCAGTATCCATATTATGGTTAAGAAACTCTCGATGAGTTAAAAAGCTAACCGAACAATTCTGCTGGTGACAATAATTCAATTGTCAAAAGAATAAAAAATCAATAAGAATCAATTTTAAAAAACACGCAAATCTGATACTACGAGTAAATTTCTTTTTCCCGGCTATATTCATTTGTTTTACTGCAGTTCTATTTTTAAATATTGCTTTATTTTAAGATTAAGGGCCTGTCTCTCCATATTTATATAATTTAATCTAAAACGTTTGCATACTTATTACAAAAATCATTTCAAAGTAATCCTGAAGTTTGATGCAGTTTATGAGTCCGTCAGTATATATATATAGGTCCAGTCAAAATCTGTTATAACGACATCGAAAGGACTACTCAGATTTGGACGTAAAAACCGATAGTCGTAACACCCAATGAAGTTGTTATTAAGTACCTAATAGATAGAATTCAGCCGGGACATTTGACTTTGGTTAATATAACCGGTATGTTGTTCTTAAACTATGTCGTCGTAAACAGTTTTGACTGAATTTATATATAAATATATACCTATTATATATTTAATAATTTTAATAAAGCAAGAGCAAAATTATTTACATCATTGGAGTTCCATCAAATTTCGTTAAGAAGTTGTTGCTTAAACAAAAATAAAAAACTTTCGGATATTACAATTAATTGGTGAGCAAAATAGTTTAGATCTTCGCGTGAATATATAATTTTTTTCCCAGAACTGCCACTTAGCAGCGTCCTGGATGTTAAGTTTAGAAATTATAGTGGCTCTAATGAGCGGAGAATCAACCGGGCCACATCCAGACTTTAGGCTTTACTTAAGCTCCATGCCCACCCCGAAGTTTCCTGTCTCAGTCCTCCAAAACTCTGTAAAAGTTACCAATGAACCACCAAAAGGTTTGAAGGCAAACGTCAAACGGGCAATGATTGAAATGGACGAGGATTTCTTCGAAAACCACAGTAAGATTTTCTTTACTAGTCTTTTCTAATTTTAATTTTTATTGCTGTTTTATTTTGGAAAGATATATGTATTTTTGAATAGAGAAAATTTTATTATTTAAAATACAAAACTTACTAACTTTATTAGCCTCGTGTATATTAGGTATACCTGGTACGATACATATACAGGTACGATTCCAACAAAATTGTTGTGCTTTGTACTATGTATATGTATATTTATAACAACATTATACATTTATTCTGTACCTACAATTTAACATTAAGCACACACTGCACGACACTTATATAGATCTCTCTGAGACAAACATATGTAGTCTGTAAGTAGCTGACACACCCACAGGCCGAATACACCATCGACCTGTGGACATAATGTAACATAAGAACTAGGGAAATAAACATCTTTCTTGTTCTATTCTATACTTAGCCACATTTATTGCTATGCGGATGACAGCACTGGGGATACTCTTTACACTGACCGGGCAGGTATTTCTCGGGCAGTTGTCGAATGAAACGAGTTATTATCCAATAATAATTCTTATAAATCAACAGACTTGTACATCTTATTACGCTTAAAATAAAGAATACCTAAATATTTGTGAATCTATGTAATATTTTATTAACAGTTCTAGGCCAAGACTGGCGCACAATGCTCTTTGGAATATGTATGTTTCATGCTATTATACAAGAGAGAAAGAAATTCGGCCCTCTCGGGTGGAATATTACATATGAATTTAACAATAGTGATCGCGAATGCGCCATGCTAAATTTGCAGATGTTTTGCGAAGATGGTCATATTCCGTGGGATGCCTTGGAGTATATTACGAGTGAGACTAAAATCCATGCTAATATAAATTCAAAGTGTGTTTGTTCGGTAACTTTCAATTCGTAATAAATCAACTGTTTAACATAATTTTTACGAATAATGCTAGTTTTTCGTTGCATTACATGTATGATACTAAAGAATGGCATTTATTTCAGGCCAAATAACGTATGGGGGTCGAGTTACAGACATGTGGGATCAGCGTTGTTTGACAACAATTTTAACACTATTCTTTTCCGCTCCGACTTTAGAAGAGGGGTACATATACTCTTCCTCTGGCACCTATTTTTGTCCCAGGGCTGAAAAATTAGAACAAGTTAGAGAGTATATAGAAACGCTACCCGGTATTGAAAACCCCGAAATATTCGGAATGCACGAGAACGCTAATATTGCTTTTGAGGTATTGCTTCATTGTAGTCGTACTTGCCTATTACAACTATAACTATTTAAAATATTTTGTGGAAAAAATCGAGGAAATCGATTATTAATTAATGAGTCGATCGTTTGATCGAGAGTTTGGTCTGGTAATATGACATTGATTGAGATGCATTTAATATTTTTTGTAAAGTCAGATGGTTTGTACATAAGTATAGGTCGGTTATCGAAAGCTGGCGGGTTCACAGTACTCACACTAATGCAATTTCACATACAGTATGTTTCAAAATATGATTTTTTGCCAAGCTATATATTTTAGTCCACTCTGGTTTTAGTAAGGTACCCAAACCTTTTGGTTGTAAATAAATAAAAATGTGTCAAATACTTATAAATATTAGGTGCATACGAGGGTGGATCCAAAAGTTCTAAGCCAGACCAAGAACGTGAAAGAGTAGTTCGTGTAAATAATTTTTCATTTTTCGACATACGCTCCATCTAGCCATGACTTTGTTGGTCGACAAAACGACCTTAGCCGTTTTCGGAGTAGGTGATCCAGATATTTTCCATTGTTTGGACTGTTGCTTTGATTCAGGAGTATGGTGGTTAACCCAGCTTTCAACAAATCAAAAAAAAAATCAAATCAGCTTTCAGCTTTCAGCATCTGATGTCAAAATATGAAATATAACATTTTTTCATAAAACTGTTTTTATTAAGATGCTTAAAATAATTAAAAACATTGTGCACCATTTCACGAGATTGCCCTGGTAATGTTTGAAAAAAGATCAAAAGATCAACATAAACAGTAGCAAAAGCAAAACAATAACTGTCTCTTTTATACTCATAAGCTTGACCGAGCGCGAGAGAGACGGACAGTCTTTTCATGATGTATTTGTGATTGTATTTCAGTTTGACATCACGCCTCGCGCTTATTCACAGACACTACACAAGCACAAAGTGTAAATGTGTTGAAGCCGCCAGCTTTAAATAACATACCAATATAATCAACTAATATTGTATTTTATAAAAAATCAAATACCTCCCTTGAACCCATCTTACTATTGCCACATTTTCAGAATAAAGAAACAACTACGCTGGTACAGACTATAGTCGATGTACAGCCTCGAGCAGGTGGTGGTGGAGGCGGGGAAACCCCAGATCAAATAGTTTGGAGAATTTGTGAGAACACTCGAGCAGTCGTTCCCACCAAAATTGATAGAACTCTCATACATTCAGACCTAATGGTGCCAGACGACATGGGCCAGTTGCACTCTTTAACCATTGTACTTCTGCATGAAACGGATAGATTCAATAAACTTTTATCCTTAATACACGTATCTTTAAATGAACTTCAAAAAGCTATAAAGGTTAGTCCTTAAATACTTTTGGGAGTAAGAGCTCTATCAGTAGGTCTTGCCATTCGGCAACCATAGGACACATTTTGTCTCCTTAACTAATATCTAATATTACAAAATGGGATCTGCTTTTTATATAGAAACATTGTAAGCATGCCTGATACTATCTTTTTTGTAAAGTGTACTGTATCACCAGGGTGTGGTGGTCATGTCGGAGGCTTACGAAGAAGTATTTAGCTCCTTCCTCAACAACAAAGTGCCGGGAATGTGGCACAAATCTGGCTATAACTCGCTCAAGTCATTGGGAAGCTGGATACATGATCTCACCTTGAGAGTTGACTTTATTGAGGTGGGTAATTTCGTAGTACGTAATGAATGACTTCGTATGTAGTGAGTAAAATAACGATTTTACTTGGAAACGAATAAGCAGTCTCTATCACTCGTACGACATAGCCAGAAGGGGGTGATCGTGACCTTCTCCCGAACCAGGACATTTTTAATTGATATTGTTACAAAATAGGATTTATTTGTAAATATCTAGATTCTATATATAATGCAAATCAGTAATTTGACTATTATAAAAACACTTATTATACAAACCGCCCTTGCACTCGTCATGAAACGTAAAGCTTAGCCAACCTATGTAACCTGATTTAAAAGGGATAATGGCCTGATTTAAAAGGCCATGCTACTTTTTTTAAGGTTTTCATACAACTCTTCTCATTTCAGAAATGGTTAATCGATGGCGCCCAAGTAAGCAGCTGGGTGTCGGGTCTGTTTTTCCCCCAAGGTCTTTTAACGGGCGCTTTGCAGGCGTACGCTAGACGATACAGAGTGCCAATCGATGCACTCATGTTTGACTTTGAGCCTATTCCCCTTTTTCTATCGCAGGAAGATGTGTATAAGTTTAACAAAAGAAAGAACAAGGTAAAACTGCGGTTCTGTCACCGTGTGATTAATTTTATTTTCATAAAACATTATATTAGATGTAGGTGGCGCTCTAAATCTTAAATATAAATGTTTTATCGTCAATATATTTTTTTTCAATTGCTTAATACTTAAGCATAAGACATTCTCACTCACAGAAAATATCGCATCAGTGGCTTGTTTGGCAACTCACTAGAAAACATATAATTTACGAATGTGAAACTGGTCCTTAAATGACGTAAACGAAATAATTAATAACGAAATAGGTACTGAATTAAGATCATTTCTTCAGGAGGATGATGGTAGCAGTGTTTTTGGGGATCTTAAGCGACCTGAAGACGGGGTAAACATTCATGGTCTATTCATAGACGCAGGTCGCTGGGACACGAAAAAAAATTGCCTAACAGATGCCTTGCCGGGTGTGTATAGTATATTGCTTTATTTCACTCTTTGGTTAGTCAATGGTCAAGTCAAACGAGGTTAGCCATGATGAATTTTTAATACAATTTGACAATTCGCCATAATCTCACTATGTTAATGTAATGACGGACTCAGTACGAAATAAGAAAAATAATTATCCTGTCTCTCAATACATTTTATAGGTCATATAAAACGAGTTTCTTATGTAGTATGAGCACGAACAGATCATTACGCTGGCTTGCTTTTGATTTGTTTATGATACGAAATAGCAAGACAGTCGTATAATTCCAAGACTTCTTGGTAATACCAGAACAATATAATAATAATACTTCTTATTGAACCAGCACAAATGAATCCGCCTCTGCCGGTGGTGCGGTTCAAGCCAGTACTATCTCTTCCGAAACCGGACCCGCGCTACGAAGCACCGCTATACAAGACTTCGGAAAGGGCCGGCACTCTGTCAACTACAGGACACAGTACAAACTTCGTTCTGCCTGTATTACTTCCCGCTGATATGCCTTCAGAATTCTGGATTATTCGCGGCACTGCTCTTTTAACGCAAATTACAGACTAGATCTAGTAGATATTCAAGAATTGCACATTTCAACGTATCTAATGATGTTGTTTTAATATGATAATGGCATGATTGCCAAATATTTCCAATAATTATGCCAAGTTTAATCGAGATGTATTGTTTAGAATTGTTAAATTAAAATATTAAACAAATCTATATAAGTTCTTCGTTTAATTGAATACTTTTCATTTGAGCTCTGCTCTCCGCGATAAATTTTAAATCTAAGATTATTTAAATAGCAATGCTTAAATAGCTTTACCAACAAAACAAACAACAAATACTTCGCAATATGGAAGAAAAAAAACTTCGCGTGCGTAGAATTTTGATGAAATCTCATAATATGGTCTTGAAAATAGAGTTCATTAATTTCTGCACTAAAATATTGTATTGTAAATATTTAACGCATCAATGCCGATTATTTATAGGATCGCTACATTCGTAATTATGTCTCGCAAGATAATTGTGTATCAGTGAAATAGAGGTTACTTTTATATCATCATCAAATTAAATTAATTATTATCTCAAATTTGAATTTGAAGGTAAAAAATAAATTGCGTCATACTCATTTTCCCTTCAAATATGGTCAAGTTTAATCAATACAAGCGAAGCCACTAATCACTCACAAGTTAATAATTTGTCATGAGTATTGAGTCATGACATGATTATTCTAAGTTCCACAGATAACTATAAACATGTGACAATTGGCATACCAAGACTTGACACCTGAAACAATTTGTCGAAGAATGACAAACGACTCAATAGTCAATATAATAAATAGGTCATATTAAGCAAAAGCTATATATCTATGGTATTAGCTATTTATACTTTAAACCATGTAAAGGAGGTACTTTAAGTTTATATTGAAATTTAAAAACAATGGCTACCAATGTTTAGGAAATATTACCATTTGATAATTTATTTCAGTCTTATTAAACGGTATAATACAATCGCGAAATGCAAAAACCTTAAAATAAAATATATTACGCCAATAAAATTTAATACAAAAGCTTATTAGTATTTTTATACATGTACTAGAATTTAACTACTCAAGTATTATTAATATTAAAGAGGTCACGTGGTTCTTTTCCAGAAGGCTGATTAGGAAATTAAGAATATAATTTATAAATTTTTCAATGTCTACTGAAATTTATCTTAATAAATTTAAAATGTCAAGCATACATTGAGTTGGTTATACTTACCCTAATAATAGTTATAAATCGCAGAACATGCAATAAATAGTACTCAAATATTGAAATCAAGCACCATAAGAAGGAGTATAAGAGTATAGTGTCATGAAAGCCTTGGTAGCTTGATGATTGATTACAATGAAATAACTGCTTTCTGTAAAGTGAAACAGTGGAACAGATGTAGGCTATAAGATATCAAGACAATTTTAAAATGTTCATTCGCCAAACAGAGAATATTAATTTGCAGTTTGCATAGACATTAATTGCAATCGCTGAGCACTTAGTACTAAGGTAACCTTCAATCTGATCAAATGTTATTCTTAGGTATACAGCAAAATTTTTGTTAGTTAAATAGTTCTTCATCTCAGTTTCCAAGAAGGTTACAATACAATATATTGTCTAGAAATATAGAACTTACCTTAATGTTTGTTTTATGTAATTATTGAGATAATAACAAATTCTTTGTAATTATAAGTTTAACACTCTTTCTAGTATATTTATTGTCAATAAATATATATTTCAGGAGATATGCCTATGCTAATTAGGTTATACTGATATGCAATACCATAGAAAGAGCTGGGTGGCATACTGGACTAGAATGTTTACTACATACAAGACAGTTTTTCTGCCAGTAATACATTCCAACAACACTCATACTATATTTAATATAACTAACAGAATTCCATCGAACGCACAACGGACCAACCTCGAGTCTAATTGCGGAGAAAGGAGTCCTTCAACCCTAACCCTAACAGAATTCCATCGAACATTAGTTGTTGGGTTAATCAATATAAAAATAATAACAGTGTGGCAGCGATTAATATTATAAAAGATTAAGTAAGAAACGATATTTTCATAAACTCATTCTTTGCATATAATAAGCATACATTTCATAATCTTTCATCTCCATTATTGACTTAAGTATACATATATATATACACTTTTAATTACAATGTATCTGATGATGAAGATCACATTAATAGTCATTTCACTATATTTTAAACTTCATAAAAGTTTTACTGTAAATGGTAGACGTTAAGTGGAAGTGAAAAGCGCCGGAGAAAGTTTACTAATTTACATATTTATTTGTGATGAAATATTTAACATAAAAAAGTTCTCAAGTAAAATACAAGTATTGGATTGAAACGCACAGTTTTATTACAATTATTATTTGCTTATTTCTTGAACAAATAATTTGGTTTAGGCATTATTACTATTTTACTAGGATCTTGAATTTGGGCTATATCAATGCAAACGGGGAATCGCTGATAAGGTTGGATGCCTAATTTACATTACGAAAACTACTAATATTAGTACTCAGCATAGATACAGTGTACATAGAGCGACAACACGGAACACCAAGGTTTCAAGATAAACAAACGTGTCAGAGATGACAAACGTATACTATTCACTCGAGTGAATGTTCTGCCCGATTCGCCCGGACTCGAGTTTGAAGTGAATGAATATCACAGAAAGTCTGTTAATTTCATTTATATTACAATTAATTGGTGTACCATCTCATAGACAAATTAATAAAGATGTATTTTATTTGCGGTAGATGGCGTCGTTCTAATTTAGGATGCTCCCTTTATTAGTTCGTCTATGCTGCAAAAATATTCCTAGTATTAGAAAAAAAGAAGACCTATCTAGTGTAGACGCCGCCGTCGCTTGACCGCAACTAACAATTAAACTACGACTCATACAAAATACACGTCCTGTTTTACAATTTTACAATTTTATACATCAATTTGGGTCCATTCATAACATTATGTTAGAGGCTAATAAATTATAATATTGATTGAATTAAATTATGGAATCTTGTAGTAGTAGCATGACTCTAATAGCTATTGTACGTATACAAACACGACCCTACAAAGTACAAAGCGAACGAGCGCGCAACGGCGTCGTACCAAAATGCTATGAGAGCTAAACTATCAAATTATTTTTTTATTTAATAATTTAAACTTTACATTAAACACATTATAAAACACAATATCTTAGGATGATTAATTGAGGCATTGATAGAAAAATAGCATTTCTTATTTTACATGACTCAAGAAATTGGTTACTGAAAGTTGACAAATCAGGCCTCTATAAATCTAAAAATTACTTTCCCTCACAAGAGAAATACAGTGGCTAAGACAAGGAATAAAAATCTTTGTACAAATACAAACCGTAGACAATTCCTTATAGTTACGAGGATATTTTTTCCAAGGTTCAATAGGTACATACACATTTCGAATCCATCCAGTAACTAAAAAAGGCTTTTATTTAAGACTTTCTTTGGCTTAATATCTACACCTATCATTTACCAGTTACTTATTTACGGTTTTAACTACAATCCGGTGTTTAAAAAAGAAATGACTGTGCAACAACATTTAAGATCACTGAAATAAAAGTTCTTAAGCTACGTTATTCCTTGTCCACAACTAAATCTATAGAAATAAAAATTACAACAATCAATGTTACATGTCCCAAAAATAGATCATACCCATACTTGACTTAACATACAAAATTGACACAACACCAGGCAAACGGAATGAAACTTTCAACACAGTATCTGGTAGACATCTTTAACATAATAAGATCGACGGTCCAGGGTTTAGATCTTGAGACTGCACTTTATTGTGTTCACCTTAATGAAATATCTATGTATAAGTCTGTTGTGTGATTTTTTAAATTTAAGACGACACTTGAAGACCGAACTAATCGAAACTTATCTTAAATGTACACTCACGAATAAAATGTTCTATTATTTACCTCAAGCACTATTACTTACAAGCAGATATAAAAAAAATGCACATTTTTCCAATCCAAATCCGATTACTGGCATCGGATCACGAAAGAATGATACAATTTCAATAACATCAATAAACCTTATTCAATGTATACTACAATACTGAATGCCAAGTCAAAAAATTTAGCGAACATTATCATTATTTACATTTTTTTTTTGTTTGCTCAAAGATAGGGCTTTACAACCTCGTGGACGATGGTTGGAATAAAGATAAATCAAACCTTAAAAACTACATAAACAGGTTTATGTTCTTGTTTTAGGTTTGATTTTAATAAAAAAAGTATTTAAATATATGCAATATAATAACGGCTGAATGCAAAAATTAAGTAGAATCACTAAACCGTATGACATATGTCAAAGTGTTCTTACAATCCCTGTTAAATTCCAGACACTTTTCACATACCTTGGAGACAAGATAAATGTTCATTACATCAAAAAGGGATTAGGGCTGGCGGGTGTTGGGGGGATGGCTGCAACCCCCCATCTTAACCCCTAGTCTTCTGACATAAACGAATTCTGCGACTTGAGCTCCTCCAGCCGAGAGATTTGTTGTCGCAGGTACATTATTCTGAAATATCACAATATTTTTATTATTTATTTATAATTTCAGGAAGATTAATTGGATGTGGTTCATCAAGCTGTGTGAACATTGTTAAAAAGATTAACTTACTTACTATTGGATTACTTTCAGTGAGGAAACTGATATGATCCATAAATTGATCTAGCTTCTAAAATTTCTAAATAACAGACTTCCTCAAAACCCATGAAAGGCTAGGCGGTTATCATGTTATCAATATAGCCTTCAAATTTATATTTTACGAGCAAAACGTAAAACTTAAATAAACTGTGACGTTTTTACTTAAAGACCACTTTGCAGACAAAGCAATTTATTAAATATAGTATTTCTAGTATAACATATATCTAATATTTCTAAAGTGCATCATTACTCACTTTTGTTCCTGTAGTGTGGCCTGGATCTCTGTGTGCCTCACCACAGAGCGAGAACATTTTAGTTCAGCAGACACTCGGGTGCACTGCAGGCAACCCAACTGATGTGCCTCTTCCATATATTTGTTGGCCTATATAAAAACCAACCAAAGCTTATCAAACTATATATACAAAGACAGGCAGAAGCAAAGTTATCACTTTATCAGCACTTTTACTCAAGTTCAAAATTATTGCTATTGCTAATGTTTTTAACCAAACATGATAAGAATGGAAATTGATTTTTAGATTTAAATTAATTATATAAATTTCATTTTATCATCCTGCCTTTATATATTTATCTTCATGAAATATCTCACCTGTTTTTCAAGTATATCCGCTGGCCATCCAATGACATGTGTGGTTAACTCAGTACGAACATAATTGATCAAGGAGGGAGTCAGCATCGGGGCAGCTTGTTGTAAACTTCCCACCACTGATGAGTAACTACCTAGGCATTCCACTGAAACAAACATTATTTGGTAGTTCCTTGTTATCAATTAATTTTTACAGCTTTAGCCAAATAAGAATGAGATAGTTTGAAATAATTTTCCATCTAATTTAATAATGTTTGATATCTAGCTTATAAAAGTACAAAATTACCTGCTATGACTTACCACTTTTAAGTAGGACCTCTTATGCAAGTTGAATTATTTTAATTATTGAAAAACACCTTTAACCCATTTTACACATTAAGTCTAGAATATATAGCTGAAATGCCGAAACTGACCGACTCATTGACGACATCCAAAAGGCTACAGATTCGAAAAGGTCGCGCACCGAAATCGTGATAATGGGCGACTTTAACACACTAGCTGGGCTCTGATACCACCGATCACGCGGGTAGGTCTTTTCATGACTTTACCTTGGCATATCACCTGACACAAATGGTTCACGCAATTAAGCGAATACTAGATGTGGATGGTGACAAACCATCTTTGTTGGACCTTCTGTTGACCTCACATCCAGAGAATTCTCCTCTGGGTTCGTCGGTTCGTCGGATCGGTACTTTGCTTACTACACACCCTCAGACGAACCCGCTGTGCAGGCTGTCGCCGTATTTGGCACTAAAGGTCAGCAGATTGGAAATGGATGCGGTCTTTCTTTACGTCCCACCCTTGGGGCTTATATGCTTTTCGTCGGATTCTCCAGATTCGTCGCTGACTATCGCCGAAGTAACCACAGGTACAGCAACTGCAGGGCATGGAACTCTTTATTCCATTTTTAGCGGTGCCGATCGGTGGCAAGTCTCAGCCCTGGTTTAAACGTTCTTGCAAGGCGGTCTCGAGTCAAAAGCGAGAATGCTTTAAAGCATGGAAGCGGCGACATCTTGTGTGAACACTCCAGGTCCTTCAAATGGGAAATAGCCAAGGCAAAGTCAGAGCACATCGCCAGATTTGGCGAGAGATTGGCCCAACTCCCTTCGGGGACTCGAGCCTTCTGGTCTCTCGCCAAAGCTGTATTATTGTCAGTCCACCACTTCACAGGGAGGATGACTCGCTGGTCCACACCTCTAAGGAGAAGGCCGACCTTTTTGGGCTTTCGCGCCCAAATCGACTTTGGATGGCCGAGGGAGATCACCACCGACCATTTCGTGGTGTCATTCTTCGACGCGGAAATCATATTCTGGCAAAGTGCTGTCCGCAAAGCACTATCATCCTTAGACATTCAAAAGTTATCGAGCCGGATGGCATCACCCCAATTGTGGTGCGGGCGAGAAAATTAAGGCAGACGATAGTGCCTTATTTAAAAACTTTACCAGAATGTCAACTGAGCACTTTGAGGACTTTTTAAAGTCTAAATATTTTTCGTTTCCAAAACATATATGTACAAACAAAAACAACCTACAAACTGTTTTGACGCACGAAAAATGTCGCATGGAATCCATTGAGCTCGGATATAAGCTGCGACAGTCTGCCTCATGACGCAAGGTGCAGCCATGCCGCACGGTACTTGCCACAATGTGCGACATTTTTAAGTTTGTAGCATGCCGCAATGCCGCACAGTGTTGCCCCGATTGCCACACCACCACTATGTGGAACCGGCCCTCTGGCATTGAGTGTCCATGGGCGACGATATCATTTAACATCAGGTGAGCCTCCTGCCCGTTGCCCTTGTTCTATAAAAAAAAACTTACTTTTCCTTGGCAATGCATTTTCCAAATGTAAGGGTGGCGCGTGGGGGTCGACATTTTCCGAGTGTGTAGGTGTCGGTGGTCCGGCATCTCTTTGTGGGGTCTCTGACCGACTGTCTGTGGCTCCATTGTTACATGGAGGCCCCGAAGATGTACTGGGGCCTGGACCCAACCCCGACGTAGAGGCTTGCGCGGGGGCGACGATCCTGGGCAGTGCCGCCGCTAGCAAGGACCCACTCTATTCAAATAATTCAACTTTAATTATTCATGTGGTACATTATTATTTTGTCACTTCGACACCTATAAGCCCGATAAGTTTAAGGGATTTTTAAGTTTAATTACAAATGATTTAATTTCTATTTTTCTCCTCTCTTATCTTACATTCTTTTGTTTATAAAAAAATATATTTACTCTATGCTTAAACATAAGATTAGTATTTTGTTAATATGTAAAGCAATACTGACAGTTGGATTAGAATTATTGAGAACAACAACAGGGGGCGCTGTAGATTCATTGCGAACGCCGTGTGAGCCTTCGGAGACAGGCGTACTTCTGTCTGGTGATATATCCATATCTTGAAGAGAACGGTGCCCTTCTGAAATTATGAAAATTCATTTAACGTACACTTTTTAAGAAACACCTTCTCGCGCGCATTGGAAAACACTCAATGTAAGCCTAATATAGCTTGATGCATCTCACCAACATTTAAATCATATAAAATATAATAGTAAATATATTGAATTATCAATGTATTATACATTGCAAAATCTTGTCCAATATGCTTTTTTCAATCACTTTCTGTATTATGCTATTTAAATGTTTTCTGCAAATCTCTCAGGAGTTCTGGCTGCATATCGAAAAATAGACTTTTAACACTAAAAATTAACTGTTTGTAACTGTTTGAATACCACTGGAAATTTCCACTTAATTTAATTAAGTATGCAAAAAAATTATGTGTAGGCAGTCAGTTTATTAAATCATTACATTTTCAAGCATTAATTGGTAATTAGTAAAGTAAATTCTCAGAAAGAAAGAAAACAAGTTGAAATCAAATATACTTAATTAAATAGATTATTTGTGTTTTACTACTTGGAGTAAGGCCACAATAATATGTATTGCTAAAGAACTCCTGTCATGTTAAAACTGAATGATAACTTAAAACGAATGAAAGACTTACCCAATTCAAAATTATAGAAGAATATAGCTAATATTTATATATATTCTTCTTCTGTGTATTAGCTATATTCTTCAATAATCTAGCTATCATCTAATCAAGGATCTTTCACAAGGCTTAAATTTAAAGTAATTTCATATTTTAACCTAACCAGCATTATAGAAACTAATTTTAAATGTGACAGAATAAGTAAGATATTTACAGTCATTAACATGATAGAGAACATTTTTGTCATGTCCTTGTTGACATAATTAGTAAAACATGATTTCAGCTATCATCATTTACACTCTTGTAATTTTTGTATATTTATGTAATATCCTATAAGATTTGCAAGTAAAGAAATCATCTGCCAGTGAAATCAAATTTATTATAATAAATGTAGTACTCGAAAATGATTTGGATACATTTTGCATCATCCAGGGTCTTACTAGTCTTTGCTTACCTTTTGTATCATGTCCAGAGTGTGGGGCATGTTTCGTCCTTGTTCTATCAGAAACACTTTCTCGCGACGCACTCCAGTATCTCTCAGATGTATTATTTGTTCTCTTACTTGTCTTTTCAATTTCCCGCCGCCGCGACCGTGATCGCTTTTCACGATCTAAAGTTAGTAAGTGTATTAATATTTCTTACAATATCAGTTTGCAGGGTTATCATAATTATCAAGAGTTACATCTCTTATGGAAGGATAAAAATTAAAGCAAAGAAAATGAATGAAATTCAACTTTAGTAATCAATGTTAATTATCAAATTCACATTTACACACATGATGAAGAGAATTTTTGTTTCCAATTTTTCCTTCTTTATTTGTGAGTAAACTTCATTTATTATTTTTAGCACAGCTCACAACTATATTTGTGCCTTCTGCTATTTCAATTCTTAAGTTTCTTAAAGGATTTTAAAATAGTTATTGAAAACAATATTGATTAAAATATAAAAAAAATACTTACTACCTCTAGATGAAGAAGTTGTATATGTTGTCTGATGATCTTTGGATGAATTCTTGCGGGAGTCCCATTCTTTAGGCTTTTCCCACTGTGATACTTCAAGTTCACTGTTATAGTAATATTTCTTTCCTGATGAACTAATATGTTCTGACCACTCACTGCTTGATGGACCTGCATTTGCAGGTAATCCACCTCTCTTATAATATTTGCTATTGGAATTAACACTATTCATGCCACTAGTCCTACTTTTTTTCTCAGATTCACAACGTTCATGGTTATTTTTTTCTCGCTCACTATCTTTCCGTTTCTCCTTTGGTGATCTGACATCTGAAAGTTTAGCTAATTTAATTTTCATTTTGATCATTATAATTGTGAAACTTTCTAACTTGTCATAGTAATGTTAAATTCATATAACCTATTACTGTAACTGGAAGATTTTGTGGGCTATATTTTTATTAAATGTTTATATCAAATAATGTATTAATATTTTAGTCTAAACAAAAATAAAGAAAGCTTTGGAGATGTTACTTTATTATGTTTACAATACAATTTTTTGGGAGATGTTTTGTTTTAAATTAAATGTTCTTAAAGTCAATCTAAAAATGTATTGTATTGACTGACCAGTGTACTTATTCCTAGAGGATTTATAGTCTCGATCTCTCTCCTTTTCTGATCCCTTGGGGACATAGGAATTCCTTGATGTGACATATCCTCTGTCATCAACCATATGGTAGTGATGATGGGCATGGCCAGTGTGCCCATGCGCATTGTGGCCATGGGACATGTTTCCATTGGGGGATCTGAGTGGTGTGTAGTGGTCGGTAGATCCATATTCATTGGCCCTCTTGGAGTTGTATTTCTGTTTTGAGATCACATTAATGTTATATTACATAACAGGATAAAATGTAAGAGTAAAATGATATGCCTATACTATTACTATGAAATATATTAAACACATTGCTATAGGCTACACAGTTGTTAACATTGTTTATATTGAAGAAGGCTTGAATTTATGAAAGTTTACAAAGTTGTAAGGTGTTTTTATATATCTGTAGGTACATCAACACAAAAGTTGCAAGCTGTGTGTTATAATTGTAAACATACATTATTCAAATATGTAATACAACACACAAATGTCTACCTTATTTTTTTGATAGGAGCATAGATGTTTTGCATTTAGTTTCATACATATTGATTCAATTCTGTACAACAAACAAAACTTTAAAATTAGCAAGACTAAAGAAATACGTAAAAAAATTAATAATATATACAAATGCCTTAGAACTCAACAAATGAAACTTCTTAATGTTTGTAAATTTTAGACTATATAGTTTTGTTTAATTTTTCCGTATAACAAACCTGATATGGATGGGCCTGGTGCTTCTCAAAGTACCTGAAAATAGATAAAATAGTAAGTTAACGGGATAACGTAAAACCAAATATTGTAAAAATCCGAGACCGCCATCTACAGAGGGCAGATCTGAGAATAGGAAAGATTATCTTACCCATCGCTTATTCGGTGAGGTTTCCTTGCATGCATTACCATCAATGCAAATATACGATTTTTACGGCCTCAGTAATAAAATGAAAAAACACCACTCTCATAAAAGTCGATTTACAGGAGGCCGCAATATTACTTGATGGACGCCATGTCACATTCGAGATCGAGACACTCAAGTCAACCTCATGAAAGAGTCGATTCAGTCGATAGGCATAGATGTGAAAGAGACAAATATATTCCATAAACAAAATAGATGATACCATAAAGTCAAATCAAATAGTCTGTGCAGAAAGAGAACCGTCGTGGGATTTAAGAGTGGAGCTGTACCAGGCCTTAATCTCCAAAAAAAAGAGTGCGTGTACTTATGTACGCGCGTAAGAAGTTATACTTCTTTGGCATTATTAAAAATAGTTTTTGATTGCATGCAAATAATTAATTACAATTAAATAATCAAAGACTGGAAAAGGAGTCAATATAGTCAATAAAGTTCAGTTTACATTTGAAAAATTAAATAAATAAATATTTATTATTATTCTCTTATATTAATTGTAACATAAATTCTATTATTATTCGAATATTGTTTTTAAATTATGTCTGAAATTAGTTTTTAGAGGTAGGCAAACTTCACAAACAACAAATCTTGCAACTAATCAATAAATTGGATCCGAAATCGCCGGACAAGAAAAAGATGGCGCGTAACGGAAAACTGTGACGCGTATGCGTACGTAATTGTTTTTCCAACGTCGATAAAGAAGTTTCACTTAAAAAATAAAGCAGTATTATTGTATTGTACTCTTCAGCCGTAGATAGAGTATAGAACCATAGTCCGTCTACGTCTTCAGCAGATGCTACTGCCTACTTGGCATAAGTAACGAGCCGCAGTTATTATTCGTCCATAATATTATGTTGGAACATGGATGCGAGGGCCAGGACAGATTACACAAATAGAACGCAAGAATTTGCTCCAACTTCCAAAATGGTACAAACCATAGACCATTCACCATAGACAAATGCAGTCCGATATGTCAGTGAAAATTGACAAATTCACAGTGTAAATTATAAAATAACCTAAAGGCTAAAGCCAAGAGTGAGCACTGAGCACTGAGCTTGCTAGTTTCTATACTATTAGTTCATCTCTGTGAATCTTCATATCAAGTGTATTAAAAGCTTAGCGATTTCCAAAAGTTCTTTTGTGACAATGTCCATACCAGTGGATTTAGAATTAAAGAAAGCTTTCGGAGAACTACAATTAAAAATGCAAAGCACTAGGAAAAAGATACACGTTATCGATGGTCAAATTGAAGTTCTAAAAAAGGTAATGAGGCATGTTGAAGTACAATCGGATACGCTGCCAGCTGACACAAAAGCCTACG